>JASVEL010007420.1:0-436490 GCA_032618575.1 Nicotiana noctiflora
ATAGTTGAAAAAGAGAAAAGAAAAAGAAGAAAAAGAAAAAGAGAAAAAGAGAAAAACTGGAATGACGCATGTTACGAGTACATGTAGAAAGGGTTATTTGGTTAGGTGCATTGCATCCAACGTGCTATAACATATCTGTTAAACTCGGTAAACTAACAAGTTTGTTGCATTTCCAGAAAAGTTTAGCAGTTGGTTTGACAGAATATACTGGCCAGCCACCACTACCAAACTAGATCTAAAGGGCCAATTACAGCAAGCATGTCTAGTTTCGGTAAAAGTCTTGAGGAAGAGAAATCGGAGATACAAGTCATGAAAGAAGAGGTAGACCGGTTGAAACAGCAGATAACAGAGATGCACCTGGCCTGGGCTAGGGGACAGTCTTCACCAAACCGCCCTACTCTCGCATCAGCTCCAGAACATCCACCCCTTGATCCATCGACAAGTGCCCCAATCTATCCATACTACCAAGGGGAAAATCCTTATGTCACCCAAATCCCACCAGCCAAACAAAATCCTCCTCCAGTCACCCCTGTTTTTGTGGCACCCCCACCTGCTACTCTACAAAAGTCACCCGGTGAGCCGCATGTTCAAATCCATGACAATTCTTACTATCCTCCCGAGCCTACCTTCAGGGCTCCTGAACCACATCCACACACCCCTCATTGGGATAACCCGGCAGAACCGGAAAAGCACTTCCAAAGTTCGGAACATGAGGAAGTTATTAGAAAAGTTAAAAGCCTGGAGCAGTCCTTCAGGAATATGCACGGCTTGGGCAACCAGGTCAGTGTCACTTACAAGGATCTGTGTCCATTCCCAGATGTCCAGTTGCCAACCGGGTTTAAAATGCCCAAGTTCGACCTATACGAGGGGCACGGTGATCCAGTAGCCCATCTTCGAGGGTTTTGTAGTAAAATGCGAGGAGCCGGAGGACGAGACGAGATTCTGATAGCTTACTTCGGTCAGAGTTTGGGGGGATCTGCACTAGAGTGGTACACTAGGCAGGATCCCAGCAGATGGTTTACGTGGGATGATTTGGCTCAAGCATTCATTGGCCAGTTCCAGTACAATCTTGAAATAGTCCCAGACCGCTTGTCATTGCTAAAGTTAGAAAAGAAACCCGCCGAAAGTTTCAGAGAATTTGGGTTCCGCTGGAGGGAACAGGCAGCAAGGGTGGATCCGCCTATGAGAGAGAACGAGATGGTGGATTACTTCTTGCAAACACTGGAGCCAACCTATTTCGGACATCCGGTGACGTCCGTGGGAAAGTCATTCACCTGAGGTGATAAAGATGGGGGCTATGATCGAGGAAGGCTTGAAAACCAACAAGCTCATGAGCTATTCAGCACTGAAGGCCACCACTCAGGCTATCCAAAGTGGTACTGGAGGAGTACTTGGGAAAAAGAGGAAAGAGGAAGTTGCGGTAGTCGAGTCCGGGACATGGTTCAGAAACAGAGGCCCCGCACCCCAATATAGCCCGCCCCAGCCTCACCACCAAAATTACTTCCACAATCCATATAACCACTCGCAACACTACTATCCCGCACCTGATCCCCATTTTACTGTCCATCACGCACAGTCCTATTCCGCACCTCCCGTCCATGCACCGTGGCGTGCACCAAACCCGCAGAACAATTATCCACCCCCAAGAGCTTACAGAAACCCCTCGGGCGCGAGTTTTCGTCCGAACCAGGCATTCAAGGGCGACAGGGCGCCAAGGCCAAAGACTTTCACTCCCTTGGGGGAGTCTTACACCAGTCTGTTCCACCGGTTGAAGCAAGTAGGGTTGCTAAATCCGGTTGAAGCTAAGCTACCAAACCCTCTTCCAAAGAACCTGGACCATTCAGTAAATTGTGCATACTGCTCAGGATGTCCGGAACACGACACGGAAAAGTGTTGGAGGTTGAAAACAGCCATCCAGGAGCTCATCGACACTCGCAGGATTGAGGTCCAGACTCCAACAGAGCCCAACATCAACCAAAATCCACTTCCAACTCATCGTGAGACCAACATGATCGAGTTGGTACGGGTAGAAGAAGGAAAGGAGAAAGCCTCCTAGACTGTAATGACGATCAAGTCCAGCGGGGTAGGAATAAGAAAGGGGCCAAGCCTTGATGAGTCATCTATTTGCAAGAAGGACATACCAGGAGGGTCAGAAGCAGGGAAGGGAAGTGTGAATGAAGTACCGGTGAGGCCGGGGGAAGCAAAAATAGTTGTACTAGGGGTAATAACCAAGCCCGTCTTGACGGTAACAGGCGTTTGAATAGATCCTTTCATCATCAAGCCAGCAATACAGTTGCCAATAACTGATAGCCGAGCCATTCCATGGAATTATGCTCGGATTACGACAACCTACAAAGGAAAGGAAGTGAAGGAGGAAGTTTGCGAAGCGCAAGGTTTGACCCGCTCGGGGAGATGTTTTGCCCCTGCGGAATTGAGGAAGATCACTCCGGCAACATTGAAAAAGCCAGTAACTGACGAAGAGGCAGAAGAATTCCTGAAAAAGATGAAGCTGCATGACTATTCTGTCTTAGAGCAGCTGAAGAAAATGTCTGCGCAAATATCATTGCTATCCTTGCTGATACATTCTGAAGAACATCGGCAAGCTTTGATGAAAGTTTTGAATGAGGCCCACGTACCTGATAAAATCTCAGCGAGTTATTTGGAGAAGATCACCAATAGGATCTTCGAAGCAAATCGGATCACCTTCACCGATGATGAGTTGCCCGAGGAAGGCACCGAGCACAACAAGGCTTTATATCTTACGGTAAAGTGTGAGGAGTCGGTGGTTACCAAAGTCCTTGTCGATAATGGGTCCAGCGCTAACATCTGTCCTCTCTCTACACTAAACAAGTTGAAAGTGGACATCGGCAGGATACGCAAGAACAACATATGTGTTCGAGGGTTTGATGGAGGAGGCAAGACGTCGGTTGGGGACATAGTGTTAATCTTGACAATTGGGCCAGTGGAGTTCACCATGGAATTCCAGGTGCTGGACATGGTAGTGTCATATAACCTTCTGATAGGGCGACCGTGGATCCATGCCGCAAGAGCAGTTCCATCCAGCCTACACCAACTCGTCAAGTTTGAGTGGGACCAACAGGAGATCGTCGTCCATGGAGAGAATGATCTACAGCCAGGCACCATCGTCCCCTTTGTTGAGACGGAAGAAGATGTTGGGCCATGGGTATACCAGATCTGCGATGTGGTATCCGCCAACCGAGTTCCAGAAGGGGAATGCATTCCCAATGACAGAATCATTACTGCCGACGTCATGGTGGCTCATGAAATGTTGAGACATGGTTTCATACCCGGCAAAGGTCTAGGTGCAGCTCTGCAAGGAATCATACAACCGGTATCTGTGGTCGAAAACGTAGGAACCTTCGGTTTGGGATTCAAGCCAACATCAGAGGACATCCAGCGAGCCAAGAGGAATAAGCAGAAAACATGGGTGCTCCCGAAGCCTGTTCCACGCCTTTCCCAATCTTTTGTCAAGTCTGGAGTAAAAGGACATCCGACGACAAAGATTCCCGGTCCTATGGTTAGGCCAGACGAAGAGTTCTTAAGAAAGTTTGAGGACCTATTCGCAGATGTATGTATGCTCGAGGATGGTGAAGGATCCATCCATGCCGAGATACAGTTTGTGGGATCGAAAGCAAAACTGAATAATTGGAAGGCTACCCCTCTCCCTGTCCGGAAGGAGTCTTGGTAGTTTGTTTTGGATTGTTTTCTTTCGAAATTTCATGATGGGGTTGTCCCCGGAGTAAAATTCGTTTGTTTTAGTTCATTTCGATTTGAGTTTGCAAGTTTGTTTTTCCTTGTACTGTTCCCATTAATGAAATTTTGTTCCCCTCGCGTCTAATTTTGTTTATTTTCCTTCTTTTTACTTTTCTGAACAACCTTCTTTCAACTGATCTTAATGATATGGCGTGCTTAAAGATTAATCAACCCAGTCTAGAAAGTCAATCGGGTTTGGAAATAATAACACATGAAACAAGAAGTGACGAAAGTGAATCGGAATACGGCGATGATGAAGCCGTAGAAGAAATTGGTGAAGAATTAAGTCACTTCGAGGAAAACCCAAACCAAATTTAAATGATACTGAGGCTGTTAATCTGGGGAACACAGATGACGTCAAAGAAACCAGAATAAGTGTCCATATTGAACCCAATCTGAGAGAAGAGTTGATCAAAACACTCATGGAGTTTAAAGACATTTTCGCATGGTCGTACGACGACATGCCAGGACTCATCACTGATCTAGTGGTTCATAAATTACCCACCGATCCGGCATATCCTCCCGTCAAGCAAAAACTGCGGAAGTTCAAAACGGAGATGAGTGTAAAGATCAAGGAGGAAGTAACCAAGCAGTTGCAGGCGAAAGTCATTCGTGTCACTCGATACCCTGAATGGTTGGCTAATGTAGTACCGGTGCCAAAGAAGGACGGAAAGATCCGAGTATGCATGGACTACCGCAATCTCAACAAGGCAAGTCCTAAGGATAATTTCCCACTTCCCAATATCCATATCCTGATTGATAATTGCGCTGGACGTGAAATCGGATCCTTTGTGGACTGTTATGCGGGGTATCATCAGATCCCGATGGATGAAGAGGACGCAGAAAAGACGGCTTTTATCACACCGTGGGGGACTTATTGCTACCGAGTGATGCCGTTTGGTTTGAAGAATGCAGGGGCAACATACATGAGGGCGATGACTACGGTATTCCATGACATGATACATAAGGAGATTGAAGTGTACGTGGATGATGTGATCATAAAATCTAGACGTCGAGAAGACCACGTTGCCGACCTCAGGAAGTTCTTTCAAAGACTTCGAAGATATGATATCAAGCTCAATCCGGCCAAATGCGCATTCGGAGTTCCATCGGGAAAGTTGCTAGGATTCATCGTCAGCCGACGGGGCATTGAGTTGGACCCATCCAAAATCAAGTCCATTCAAGAGCTACCCCCGCCAAAGAATAAAACAGAGGTAATGAGTCTGTTGGGAAGGTTAAATTACATCAGTAGGTTTATTGCTCAACTTACAGCAACCTGTGAACCCATATTCCGTCTGTTGAAGAAAGACGCCGCGATAGAATGGACGACAGAATGTCAGGAAGCGTTTGACCAAATCAAAGGGTATCTGTCAAACCCACCCGTACTAGTTCCGCCCGAACCGGGTAGACCCCTGATTCTTTATCTGACGGTTTTGGAGAATTCGTTCGGCTGCGTACTGGGGCAGCATGATCTTACTGGCAGGAAGGAACGGGCCATTTACTACCTCAGTAAGAAATTCACAGTCCACGAGGTCAAGTACACTCATCTAGAAAAGACATGTTGCGCTTTGACTTGGGTGGCCCAAAAGTTGAAACATTATTTGTCTTCTTACACCACTTACCTCATTTCGCATTTGGATCCGTTGAAGTATATTTTCCAGAAACCTATGCCTACAGGGAGGTTGGCAAAATGGCAAATATTACTTACAGAATTCGACATCATATACGTGACAAGGACGGCTATGAAGGCTCAAGCCCTAGCCGATCACCTAGCTGAGAATCCTGTTGATAACGGATACGAACCTCTGAGGACGTATTTTCCAGACGAGGAAGTACTACAAATTGATGGGTTGGAATTAACCGAGGATCCAGGGTGGAAGCTTTTCTTCGACGGAGCGGCAAACGCCAAAGGAGTCGGAGTAGGGGCTGTGCTCATCTCTGAAATAGGACATCATTATCCTGTTACTGCTCAACTGTGTTTTCATTGTACCAATAATATGGCTGAGTACGAGGCATATATCTTGGGGTTGCGATTAGCGGTGGACATAGATGTATCGGACGTCTTGGTCTTGGGAGACTCGGACCTTCTGGTACATCAGATTCAGGGAGAATGGGAAACCAGAGATTTAAAGCTTATCCCGTATCGTCAGTGTTTGCACGATCTGACCAAGCGCTTTCGATCAGTAGAATTCAAGCACATCCCAAGGATGCATAATGAGGTTGCCGACGCTCTAGCTACTTTAGCGTCAATGCTACATCACCCAGACAAGGTTTGTGTCGACCCGTTACATATCCAGGTCCGGAATCAACATGCTTATTGTAATATGATAGAGGAAGAGATGGATGGTGAGCCATGGTTTCATGATGTTAAAGAGTACCTCAGGTTAGGAATATACCCAGAGCAGGCAACTGGAGATCAAAAGAGGGCTATTCGGCGTTTGGCGAATGGATTTTTCCTTAGTGGAGGGGTACTGTACAAAAGAACCCCAGATTTGGGATTGTTAAGATGTATAGATGCGAGTCAAGCCACAACAATGATGACAGATATACATTCCGGAGTTTGTGGACCGCACATGAGCGGGTATGTATTGGCGAAGAAGATTCTTCGAGCAGGGTATTACTGGCTCACTATGGAGCGTGATTGTATAAGCTTCGTGCGAAGATGCCATCAGTGTCAGATACACGGAGATTTGATTCATTCTCCACCGACCGAACTGCATACAATGTCAGCGCCATGGCCATTTGTTGCGTGGGGTATGGATGTTATCGGACCTATAGAACCTGCAGGCTTCCAATGGTCATAGGTTCATTCTAGTAACGATCGACTATTTCACCAAGTGGGTGGAGGCTAAAACCTTCAAATCAGTAACCAAGAAGGCGGTGGTAGACTTCGTATATTCCCACATCATCTGCAGGTTTGGAATTCCAAAGATAATCATCACAGATAACGGTGCCAATCTTAACAGCGGATTGATGAAGGAGGTCTGCCAACAGTTCAAGATTACACACCGAAATTCCACACCATATCGTCCCAAAGCAAATGGTGCGGTTGAGGCAGCAAACAAGAACATAAAGAAGATATTGAGGAAGATGGTAGAGGGGTCCAGGCAATGGCATGAAAAGTTACCATTTGCACTGTTGGGTTATCACACTACCGTCCGGACTTCGGTAGGTGCAACTCCTTACTTATTGGTGTATGGGACTAAAGCAGTAATACCCGCAGAAGTTGAAATTCCATCCCTCCGAATTGTCACTGAAGCTGAATCAACGATGATGAGTGGGTCAAAACCCGATTAGAGCAATTGAGCTTGATCGACGAAAAGAGATTGACAACAGTATGTCATGGCCAATTGTATCAAAAGAGAATGGCAAGAGCATATAACAAGAAGGTACGTCCCAGGAAATTTGAAGTAGGACAACATGTGTTGAAGAGAGTTCTACCGCATCAGGCCGAAGCGAAAGGCAAGTTCGCTCCAAATTGGCAGGGACCGTTTGTTGTGACTAGGGTATTATCCAACGGTGCGCTATGTCTAACTGATATCGAAGGAAGATGCACTGATATGGCTATCAATTCCGATGCAGTTAAGAGATATTACGTGTAGTTATTTAATGTATTTGTCAACGTTTGGTTTCATTTGTGTGTATTTTGGCATTTTTCGGAGAATGAAATGACAGAGGCAATTTTTCTACTACCCAAACACTTAAACCTTTGTTTTCCCCTTTGAGCCTTAATAATTCTTTCATATACCCTCTTTCGGAATCACCCAGGAAGACGTGTAACAAAATAGAAAAAAAAAGAAACAAAGAAAAGACACAAGAAAAAGTGAACTACGTTCGACCTGATTCCTCAAGAAGGATACGTAGGCGCCACACGGCTCGGTCATAATAAAATAAAACTCAAAAGTTCCCCAAGCAACAAAACTGGGGCAGAAGTCATTGTTTCATTTGAAAAATGGTGTGGATTCCGAAAGTTGTAATGAGCTAACCATCGAGGTTAAACCCCTTTTCTTTAGCCTCACACACAAAACCACATGAATGACCGAAAAAGACCTCTCGATCAGTATTCGAGAAATGCCAAGTCATGCGAATGAAAGCCAAAAGTGACATCCCGACCCTCGATTGAATCCAGGATGCACAAGCGAAAAAGGATAATGCTCTAGAGGGAATCTCATGGGTGATACCCCACCGCAGGGAAAGAAAGTGTAAATGAGAGAGTCTTAACGGTGAAAACCCTCGCGGGCACCTTAAGGCGAAGAAAGTTGAGAGGAGTAAAATGAGAGAGTCTTACGGTGAAAACCTTTACGGGCACCTTAAGGCGACGGGAGATAGAGAGAAACGAGAGAATCTCATTAGTGAAAACCCTTTGAAGGGCACTGTGAGGTGACAAGGCAAGATGGTTACAAGATGTCTGCATGAGACAAGATTTGGACATCCGTTTACCTCTAGCAGAGCGCGACCATCAGAAAGTGATTGACATGAATAGACTGGGTAGATTAATCTCAAAGGCGCGGCATAACCATTAAATCAGTCACACATTCAGATAAGTTTTCCTATTTTTGAGTTCAGAAAAGTTTTCCTTTTCTTTTGTCATTTGCGGTCAGCATTCTTTTTCTTTTCTTTCATTTTTGAAAATTGATTTTTCAAAGCTTACTACCAAGTCTCCCACAGCAGTATAATGAAAATGAATAGGCGTGGAACGAGGCAATAAGGCAGAAGTCGTTCCGATAGTAAGATTGGAACGACAGGTTGATTGGAAGGTTCGCAGGAATTATAGAGTATGATGGACACATGTGGCACGTCCGGAAGATGATTTCACACAACAGATCACCGGCTAAAAAGAGTCGGATCAGACCAAAGATTGGAACGAAAGGGAGAGATGAGAAACCATCTGTGGAAAGAGCATCATCCCCAGCAAGCGCTAACGTCGTCCCCAAAGTTCGAGGGAGGCCAAGCAGCTGAAAGAGAAAAGAAAATGGCCCCAACAAGAGTGGCACGACCACTCACTGCGTTTTGAAACTAATAATTTTTCTTTGATTTAAAGCATGAAAGGAGGGTTCGTCGGCGGAAAAGCATGCCACCTAGAAGTGTATCAAACTGGGGCAGAAAATTTTCTCATGTTGCGAAAATTTTCTTGAGAGCAGATACCCAGTAGATAAGGATAGAAAGCAACACAAGATTTTGGGAAAATACCCGTTCCGAGCAGAATAGTTTTGACAGAGGCCCGACAATGCAAGGAAGTGATCTTTGAGCCGGTATCATCCCCAGCAATTGCTGGGAAAATGAAACACCGACTTCGAGATTCCCGCGGCAGCATTATATCCCATAAGTTTTCAAAGAAGCAGAGGTGTGAGTCCCAGAGGAGGAATGGGAAGAAGGACGAGGAAAAGGGTTCCCCCGCCAGGGTAATCCACAATTAATGACATTTCAACCCCCGGCGAGCCCGAGAGAGAATGAGGGGTGAAGGAAATAAAGAATACTTCCCCAGCAGTATCATCACTAGAAGGTAAATAGGCAGTTCCGAAGATATCTCCAACAGCCAAAGGAAAAGTAGCACGGCTCAAGGGGAAGGCAATTCCAAGACAAGATAATTCATAAGAGAAGGTGGCCCAAGAGGCAATGAAGGAAGAAGAAAATGGTACAAAAGGCAAAGGAAGGTAATCACGATAGGATGAAATTAGTGAGTTGTAATTGAAGTCAGGGAGCCCGCCTGGAGAATGGAGTGGCGATTTTATTTTGAAGTTGTAGTTGAAGTCAGGGAGCCCGCCCGGAGAATGGAGTGGCGATTTAATTTTGAAGTTGCAGTTGAAGTCAGGGAGCCCGCCTGGAGAATGGAGTGGCGATTTTATTTTGAAGTTGTAGTTGAAGTCAGGGAGCCCGCCTGGAGAATGGAGTGGCGATTTTATTTTGAAGTTGCAGTTGAAGTCAGGGAGCCCGCTTGGAGAATGGAGTGGCGATTTAGTTTTGAAGTTGTAGTTGAAGTCGGGGAGCCCGCCTGGAGAATGAAGTGGCGATTTTATTTTTTGAAGTTATAGTTGAAGTCAGGGAGCCCGCCTGGAGAATGGAGTGGCGATTTAGTTTTGAAGTAGTAGTTGAAGTCAGGGAGCCCGCCCGGAGAATGGAGTGGCGATTTTATTTTGAAGTAGTAGTTGAAGTCAAGGAGCCCGCCCGGAGAATGGAGTGGCGATTTTATTTTGAAGTAGTAGTTGAAGTCAGGGAGCCCGCCTGGAGAATGGAGTGGCGATTTAGTTTTGAAGTTGTAATTGAAGTCGGGGAGCCCGCCTGGAGAATGGAGTGGCGATTTTATTTTGAAGTAGTAGTTGAAGTCAGGGAGCCCGCCCTGAAGAATGGAGTGGCGATTTTATTTTGAAGTAGTAGTTGAAGTCAGGGAGCCCGCCTGGAGAATGGAGTGGCGATTTAGTTTTGAAGTTATAGTTGAAGTCAGGGAGCCCGCCTGAAGAATGGAATGGCGATTTATTTTTAATTTTGGTTGAGGAAAGCGGTTGAATGTAACAGAAATCCCCGGCATGAATCCAAGTTCGTAAGCAGAAGGAAGGCAACAAGGATCAGAAAAGATAGATTCAAATTTTGAAGGAGAATAGTTCGAAGACCACAAAGAAGGAGCCAATGGTCGGAGGTCGGCAATCAAGATAGGCCGAGACAACAATTGTCAGAGGAGAAGAAGCATGTGAGGAAACATCAGAGCCGGCAGGATGGCAAGGAGCATGACAAGATCAAGTTAAAAAGGATAGATAAGAATTTGTAGTACTGTAACTTAGTCTAGCTTCTTATTTTGTTTAGCACGGTGTAATAAGGGGATCATGTTAAGCAGTGGCAACAACAGTAATAGCAGTAACATCAGTAATAGCAAGATCGCAACAGTCATGGTAGTCCCAGCTACCAAAACTTCCCGAACTACATTGACCTGATTCCCTTTTAGCCAGGGATATGTAGGAGACTTTCTGAAGCAAAGGTTCGGTCAAACTTTTCCAAAAAATGCTTCATACGGAGCGCTCAAACGGGCAAAAATCACTCGTATCCGCTCACTTATCTTTGCACGGAAACTCTTCATGTTTCCGCGCAAAGAGGGGCAGCTGTGAGCACGTGATTTTTGCCCTACATGAGAATTACTCCAAAAAAAAAAAAAAAAATTCAAAATAAAATAGTTTTGTGTTATGTGCGATTTTTGTGGATTTTGTGTTATCTTTATTTATCTGTGCGTGTTTATTTGTTTAAAATTAATAAAATACAAAAATATATGTCGTGCGCGCATTTCGGAGCTCAATTATGCGTTTAGGAATTAACTAAACCGTGTTTAATTTCAAAGAAAGAAAATTGCAAAAAATACGTATTTATTGCCTTTGAGTCGCTTAATGTACAATTGTGTGACTTATATTTAATAGATATTTAATTATGTGTGTTAATTGTTAGTGGAACTTAATTGGTATTTTTATAAATTAAATTGATTTTTGTAGTATACTTAGAATTTTTGTTTATTAGAAGTCAAAAGGACAAGAAAGAAATAATTGGGCTAGGCTAAATCAAAATGCCAAAGCCCAAATCGGAACCCAATCCAAATCCCAGCCCAAATCCCCACCCAGGCATCAGTTTGTGTAACGGTTGATCTGAACCGTTGGATTAATCAATCCAACGGCCAAGATCATATGTTTCCTTACCCATTTCCGTTTATACCATACCCGGCCCGTCTTAACCCGCCCTTCACCCAACCAAACGACGCCGTTTAAATCGAAGAGATTGATCTGAGCCGTTGGATCCTTATCATCCAACGGCCGTGATTAATTGTATCATTTTAATAACCTAACACCCCTCCCCAAACCCGTTAATCAGTCTTATATCCCACACCCCTATTCATCGTCTCTCATCAGAGGCGAAGCAAAACCCTAGCGCCGCCCTCGCACCCCATCGACGGAAACCCGGCGACAACAACGCCGCCGGCCACCAAATTAACATCGTAGGACCACCTCGACTCCCCCATTAGGAATCCATCCTTCACTTACCTCGAATCATTCCGGAAATCTTCGAATCTTCATTTGAAGATTTGAGTTAAACTCGAACCCACGCCAAACCACCCCAACTTTGCACCATAGCCTCCCCAGACCTTCCCCACGACCCCACCAAGGTTAGTTCTCCTCGAATCTGACCGGAGCAGGTAAAGCCCCAAAACAAGCTCCAGGAACCCTAATTTTAAGAGGGGATAAACTGGTTGGAAATTGAGGTCCGATGGATCTTAATTTAGGTGTTCTCTGTTGAGAACACCTCAATTAAGACCCGTTTGGATTCAATAAATCGAGTTCGAATCCGAGTCGCCTACGTTTTGAGTTTATGAGGTAAGACCTCCCCCCTTCTTTGTCTATTCACTTCCTGTTTGGTTTGTTTAAATTTAATGGAACCGTTGATTTATTCTAAATGATTCTGTTCTCCTCCTCCTATCTTTCATTATGTTACTTGTGACGAGTCATGGCTGTTTGAATCTATACGTTATCATACTTGTTTAAACGGTTCGAATATGTTATAATCAGTTTGGAGGATCTCGTCGATTAGTTATATAAGCTTGTTTGAAGCCATAGGGAAATAATATCTAAAGACTGATTTCAATCCGGAATCCCTGTTACATATGATGTTTGGATTAGCTGGTAGTGCTTCCATCAGAATTAGCATTTTTTAATTACCTTGCCCATGAACTGGACTGGTGGAACCTGCTGTACATCAGGGTACCACCAGTTTCTGCAGTCCAGGGATTTAATTATTAAAACCCATACTTAGACAACTTTAAGCAGCAAAGTCAGGGAATAAAATGGCAGAAATCATTTCTTTAATTCTCCTGAGTGCTCTTAAGAGCTGTAAAATGAAAACACATGGGGGGGATAATTTGAAAGGTGAAGGGCTGTGTTTCTTGGTCTATAAAAAGAAGAAGCATTTCGGACAGAGGGGGGGACACTCACAAAATACTCACTGAAAGAGACTGGAACAGACATACGAAAATTTTAGACATACACAGTAATAGTTTTTTGAGGAAGTATTCTGAAATACAGTGATAGGAGGCAATTTTTTTGATATTCTGAAAACACAGTGATTTTAGCTCACTGCTTCAGGCAGTCCTTGAGTCTGTTGAGTTGTGTCTTGAGGTCACTCTTTGCTCTTTCGACATTGTTGGTCATAGCATTAGGTTATTGGATTGTTGAAACTTGCCGGGGCTTCAAGTGTTTTCTCCTGAGTTGCCATTAGACCTTGTTGCTGTTTTATTGGTCTTCTTGCTCCTGTTTTGGGTGTGGGTTTTGTTGCTATTGGTTGTGTTTCTGTTGCTGCCTGCTTCTGTTGTGTTTGGTCCTGCTCTTGCTGTTGTTGCTGTGGTTTGGTTGGGTCCTTTTGCTACTGTTGGTATTGCTATTGTGTGTTGTTGCTGTGGGTTCACTGCTGCCGTTGCTTCATTGCCTTGACTGATACCTAGTCTTCTACTTTGTCAATTTCCAGGTACATATTTGTGACTTCAAGCTATTGGAAATAAATTGAAGTGTTGATCCTTATCACTATTAGCCTCTTTTAATTCTGTTGTTTCTTTTATTTTGTTGGCAAATTCTTATCAATTTAAGAAATCCGTTATGAAGTTGTGCTTGAGAGTTATCATAATGATTTGAATTAATTCTGGATGAATGTATAATTAAACTATTATTCCTTTGACTGTTAGTAGTATAATTAGACTGTTTGAGAAATAGTATAACTGGACCGTAAATGGTAGATTGTTCCAGGTTTAAGTTGTCACACTGAAACATTTGGTAATGCTGTATAATAGATTTCAATGTTTAACAGTTAAGTTATCATCTAAAACAAAGGGCATTCATGTTAGTAAATTATATTGGAATGAAGTCTGTATCTGAAACTTAAAAATTAGTTATAAAACAAATTCTGTATTTTATGATATAAGTGAAATGTTTGGATTGACAAAATCATAGACTTAAGTAAAAAAATTTTAGTTAAACATTAAGCGTACCAGCAAATTGTTCGGAAACAAAAAATGTGGGCTGATTCTTTAAATGGGCTCCAACACGTAACAGATAGGCCCAATACTATCATAATGCAGAGATTTCGAATTGAGCTTCATACGTTGTTGTAACGTTATTATAAATTGTTATAGTCTTAATTGCATATTTATAATTGTTGTAGTTATGTAAATTGTTATAATCTTGCCAATAATACAATAATTAGTCATAATAAATGATTAGGATCGTTTCTTTTCTAGTGACAAATAAAATATGGATTGCTTTAGGATTGCCCTTTAATAAAATAATGAGACGAGCCTCGCCGCACTAAATATACGATTGTGGGGCCCTCAATTAATTGTTATAAAAATTCTAGACTCGGAAGGACCGTTTAGCGAATTTCGCGGTCTTTCCAAAAGTTAATCAATACGTAGGAACTTTAGGCGCGACTTATAATAATATTACATTCTCAAATACGGGTGCGCATTCATGTGACCCAAATCCTAGTCTCAACGAAGTCGGAATGTGTTAAAGGCCATAGGCGTATTGGTACGGTGTGGCCCGAAATACATTTTCACGACGTTGTAATTCTTTAAAAATGATGAAGCGGAATATTAACATAATAGCACATAGTTGGAACATATAAAGAAAAATCAGATAAAAGAAAAATTGCAGTTGAGCGACCGTGCTAGAACCACGGAATCCGGGAGTGCCTAACACCTTCTCCCGGGTTAACAGAATTCCTTATTCAGGTTTCTAGTTTCGCAGACTGTATTACAGAGTCATAAATTTCCTCGGTTCGGGATTAAACCGTGACTTGGGACACCATTATTTTTCCAAGTGGCGACTCTGGAAAATTAAATAAATTGATCCCGTTCCGACTGTCCTTTAATTGGAAAAACTCCCTCGCTCCCTCGCGGGTGCGTAAAAAGGAGGTGTGACACTCCTTATCTACAAAAGATCTGCAAATAAACTACAAATTAGGTTACGTATGTATAAAGCAGTATTATTTTTAAGGGTATCTACAAAATAACTACATTTATACTACAATTAATCTACAATCTATGTTGAAAAAAAATATTGACTACAAAATTTTCTCTTTCACCGCGCTCTACTTCCTTAGGGGGATGAGAAGGATGGCCAGTTCTGTCTTCTTCGGACCCTTCTTTTCGATAAGGGGAGGTTATTCTTGAAAAGAATAGGTATGTTCAACTAGTTATTGAACTATTCAATAAGAATAGGGATCACCATTTGGTGATTTGGTTCGTAGCAGCCCAAGTATATCCAGGAGTTCCTTTTACACGCTACGCTATCCTCGGCGACGATATCGTCATCGGAGATGAGCGGGTGGCTGAGCGTTATCGCGAGCTAATATCTACAAATTTTCTACAAAACATCTACAAATTAGTTTAAGTATTGTATCAAGATGTATTATTTTTAAGGGTATCTACAAAATTACTACATTTATACTATAATCTATGTTGAAAAACAAATGTTGACTACAAATTTTTCTCTTCATGTACAAAATTTATACAGAAAATCTACAAAATTGTAATAATATTGTGTTTTTGTTTGGTTCTCCTTTCAACTCTGATTTGTGGGGGAGATGAACTATGAGTCGTATCTGCAATTGCATGGGAAGATTTGCCCTACTTTTTTGTGATTTTGCTGATAAAACACCCATATTGTTATAGAATTCACCAAAGAATAGTACTCATTTTAGCAGCAAAACAATGTTAAACCGTTTGTTTTACTAATTTTTATTTTTTACTTTTCCAAAAGACATAATGGCTATCCGTTATCTTTTAAATTGTTGAGTATTCATCAGTGGTGTGAACAAGCAGAACACAATCGGTGTGGAATTTTGTTTGGTTTCAGAAACAGTGAAGGGGAAGTTGAAAATAGTGAAAGAAGGAGGGAGAAGGAATATATATTCAGGAATATGTTTAATGTAAATGAATGAGAGAAGTTGCTAAAAGATACATAATAAAAAAAAAGGTCCATTTTGGTACCTTGAATTAAGGAGGGATATATGTTCAATTAATTTTACTCTTAAAGTACACTATGGTATAGAATTGGTAATTTGATACACTAAATGTAATTATATCAAACCTTAAACATTGAGGGTAATAAGATTTCGTATATGTATAGGAATGTAAAAATCCCCAAAAAAGTACTTCAAACCCAAACTCAATTCTTAACAAACACAATCCTCGAGAACAGAAAACGACGGTCCAAAAGAAAAATGAAACATATACAAAAATAGAGTTTTTTGCAATCATTTAATGAACTGAAATTCCATAGCAGCACCAACAACAGCAGGAGAAAGAAGAAGAAGAAGGAGAATGAGGCTGAAGTTATTTAAAAAGTGGATGCAAGTTACAAAAAATTTAAAAAATGGGTATAGATTAAGGGGACGACCAAATACGGCGTCCCGTGCAATTTTACATCGAAAAAGCGAGCCAACCCGGACCAGCATTTTTTTGGGCACCTTCAATGTCTTTGGGCTCATAATGTTTCAAAAATTTGAGCCAGGCCCTTTGGTTGACAATGGCATAGTCACTAACCCAACATTGGAACTTTGTCTTTGGGAAAGACAAACTGAATTAAGCCTGTGCTTGACGCGAAAGTTTGAATTAGCACATCGAACTTCATCAACAAATATGTAGTCTTTGCAGTTATAATTGTAACTAAAACCGTTGGAAAAGTTCACTCGTAACGTCTCAAATTTAATCAATTTGTTTGTAATTCTTGAGAAAAAAATCTTACCTGGAAGTAGCAATTACGAAATGTTCTCTACTTTAACCATCACGCAACCTAAGGGAAATTCCCTCAGGGTCTGATTTTGGTCAGCATTTCAAAGATTGCTATAATTAATTTGAAATAAGCCTCCTAAACTCCAGCTTCAGTATTCAAATCCAAGCCTATTTGCTGCTAATCCAGAGACGACAGAAGGTAAAATACACGTCGACGAAACATTAACTGCTCCTTTCCTAATCTCGAGGTTCTTTCCTTTCGCCATAATCTCGAGTCTTTGGTGACCTTGTGCTCTCAAACATGCAGTATACCAAATCAAGGCTTACGAATCCAACTAAAATTACTGTTTTCCTCTATAAAATTCACCAAGTATGATTAAGCTTCCTAACTTATAGATGAAATATAAGTTTAACTTAGTTTAACTTATAGATGAAATATCTTTATCAATTTTGCATGCTCGTGCTCCTTCTCAGCTTTGGTCTTTGTCGGAGGTTTACTAATCAGAAAGAGGGGTGTGGCGGGGAAAAGTTTATTTCTTCCATACGACCAAAACTTAAAACAGATCTAGGATTTTTTTAACATGGTTGTACCAATAAAGAAACGAGAAAAACGGAACTATGAAATCGTAATTGATACCTACTCCTCAAAGTAAATAGCCTAACATTTAACCAAGTACACCATTTAGTCTCTTTGGAGCATGGGTGAGAACAAATAATATTAGATCAGTTTTAAAATACTTAGTTTGACGGAGGAATTATGGGTTCACGTGCCCCATGTATTAGCCTATAATCCGCCCCTGATCCTAAAAACATATTTCTTTTTCCCTTTCACTTAGACAGTTTAAGTAGAAAATACTTTTTTTTTGGGGGGGGGGGGGGGCCTTATAAAGCAGCCGAAAACAAAGCAAATTAATCAAAAGGAGTAGAAAAACAAAGCAGCTTCACAAATGACAGGAGGGGACGCGAAGCATAAGAGAACTCCTCTAGCAATAGGATCTTAAATTGAAAATGCAACAGTAATAAATGACTACTATCCGATAAAAACAAAAAGACAATTCGGATCTCTGAGGGAAGGTGTGGGGGAAGGCAGACAAGCCAACGACATGGTTGAGCACTCAAAAGGAGATTAATGCGATGACTTGTATTTCATCATGGACGCAATGATAACTGAGCAAGAAGTCAATTCACAATGAAGAGAGCCAGATTCCTGATCTTATCACTTGTTGCATAAAATGGCATAGGATACCACAGCAACTTATCTAACATTCCTTGTTTTCAAGATCAGTAATGATTACCAATTATATGCTACATAAAATATCCCCCTATATTGGAAATGATTTCCCACTTATAAGTTCACATTCTACTCACCCACACCTTCAACTTTCCAATGCTGAAGATGAAGAGAACAGAGCTCCTTCTCTATCTTCTCCTCATGTGGACAATATGGGCAGCATGTCAACATGATTATAACTTCATCCCCACAGCCCAAGCTATAAAAGAAGGTAAGTTACTACTCTTCACTACTAATGAGACTAATGAATGAATGTCATGCACTATTTTCTTCTTTCATGATACAACAGCTGAAGCAAATCGTGTTTTATCTATTTTCTTGAGCTCCAGGATTTCCTACATAAAGCAGTTACATGATTTTAGTATACAAGTATATCAATGGATCTAAACTCTAGTTTCTTTATCGCAGTTAAGTCCAATAAAAGCTCACTATTCAACACCTTGAGATCAGTAAGAGGACACATTCTTGCTAATTTGGTAAGTCTCGTAATATGGAGTTTCTATTCCCCAGTGTTTTATACATGTCTCCAATCAAACTATTCTGAAGCAGGGCAAGTATGGGAAGATTTATAAACCACCATCTGGGCCAAACCCAACTGGAAATCATCGTCCACCATCAAGGGCCAAACCCAACAGGAAATCATCGTCCACCATCAAGCCATGAACAGACGAATGAGCTAGTATGCGACCACAATTTCAGAATTGGAGGTTAGACATATACGTAGTACTTAGACGATATCATCTTTAGGATATTGCATTTATACAAACAGTGGGATATCCTTTGAGGTTGGAACTACATTCTCCTTTATTTACTAAACGGTCCAGAAGAGTGGTGTTTATCTAATCTAAAGACCTTACTACTTCATTCCTAATATACTTGACTGCAAATAATGTTATCAATTTACCACAATCAAAATCTAGTTTAATAATAACTTAAGAAGTAAAACTCCCATAGGTCATTTTCACATCTCAACAAGATCAAGACAGTTTTGAGTAAGCTGGTAGTGAAATCGAAGCTCATTTATCGAAAACCAACTCAAGCTCAAGCTCCTAGGAAAGCAAACTAATCTTGTAGGTCACAAAAGAACGTGCTAGCATCAGCAATGCAGAGGTAAGGATGAACATTATGGTAATGACTAATGAGGTAAATAGAGGAAATCTTGGGCCAGCAGCTTAAAATTCTGTGGTGCCACCGCCTTACTGCAAACTTTGATTCGTCCTCTCATCAGAACGCACTAGTGCAAGCTCAAGTCGTGGTTACTATTTGTACCCAACAAAGCCCACATGCTACACATTAAAGAATACGGTAAAATTCAGCTTTTCTTAGCTAAGCTCGTGGTTACACTTGAAAGAGCCTGAATAAATCCGATATTATTTTCTAACTCATCAGGGTTTCTTCATTTAGCAAATAGTCCTCAAATAGCCGACCGGCATGAAAATGGCCACTATACACAGACTAAGAAACAGATTTATCAAATATACAAGATAAGTTGCCAACTAAAGTATGTCGTTGCCCTTCTGCTATAGTTTATGCAGGTAGTCTCTAATCAAACTGTTGTGGAGCAGGCAAACACAAGTCCATAAACCATCACTGGGCCCAACCCAGCTAGCAATCACCCCGCACCATCAAGGCCATGACCACAAGAACGAGCTAGTCGTACGAGAACATAAAATTTGTTTAGAGTTGGAGGTTAGAATATGTGTAATAAGTAGTTAGAAGATTTTATATTTAGGCCATTGTGTTTGTACAAACTCTGGGATATCTTTGAGATTGGAATTTCCGTATCCTTCACCAACTATGTGATCAGAAGAGTAATACTCATCTACTTTAAAGTGCTTACTGCTCAAATTCTAATGCGCTCACTGCTAATAATATTATCAATTCATAACTATCAAATTTAATTCACTCCATAAATTTTGAAAAGGTTATTTAATTCTACAGGGGATTTTCAAATATCAACAAAATGAAAGAATTTTTTTAATAATCTGGTACTCAAACCGAAGCTCCATTTATGAAGACGAACTCGAACCCAAGCTACTATGAAAACAGACTAATCTTGTAAGCAAAGAAAACAACTTCCATAAGCAGGCATCATTGATGCAGAGGCCAGGGTGAAGATTATGGTAACTAATGAGGAATAGAGGAAAACTTAGGCCCGTTGCTTAAGATTCTATAGTCTCATCATCATACTGCGAACTTTGATAAACCTCTCATCTAACACACTTATTATCGACTGAAGCTATGGTTATTGTTTGTAGGAGAATTGATACAAGAAAACTCACACGCTACGCATGAAAGGAATATTGTAGATTTAGCTTTTGCTAGCTAAGCTGGTGCTTAAACTTGAAAGCACGTGAATTCACCTTTTGCATACCTATCATGTTCTCATATTTAGGCAAATAGCCCTTGAATAGATGACCGGCATGAAATGGCCACTATACAACTGACTAAGATACAGATTTGTCAAAATATACAAGTTAAACTGACAGCTAAAGAATTGGTTTACCACTTTATACTGCACGCTTCCTTTTTGATCTTTTACTCTTCCTTGGCCCTGAGTAATTTGGAACTTCTTTACTACTGCTAGAAGCATAAGCCTCTTCTAGAACTTCTTCATCCTGCAGTCAATAATTTATCAAGTCTATAAGCTCAAACTCAGAACAATGTCTTCCAACAGAAAATTAATACTCCCTCCGTTTCAATTTATGTAAACCCATTTGATTGGGCACGAAGTTTAAGAAAAGAGAGAAGACTTTTGAACTTGTGGTATAAAATGAAGCACATATATTTTGCGTGGCTATAAATCATTTCATAAAGGTAAATTATTTCCAAAGAGGGAAAGAGGTCATTCTTTTTGGCACGGACTAAAAAGGAAATAGGTTCACATAAATTGAAACGGAAGGAGTAGTTCGCCAAGCAGCATCAAATAAAACAATTCATTTTCGGGGTACAAAGAAGTTATTCTTTTCCCTCGTCTTTGAACTGAAACAATCAAGTTTTGAACCATCTCAGAGAAACTTAAGTATCCATGACCCTAGAATTGTGCATGCATATATCTCTAGTCTCTGAGTGAAATCCATAAACCTTACAGCTTGATCGCATAACCAATCATTATGAGTTTTTTCTCAAGATTATTGATAAAGAAATGCATTTTTGAGTACTCTCCTTGCATAAGATACACAGAAAAGAAATTATTTAGAACACCAGAGGCATAGAGTTTTCAGATTGTTCTTTCCTCAACCACCTCCCTCGAGCAAACATAGTACCAAAAATAGTCAGAAATTTATAGGGAAACACTGAAAATGGCATGTATAATGGAATACATTATTAGACCAAAAAATCAAGAGCAGATGTATCTTCATGCACTTCAATTTACTGAAAAGCAGAATTACTGGTTTTAATGATTAGAGGAGTCGAGGCAAGCGCAAAATGGACAGGACACCACGATTATAGAATAAAAAATAAAAAAAATTAGAGGAGTCAAGACACCTAAATGGAGAAAAATCTATTTTCAGACAGAAACAAGATACAAAAACAATTCTATGTTCTTTTTTTATAACCGTGGTGTCTCGGACTGCTAGAGCACCCCGACGAAACCCTAAACCCTAGAAACAATTCTATGTTATCATCACAATGCAACTCTTGTCTAATAGTGTTTGCATAAGGGTTTGTAGTGACATTTTCTGCCAATATATGTCATCTCCGAGCTCAAACAATGTATTCCAGCTTGCTAAAACAACAAAAGAAGATCAACTGGAGAGGTGATAAGAAAAAAAAAGTGATCCATTCCAACTCTCACAATGTAAATCTCCCTCTTTCATTTGTTCTTTTTTATTGACTAGTATTTCATCTATCTCTCACACAACTGTTCTTTGGTTTGTCTGGCATAATGGGGGGTTCATGAGTAGCGTAGCTGTGCATCTAGATACCATGATTACCGACCAGGACGAAGCGCAGGCAGAGGAATACAAATTCACGTCTTTATTACATGGAAGACCGGCTTGCATGATAAATGAAAAAGGAAGGATTGTACTTCCAGATATTAAACTTCTATAATGCAATAAATCATCGTGCCTTACTAGGCCTGAGGCCTTCCAAGTCTTTTACTGTCCTTGGCTTCCTACTCATCGGCTGAGTAACAACTAAAATGATACATACATGTCTCAGATGAACTTGACAGCCGGGATCAAATGCAAAAAGAATACTTCGATGTTTACCTTGGGCTTGGTCTCATCATCATCTTCGTCCTCGGAATCAGATGTAGAGGCTGATAGTTCAACCTTATCTGCAGGGAGTGCCCTGGCCGACTTTTTCTTCTTTTCATCTTCTTTTAGCTGCCTGAATCTGTCCCCATAAACTTTGTTGTTAGCTAGACAGGCGTTTTACAAGTTGAGTAACTTTTAAGTATTATACACACCTCTCTCCAGCTTGCTCAGACTGAGAGGTAGTTCTCTTTGCACGTCCAGCGCTGATGATACCACTAGCATCTCCACTCACAGCAGGCTTTGCACCACCCAACTTGCGCAACCATACTTGCTGTGCCGTGGTCAGCACATTATTTGTGAACCTTGAAATTCAACATAAAGGTGCAAGTTAAGAACTATCTTGTTTAATTGATGAAAATATCTGAAACACAAATCTAGTTTTGAGTTAAGAAAGATAAGAAGAGGAAGCATGATAACTTGTCAGTTGTTGCCCCAGTGACGAGAGAACTTAAAAGGAAAGCAAACAGAAGAGATATTGAGGAATTGTTTGACATGTATTTTAACAGGAAAGTTTGAAAGAGCCCAGACAGTCTGAGGATACATATTGGTGCATAAAGGCTGCAACTAAATTTCTTTATCCTCTCCCCTCATTCACAGTGATATGATCACTGGAAACAAGTGAATGGCAGGTTTCACTATATTTATATGCAGATTTATGTAGTTTTTTAATCAAGATGTGCAGATTTACATAGTTGTCTTTAAAAAAACAAAAAAAAAAATTCAGTTGTTGCGATAAGAAGAGGAAGCATGATAACTTGTCAGTTGTTGCCCCAGTGACGAGAGAACTTAAAAGGAAAGCAAACAGAAGAGATATTGAGGAATTGTTTGACATGTATTTTAACAGGAAAGTTTGAAAGAGCCCAGACAGTCTGAGGATACATATTGGTGCATAAAGGCTGCAACTAAATTTCTTTATCCTCTCCCCTCATTCACAGTGATATGATCACTGGAAACAAGTGAATGGCAGGTTTCACTATATTTATATGCAGATTTATGTAGTTTTTTAATCAAGATGTGCAGATTTACATAGTTGTCTTTAAAAAAACAAAAAAAAAAATTCACACCGGAATGTTTACTGAATCCTATATTTGTTTAAGAGCAATACCATAATTCTATATCAGAGATAATAAAATGTAATTACTTTAACTAAGAGCTCACCAGTAAATTGTTAACCCTGAAGGAACAGACAAAGAGAAATAGCCAATCATTAGTGGGAGGAACTTGAAAACCAGAAGCGTGTTCTTTTGAGTTGGATCATCTGTCTATGAAGAGATTTCAAGGATTTCAATATAACATGACAGAAGCACTCAAATATTAAGAACGGAAGGAAATAAGCTGAAACATAAACTCAAGTTCGTACTTGGGGAGGTTTCATTATCTCCATTGAAACATATTGCGAAACAATTAGCAAGACAGGCAAAACAAGGTAAGCCACTGTGTCATGCCAACCCAAAGGCGGATGCCCATCCTGAAAAAGTCAACAGCTTTTTATGTATGCAGTCATACTAAAACTTACTCAGTATTACTAGCAGATTTATCTTTTGGGCACAAGCGTTCAAAGAAAATCAATTGGGTGAGATGAAAAGGGGGCAACTACTCCACCCTTTTTGCGATTAGGAAGATAACTCAGAATTAATTTTAACCATGAGATAAAAAATGTGTAATTAGGTTATGACACTGACCACAAACGGGAATAGCCAAGAAACTCCAGATCCACTCTGTCGAGCAGCTATAGTAGTCGGTCCTCCCAAAGAAGGAATCCAAAAGAAACCTTCAGTCAGCAATCCCTTTTCAGAAAGGACAAAAAATTAATAAACTCATTATTTAAATCAATGAGAAAGAACATAAGATAATATTAACTTCTTCTATACCTCATTTGCCACATTAGAGAGAGCTTGATAGAGACCAATCCAAACTGGTATAGTAGCCAAAGTTGGGAAACATCCTGTTATCGTGTAGCCACAACCACAAAATAAATAAATAAACAAATAGATAAACCACAATGGAAGTACAAGAACTTCCAATATTCTTTAACTGGAAGCTAAACTTAACATGGAATGAAATGTACATCCAAACCATACAGAAGCTCAAAGCACTCATTATTACTTTATGGCATGGTCACTTAGTAACTGGCACTGAAATCTGCAGTAAGTGGATGTGCTACAATTTGCATATGCCAAACTAATTGTAGTGGGTTAAACTTATGAATCCATTAACCTTATGGAGGTTTATTTATGCTACAACCTGCCTTTAATGATGTTAATCTTCAAGTCAATGCATATTTGACAGCATACCTTACCTCAAGTGACTCTCCGTCGCATGGTAATTGAGTTTATCTTTCAACTCATCATGTATTTTAGAATTGTGGTATTCACATAAGACTTCTTTTTAATAGGTATCACAGAAGATTTAAACCCTCGGGCATAAAGTTGAAACCTCTGATGCCATTTATAACTACTTCAGTGCAGCTATTGGCCAGACAGCTCATAGGATAATGCCCCTGAAAACTTACCAAGGGTGTTGAGTAGTTGGGAGCCCTTTCTTGTTTTACAACTCATGGCCTCAAAGGAATATCGCTAGGATACACAGGAAAGAGGAGGTTGACTATAGCTTAAAGCTAATTTTTATAGTTTGAAGTTAAACACGAGATGAATCACATTATTGGAAGTAAATGTCAATCAAACTATTAAAAAGCAAATTTAAGGTCATAGACAGTGTTCTCTGGCATTTTGGAACTGTTTTGGCGTTTGTGATCAGCTATGCTTCTCCAATCATTGCAAAAAGTAAGTCAAACGTTGCACTTAGATCGAATCAATTCACCATCTCAAAATTCTTCCTTCACTGAGAGAAGCATTATTAGTTGAAAGAGTGAGTGTTGCAATGGCCAGGGAGAAAAACTGGAGGACACGAAGATGTTGATTCACCATTCCAGCAAGTATTTTTGGGTACTTTGGCTAGAGAGAATCAAAGATTTTATTAGGACAATGTTGTGTCTGTAAATAGTCTCAAATACTAAAGTTTGTACTTTTGGCTTTTTGTTGTAACATGCTAAATGTATATCATGAAGACTTTCCTCAGTTCCCTACATGTATTTTAATCCCTTCAATGGGTTAAAATTTCATACATATCCAAGAAAAAAAAGGAAGTTGATCAAGTGAGTGCTACAGATGAGGAACAAACTTACAGATGCCATAGACATCAAAGATTGAAAAGGAATAGAACTGAAATCTAGTTCAAACAAATTTTGGATGGAAATATGTCACGGGGCAACCCAGTTCAGGATTTACTAGAACTAAAAATTAAAACCTAGACAATCGAGGAAGAGAATATGAATGAGCAGATATGTAATTCTTTAACTGATTAAATGGCTATTAAGTCACTTCCATGAGATATGATTTACGATTCACCACTAGCTGGAGAGCAAAGTCATGGTGAGTTCCTCTCAATATATATGCCCAATGCTTTAAACCAACTAAGAAGATAAACAGAAATAGCAACTGGAAGCATAATTAGAAGATAGAGAGCTGACAGCTAGAATCAAGAATTACCAGCAAGAGGATTGACCCCTGCCTGCTTATATAAACGAGAAGTCTCGAGTTGGATTCTTTCCTGAAAAAAAATATATATATATTATAGATGTAAGTTCTGTTTGCTGGACTCAATATGAAAAGGGCAGAACATTAATCATAATTCTATAGCTATAGCTTCACGACATTAGAAATACCCTTCCTATATTGAATCAGTTTTTCATCACCACAAGCAATTTCTTTCATTTGATAAGTAACGCAATGCTATAGCCATAAGAACTCTCAAAAAAGAAAAAGCTCTAAACTTGCCAAAATAAGCTGAAATCTAATAAATAAGTTGTAAAAAAAAAATTAAAAAAAAAAAAAACTTAACAAACAAGTTGTAATGGTTACAGTGTCAATTTGCTCATACTTCACTCCTTTTCACAGTACTAAGTACCAAAGAATCTTTAATACAAAGCTCAAGTTATAGAAGGTTATACAGTCCTGAAGAGCAGTTTAGATGAAACAGAAGATGTCAATCGACAAAAATTTGAACTCACCTGATTTCCAGCATATCTTTGCTGAATAGCTTTGATCTTTGGTTGGAGATTTTGCATTGCTAGTGTTGATTCAACCTTTCAAATGATATAATATCATACATCAACAACAACTCAATTGCAGTGCAGATTCAAAGTGTAACGCTCTTCCAATTTATAAGCAAAAATAATAATAATAATTTCGAGACACGCTAATTATAGAATTAAAGTATTATTATTATTATTTTCTTGCCTATAGTGAAAATAAATAAATATATATACACACACTTAAATAATTGGATATACAATTAGGGAATATTAAAAATTTTAATATTATTAATTATTAAAGGTGGGTATCTTTAATTATTAGTTAAGTTAAAAAAAATAAAAAAATAAAAAGGGAAAATGGCCTAAAGCCCATAAAATGGGCACTTGAAAAAAAAAAGGCTCTTCAAGCCATAAGTAAAAGGCTGCCAACGTGAAAGAGATCCAAAGCCACGAAAACAAAACAGAACAGTAGTTCTGTTCGTTCAAGAAGCAGGGCACGCAGACAAGAAAAATTCTAGGGTTCTTCATAACTCACTTATTTTTGAACTCAGTATATAAAATTTCTTATTCTAAATTACCCTGTAATAGTAATAAATACGAATTAAATAGTTAATTCCCTTCTTTCTCTGTATTAATAGTAAATCCCATATTTAGGTGTGAAACTTTGAAAGTAATTAAAATGCACTGGTTGTTGTAGAATCAATTGTTTGACGGGTATAGATTGGACATGGGTCTACGTATTGGCTCAAGGAATATTGAGGTGAGTTGATACAACCCTTTACTAAAGTGGTTTGACTCACAAAACCACGTATACAAGGTGTTTGATGGATTGCTTAAAAGAGTTATCTTTATTTAATTAGAGCGAGTGAGTACCAATTAACTTAGAATTGTTCTAGCAAAAGTTTAGATGATCTATTACGCTATATGTGCTGAAATTTTTAGAATTTTTGTGTTATTCTTATATGCTATTTTCATGTTGAAAATAATTAAGAAGAGAGTCTTTAGAAATATTTTTATATATTTATTTCATTCTTATGCCATGCTTTAAATTTAAGGATACCAATATGAGCGTGTACATAATGTTCTATAAAGAAAAGATTTAGACTTGAAAAGTCACAAGAAGAAGTTTTAGAAAGAAAAGATTTTTGGGGAGTATCCTTTATTCTGAGAAGGGGTCATCATACCAAGGCGTTGACTTCCTGAAGTGCCAAAGTAGGGAGCACACGAGCCGAGGGTCTCGTTGCTGAGAATTTACTTAGCCATGCTAAGGTATGATACATGAGCGTTGAGAACCATGAAGCGAGTGGCACCTCGTGGATTGGGCCTATTCGATCAGGTTGGGATCGAACCCGTGCCGATCACACGGTGACTAAGACAGAATTAAGTCAGGATAGTTGGAACTCCCAAAGTATAAAGTGAAGTATTTTTATCAAGAAAGGAAAAGAAAAGAATTTTCTATTATGCAATTATTTATAATTATTCTTATAAGCTTTATGTTTTACATGCATTTAGACCCTTTGCTCATAATGTATATATTATTAAAGTTTCTCCCCCTGTTGTTGAGACTCACTGAGTACAATGGATGGTACTGACGTTCTCTTTTGGGAACCTACGTTGGTCTGCGGTACAACGTAGGAACCGGATTTGCAGGCGAGCAGGCTACGAGTTAGGACTCCCTTCCTTTCCAGTGTTATTGGTGAGCTCCGCTTTTGTTCGTGGAGTATTCCTTAGAGTCATTTTAATTTAGCTATTACTTTGTTTATTTAGGGAACAGGCCAGGAAGTCTCATGTCCTGAGCAGTTCGTCAGTTTATCAGTAGAGGCTTCATAGACATAATCATTGGGTTGAGAGTCATAAGTTATTTTATAATAATTAGCAGTGATTTCAGTAGTTACTACGAATAAAGTTTTGGAGTTGATTTATTTAAATATTTGAATTAATCAAAAATTATTGCTTTGTTGCATATAAAGTTTGGAGTTATAAGAGGTTTGATAAGCAGAGATGGATCGCTCGGTCATGTTTAGTGATCGAGTGCCGGTCTCGGCTTGTTTAGAAAAATGGGTCGTGACAAACTTGGTATCAGAGCACTAGGTTCAAGAGTCCTAGGGAGTCTATAAAGCCGTATCTAGTGGAGTTTTCTTTATATGTGTGTGCCGACCACTCATATAAACGGTTAACTACCAAGACATTCAGAATTGTCTCGCTTCTTTCTACTCTAGATCGTGTCATGGAGCTTAGAGCAATAGTTAACCTTCTCTTCCTATCGAATTCCAAACGTAAAATGTAAGTAACTAGAGAGGATAATTTTCCATTGGGGTATAATAGGGTCGGGATAGGAAAGCTTGGAAGTCTAGTATCAGGGTTGTAGGATAGGGGCTTCTAGAGTTTTCGTACTCCTTTCCGGGGTGGGTGAGGCGCGGTAGGGCCACCCATAGAGGATTAGTTTGCTTTCTCTTAGGGTAGTCATTTCTGTTAGCTACTGTTTTAATATTATTGCATGTCGATTTATTTATGGTACATATGTCTCTTATGTTTAGTTAATTATTTATGCAATGTATGCTGGTGTAACTAATGTTGTTTTTGTTTTTGTTTGCCTTTCTTTTCCCTGCACCGAGGGTCGATTGGAAACAGCCTCTCTGCCCTTTTGGGGAGAGGTAAGGCCTGTCTACATGTTACCCTCTCCAGACCCCACTTTGTGGGAATATAATGGGTTGTTGTTGTTGTTGGTATAATCATGAAGTACGGGTTGTTCAATATGAGACTTTAGAGGATGTTAAAAGTGGGGTGCGATGGATAGTAGTACATACTAGGCTCGATCGAGCTGCTTGATCTGTTTTATGATGTTGTGACTTGCACATTTTGTAGTTTCACTTTCCATATCTTTGTTGTAGTTGTTTGCTTTAAGGCTAACACGCTAAGAAAACTTACGTATAATATTTAACAGGCTAATAAAGATGACTACTGGGTCTACCTAACACTTGATGAATACTTTAGTGTTTGAAAGATAGGTGTCTATTGTCCTTATAACTTGAGGTGTATAAGTTCAAGGCTAGTGACTGATAGTCTTAGAAATATAACTATAGCGTTCTACTTGTGGTTGGCTGTTGATTTATTTGAAGTGCATCATAGTAGACTCTTCATAAATACACCAACACCCTTTTCGGACAGATAAAAAAAAAAAGAATGAGATTATATATTCCTGAACTCCTCTATCTCTGTGTTGCCTAAATCTACCAAAACATGAACCATAAGAAAATATCCCAAAAACACACTATACTTAGAAAGAACTGGAAGAAGTTGTGGTTCTTCAAGATAACTACTGTCTAACCTTAGGTAGATGACATTCTCTTCCTGGATTGTGAAACTTCACAGAAATAAGTTTGTCGACATTATACCTTAGGATACTATTTAACAAAAGTCCTTATTTGTGCTTGAATCGTGCTATTTATGTGGCTTGTTTAAGGAGGAAACTTTGAGTCTATAATTGCTCCCTTTTGTTCTTATTTGCAAATAGTCCTAATTATTATTGCCTTTCACCTTAATATTTTTACTTTTAAAACCTTAGGGGTCTGTCTAGAATCACCTATAGGTAGAGGTCCTAAATCCCTCCAGGACCATCAAGAAGGGACGGGTAACTGCCCGCAATAAAGATCGTTGACCAAACACTCGCTTTAAATTAATGCTAAGGGGATGAGAATGATAGATATGGGATATGATAACTACGCTAATGTCACTGTAGCCCCTCATGAGGAGTGTTTACTAAATATTACTAGTTATACCGTCTTTCCATTAGCAAGTTGTGGTTATTTAGTACTCTAGTATTCAGTTATATATTTACCAAATATATAAGTAACGGTGATTATAGTGAAACATTAGCATATTTTAGGTCTGGATTAAGACCAAGACTCACCGGATGGCACAAGAAGTGATTTGTTAGATGATGGTATACTCCGAAGGATAAGCTTGTGTATGGAAATCGTATGTGTTTGACCTCAGAAAACAATTTCTTTTAATTCTTGCAAATGGAGCCACATGCAGGATGATGATAGTTCATATGTCAGACCCTTACATTGGTCACTATAGTTTGGACAGAAAAGAGCCTAAGTAAAATACCTAGGAATCAGAAACGTTTGTTATTACCAAAGATGTGACTTCGTGCAACGCATGAAAATGACTAGAATGATTTTAAGTTGTTTAGATTTATTCGAATTAGAACTAGAAGTACCACGTTAGTAAGCTACTATAAGAAGCAGCTATTGATGTAAGATAAAAGATATTGTAGTTCCCCCTTAGGTTATGTGACTAAGTGATTACCCCGGATATTTGTAGTATGATATGATTTAGTATTGTATGGTGTTAGATATTCTAATTTTGTTTAAGACAGATGAATTCCCTAAGTGTGATTTATGCACATAGTTTAGGAAAAAAAAAGATAGTGTGCGGCAAAAGAATATAATCAGATAATGAGGTTTGGTAAGAAAAGGAAACTTAGCCTTAGATTTATCGGACCTTATGAAATTCTAGAAAAGAAAGGAAACGTGGCTTATAAGCTAGCGCTACCCGTTGAGTTGTCCTCTGTTCATCCTTTCTTTCATGTGTCTATGTTTAGAAAGTACATTCATGATGAGTCGCATATAATACCTGCCGATACTATAGAAATTAAAAAAGGCTTGACTTATGAAGAGGTACCCATTGAAATTCTCGATAGACAAGTAAGAAAGTTGAGAACAAAAGATATAATTTTGGTAAAAGTTTTGTCGAGTAATCATGTCAAAAGAAGCTACGTGGGAGGTCGAGGAAGATATGAGGAAGAAGTATCCTTATATATTTGAGTAACAAGGTATGTGAACCTAAGTTTGGCTTGACATTTATATTCCATTTATTAAATACAAGTTAGCAAGTGTTTATGTCCTTCCTAGATTATATTTAGTTGTTGTAGTAGATTTAGTTTATGCCATAGTATATTTAATTCATTAAAGTTATTTACTTTTGCTAAAGTGTTGTGCTTTAGATTCTTGTTAGTTATGGTAGTACCTCCTTGCCGAAGTGTGAGTAATTAATTTATGAGCTGTGTATGGTGTTTATGAATGACCTGTTATGGCATATTTAGTAGTGCTAAGAAAATTTAAGAGGTTTAAGGACCTAAGGGATGATTATTAGTTTAAGAATAAGGCCCTAGCAACATTCGAGGACGAATGTTTTTAAGGACGGAAGATTGTAATGCTCTTCCAATTTATAAACAAAAGATAATAATAATAATTTCGAGACACGCTAATTATAAAATTAAATTATTATTATTATTATTATTATTATTATTATTATTATTATTATTATTATTATTATTATTTTCTTGCCTATAGTGAAAATAAATAAATATATATACACACACACTTAAATAATTGGATATACAATTAGGGAATATTAATAATTTTCATATTGTTAATTATTAAAGGTGGGTATCTTTAATTATTAGTTAAGTTAAAAAATAAAAAAATAAAAAGGGAAAATGGCCTAAAGCCCATAAAATGGGCACTTGAAAAAAAAAGGCTCTTCAAGCCATAAGTAAAAGGCTGCCAACGTGAAAGAGATCCAAAGCCACGAAAACAAAACAGAACAGTAGTTTTGTTCGTTCAAGAAGCAGGGCACGCAGACAAGAAAAATTCTAGGGTTCTTCATAACTCACTTATTTTTTAACTCAGGTATATAAAATTTCTTATTCTATATTACCCTGTAATAGTAATAAATAAGAATTAAATAGTTAATTCCCTTCTTTTTCTGTATTAATAGTAAATCCCATATAAGGTGTGAAACTTTGAAAGTAATTAAAATGCACTGGTTGTTGTAGAATTAATTGTTTGACGGGTATAGATTGGACATGTGTCTACGTATTGGCTCAAGGAATATTGAGGTGAGTTGATACAACCCTTTACTAAAGTGGTTTGACTAACAAAACCACGTATACAAGGTGTTTGATGAATAACTTAGAATTGTTCTAGCAAAAGTTTAGATGATCTATTACGCTATATGTGCTGAAATTTTCAGAATTGTTTTGTGTTATTCTTATATGCTATTTTCATGTTGAAAATTATTAAGAAGAGAGAGTCTTTAGAAATATTTTTATATATTTATTTCATTTTTATGCCATGCTTTAAATTTAAGGATACCAATATGAGTGTGCACATAATGTTCTATAAAGAAAAGATTTAGACTTGAAAAGTCACAAGAAAAAGTTTTAGAAAGAAAAAGATTTTTGGGGAGTATCCTTTATTCTGAGAAGGGGTCATCGTCCAGGTCTAGGGTCCTGACCAAGGCGTTGACTTCCTGAAACTACTTGTGCCTAAGTAGGGAGCACACGAGTCGAGGGTCTCGTTGCTGAGAATTTACTTAGCCATGCTAAGGTATGATACATGAGCGCTGAGAACTATGAAACGAGTGGCACCTCGTGGATTGGGCCTATTCGACCAGGTTGGGATCGAACCCGTGTCGATCACACGGTGACTAAGACAGAATTAAGTCAGGATAGTTGGAACTCCCAAAGTATAAAGTGAAGTATTTTTATTAAGAAAGAAAAAAAAGAATTTTCTATTATGCAATTATTTATAATTATTCTTATAAGCTTTATATTTTACATGCATTTAGAACCTTTGCTCATAATGTATATATTATTAAAGTTTCTCCCCCTGTTGTTAAGACTCACTGAGTACAATGGATGGTACTGACGTTCTCTTTTGGGAACCTACGTTGGTTTGCGGTACAACGTAGGAATTGGATTTGCAGGCGAACAGGCTACGAGTTAGGACTTCCTTCCCTCCCAGTGCTATTGGTGAACTCCGCTTTTGTTCGTGGAGTATTCCTTAGAGTCATTTTCATTTAGCTATTTCTTTGTTTATTTAGGGAACTGGCCAGGAAGTCTCATGTCCTGAGCAGTGCATCAGTTTATCAGTAGAGGCTTTATAGACATAGTCATTGGGTTGAGAGTCATAAGTTACTTTATAATAACTTAGCTTTCAGTAGTTACTACGAATAAAGTTTTGGAATTGATTTATTTAAATATGTGAATTAATCAAAAATATTTGTTTAGAGTATTGCTTTGTTGCATATAAAGTTTGGAGTTATAAGAGGCTTGATAAGCAGAGATGGTTCGCTCGGTCATATTTAGTGATCGAGTGTCGGTCTCGGCTTGTTTAGAAAAATGGGTTGTGACACAAAGATTAATGAGGAACAAAGGAGCAGGGACTCCTCTTGAATTCGACAAAAGGATCAATTCTCTAAATTCAAGCTCTCTTCCCCATTGCACTATCCATTATACTAGACAGATGTAACTAAGTGGAAAGACCTGAAATACCAGACCAACTCTAAAACATTTCCAGGTCTAGCTGAAGCACAGGCTCACCTGTTGCTTTGTCAAAGGGAAAGTGACAGCTTTAACCAGGACAGTAAGCAATATGATTGCAAATCCATAAGAATAAGGCACATGAACAGCTGCCAGTCCATCCTTCATTACCTGAAAAGAGCAAAGTGAATGATGTGAATATAGAGTACGTGAGGGCATCATAGTACCAGTATCGCAAGAAGACGATCTCTCTAAAACGAAACCTAAAAACAGTCTATCTAAAGCTGAAACAAAATAAGCTGCAGTACATGTACTTCGCCTTGTAGAGAAGACAACCAACCTGTTGTCCTATATAATATTTCTTCTGTTTCCTTTAATTTCCTAGCTTTTTTTGCCGGTCTCGGCTTGTTTGACGGAAAATCTGCTTATCAACTTGTGTCAACAGGAAAAATGACAAGAGCTAATAGAGTCTTTCAATAGATAGAGAAATTCCAAAATTAAATTTAGTTCCCTTCTAGTGTTATCAAAGGCTAAAAGCAAAAATAAGTTAAAAAATTTAGCGCTGAGGTTTTGCTACGACTTTAACGCCAAGGACACGGTGGAATACTCGAGCTGGGCGCAAGTTGGTCTGAACAACGTCGTCATAAGAAAAGAAAAAAAGAGTAATAACTATAAACATAAACAACAATTATGCCTTTAAAGTAATTGATAAAATTATAATTAAGTCAAAACTAGGAAAAATGATGCCAATCTAATACTAGTATGACCTAAGCTTTGAAAACTATATAAACATAACATAAATACATAACACAACAAGGGAAATCGTTATTCTGAAAATTTCCAGGAAACAAATTACTAAAAAAATGTAACAATGATCAGAATTAGCTTGAATCTATGTTAGGCAAACCGAAAACGACCTTCAAAACGACTTCCATAGCGTCGGAAATGAAAGCGAACCAACCACCAGCTTTCTGAGGAGTAACGGCAGTGGCATCGGAAGCAACACCAGGATCAGCAGCCACAGCGGCATCAGCTAAAGTATAGAGAAGTCCTTCGGCTCGACTAATAACAGCGTTGAAATCAACCGAAGAGTGAAGAGATTGAATCGGAGGAAGCTCATGGAAGCTGAATTTCACTCTAGTTGAAATAAGCCTTCGCCGGTGGAAGACATGGCGAGAGAACGACGGCAAAGGAGTGCCGATGAACGACGGAGATGAAATTAGGGTTTTCGCCATGGAAAAAATGCTCCCGAAGTGAAGGAGAAACTGGAGCTCAATTCAGCTTCGCATGAAGAGAGGGAAGTTGTGGATGATGAGGAACAGCTATTAGAGAGTGGAGGAGGTAGAGCCAAAGAGAAATATCCCTATCCTTTATTTTCCTTTTTGGGAATAAAAATATTGTGTTGTAAAATAAAAGCAATGCAGTAAAATGTAAATAAGAAGAGATAGAAAGAAGGGAGAAGAGTTTTGTTCTTTCACTTTGGTGTATTTTTCCATTGCAATTACATGGCCTTTTATAGGCATAAAAAGCAAAGAAGATTGACATAAAATGGGAGATTTAATCTTTCAATTATTCACAACATGGGCATCCAATGTAGTATCCAATGTAGCATCCAATGTTGTAAAATTATTCATAACACTCCCCCTTGGATGTCCATGTAACATAATGTGTCTCACTAAGAACTTACAAAAAAAATATTGGGATGTATATAGTTATTTATAATATACATTGCTTGTTGCCTCATTAAAAACCTTACTAAGGAAAACCTAGTGGGACAGAACCTTGGTTAAGGAAAAGAGTGCAGCATGTACTTACTCCCCCTGATGAAAAATTACTTAATGTCTCGAAGACGACGCATTCCAATCTTATATATCATCTTTTTAAAAATTGAGGTTGGTAATGCCTTAGTGAACAGATCAGCCAAATTATCACTTGAACGAACTTGTTGTACATCTATTTCACCACTCTTCTAAAGATCATGAGTGAAAAAGAATTTTGGTGAAATGTGTTTTGTTCGATCTCCTTTGATATATCCTCCTTTCAATTGAGCTATGCATGCAGCATTGTCTTCATACAATATTGTTGGAATATTCTCTTTCGAAGAAAGACCACATGTTTGTTGAATGTGTTGAGTTATAGATCTTAACCAAACGCATTCTCGACTTGCTTCATGAATGGCTATTATCTCTGCATGATTTGAAGAAGTAGCAACCATAGTTTGTTTTGTCGAACGCCATGATATGGCTGTACCTCCACTTGTAAATAAATAGCCTGTCTGAGATCGACCTTTGTGTGGATCAGACAAATATCCTGCATCTGCATAACCAATCAATGATGGCTTGGATTCATTTGAATAAAATAAACCCATATCAATGGTCCTTTGGAGGTATCTAAATATATGTTTAATACCATTCCAGTGTCTTTGTGTTGGCGAAGTACTAAATCTTGCCAATAAGCTTACCGAGAAAGCTATATCTGGTCGGGAATTATTAGCAAGATACATTAATGCCCCAATTGCACTAAGATATGGTACTTCGGCACCAAGAAGCTCTTCTTCATTTTCATGAGGTCGGAATGGATCTTTCTTTATATCAAGTGATCTTACAACCATCGGGGTACTCAATGGACGTGCTTTATCCATATAGAATCGCTTTAAAATCTTTTCGGTGTATGTTGATTGATGGACAAATATTCCATCTTTCATATACTCAATTTGTAGACCAAGACAAAATTTTGTCTTTCCAAGATCTTTCATTTCAAATTCTTTCTTCAAACAATCTACTGTTTTTGGAAGCTCCCCAGGAGTTCCAATGATATTTAAATCATCAACATATACGGCGATTATAACAAATTCGGATCCAGACCTTTTTATAAAGACACAGGGACAAATTGGATCATTCTTGTACCCTTCTTTCAACAAGTATTCACTCAGACGATTGTACCACATACGACCTGATTGTTTCAATCCGTACAAAGATTTCTGAAGCTTTATTGAACAAGTTTCTTGAAAACCTTTATATGCTTCTGGCACTTTAAATCCCTCAGGTACTTTCATAAAAATTTCGTTGTCTAATGATCCATACAAATAGGTTGTAACAACATCCATTAGATTCATATCAAGTTTTTCTTGCACTGCCATATTTATGAGATACCTGAAGGTGATATCATCACACTACAGGAGAATATGTCTCCATATAATCAATTCCAGGCCTTTGGGAAAACCCTTGTGCCACAAGTCGTGCTTTATATCTAACGACTTCATTTTTATCATTTCGTTTTCGCACAAAAACCCATTTATACCCTATTGGATTTATGCCTTCAGGCGTTCGAACTATGGGTCCGAAGACTTCACGTTTTCCAAGTGAAGTTAACTCTGCCTGGATAGCGTCTTTCCATTTTGGCCAATCATTTCTCTGTCTACATTCATTGACGGATTTTGGTTCAAGATCCTCATCTTGTTGCATTATTTCAATAGCAACATTATAAGCAAAAATGTTATCGATAACAATATTATTTCGGTTCCATCTTTTCCCGGTTGAGACGTAACTTATTGATATCTCTTCATTTTTATTATTTTCAGTTTCCTGGACCTCCCCCAAGGTCTTATCATTTGTTACATCTTGGGGCTCTTCTTGAGCCACTACCTCTGTGTTATGTTTACTTTGATCACTTGCTCCTTTTCTTCTTCGAGGATTTTTGTCTTTAGAACCGATTGGTCTACCACGTTTCAAGCAAGGCTTAGGCTCATTTGCTTTAATTAATTGTCCTTCCGGGATATCAACTCGAATTGGAGCATTAGCAGTTGGAATATGTGACTTAGTCACCCTTGGTAGGTTAGTGAATGCATCTGGCAATTGATTTGCAATATTTTGCAAATGAATAATCTTTTGAACCTCTTGTTCACATTGATTTGTTCGAGGATCTAAATGAGACAGTGATAATGCATTCCAATCTATCTTCATTTTCAGCTTCTTATTTTCTTCCCCTAATGTTGGATATACTGATTCATCAAAATGGCAATCAAAAAATCTTGCCGTAAATAAATCTCCAGTCATTGGCTCTAGATATTTTATAATAGAAGGAGATTCATATCCAACATATATCCCCAACCTTCTTTGGGGACCCATCTTTGTGCGTTGTGGTGGAGCAATTGGAACATATGTCGCACAACCAAAGATCCTAAGATGGGAAATATTTGGCTCCCGACCAAAAGCCAACTGCAATGGGGAGACTTTATGATAACTTGTGGGCCTTATCCGCACAAGTGCTGCTGCATGCAAAATAGCATGACCCCATACTGAAATGGGAAGTTTTGTTCTCATAAGCATTGGTCTAGCAATTAATTGGAGGCGTTTGATCAATGATTCTGCTAGACCATTTTGTGTATGAACATGAGCAACCGGATGCTCAATTGTTATCCGAGTTGAAATACAATAATCATTAAAGGCTTGGGATGTAAACTCACCAGCATTGTCAAGACGAATTGTCTTAATTGCATAATCTGGAAATTGTGCTCTTAACTTTATTATTTGAGCCAACAATCTCGCAAATGCCATATTGCGAGTTGATAGTAAACACACATGTGACCATCTTGTAGATGCATCTACCAAAACCATATAATATTTGAATGGTCCACATGGAGGGTGAATGGGCCCACATATATCACCCTGTATACGTTCCAGAAATGCGGGGGATTCCATCTTAACTTTAATAGTTGATGGTCTAATAATTAATTTTCCTTGAGAACATGCAACACAAGAGAATTCCTTAAATTGAAGAATCTTCTGATTCTTCATTGCATGTCCATGTGAATTTTCAATTATTTTACGCATCATATTAGAACCAGGATGGCCCAATCGGTCATGCCAAATAATAAAATTATCTTGATTAGTAAACTTCTCATTTACTACGGCATATGTTTCAATCCTGCTAATACTTGTATAGTACAAGCCGGAGGAAAGAGCAGGTAACATTTCAAGCACATATTTCTTATCGGACATTATTGTAGTAATATAAAGATATTCAATCTTTTCATTATTGGTAGTCTCAATATGATAGCCATTTTGGCGAATATCTTTGAAACTTAATAAGTTTCTTTGAGATTTACTACAATATAGTGCTTCATCAATAGCCAAATTTGTTCCTCCCGGTAGTAATAAATTGGCTCTTCCAGAACCTTCAATTAATCTTGTACTACCGGATATTGTATTAACATCCGCTTCTTTCATTACCAAATAAGAGAAATATCTCTTATCTTTTATAATAATGTGTGTTGTAGCACACTATCCAGAAGACATATATCATCTTTATTAATCTTGAGTCCAACTGAAGACTGGGGAATGTTCATATTCTTCATAAAAAAAAGGACAAATAATACATTATAAGAAATATGAAAGTCAAGCAAAAAACATTAAGAAATACATTAGGAATGTAGAAAACTAGCAACACATGATGCATTAGGAAAATACACTCAAGAAAAATAAACTAGTTGCAAACATAAAAATAACAACTTTTATAGCTTCATTCCCCAATAAGATGATTAGTTCTTCAGTCAATATCCTCAAAGAAGTCTCCAACTTCTAAATGAGTAATATTTGTTAGGCCTTCAAAATCATCATCTTTATATGCAATATGTGCCTTAGAATCATATTTATTTGAGGGACCTGCTTCATCATCATTATTTTGAAAGGTCAAGTGTGCCTCCACATTATTTTCCCTTTTCTTGAGAGAGGCTTGATAAAGTTTAACAAAATGCTTCTGGCGTACGACAAATGCATGCCCAATGACCTCTCATACCACATCGGTGACACATACTAGCTTTACCTTTTGAATGATTAATTTGAGAACCCTTATTGTTCTCCAATTTATTTCCACCATAATGACGATAATTGTTTCGCCCCCTGCCACGTCCACGTTTACGACCATGTCCACGACCACGGTAATTATTTTGTTTTCTTTCAAACTTATCATATGTTGCTACAGCATTCACTTCCGGAAATGGAGCTGACCCAGTGGGACGGGCTTCATGATTTTTCATTAACAGAGTATTATTCTGCTCAGCCACGAGTAGGCATGTGATTAACTCGGAATATTTCTTAAAACCTTTTTCACGGTATTGTTGTTGTAGCACCACATTTGAAGCGTGAAAAGTAGAAAATGTTTTTTCCAATAAGTCCTCATCTGTGATAGTGTCTCCACATAATTTTAATAGAGAACTTACTTTAAAGATAGCAGAATTATACTCACTTACGGCTTTAAAGTCTTGCAACCTTAAATGTATCCACTCATACCGAGCTTTTGGTAATACCGTAAGTTTTAGGTGGTCATATCGATCCTTTAAACTAATCCATAATTCAAGTGGATCTTTTACAGTTAAATATTCAGTTTTTAACCCTTCATGTAGATGATGACGAAGAAAAATCATGGCATTTGCTTTATCCCGATTTGATGCTTCATTTCCTTGTATAATAGTATTTCCAAGACCTTTAGCGTCAAGGTGAATTTCAGCATCAAGAACCCATGATAAATAGTTCCTCCCGGTGATGTCAAGTGCAACAAATTCAAGTTTTGATAAGTTTGACATAGTGAAAACTATCATAAAAGATGAATAAGTTAGAGAAATAATTAAATAATTAATGATAACAAAACGATTTAGATAAAAGAAATAAAAATAGAACTATATCATGTTAACAATCTACTATTTTATTTATTTATTTTTTTTATCATAAAGTAGAAGCTTTTCACTTTATATTATTGATATATATGTGTTAATAGAATTGAACGTGAGTAACATTATTTATGTCCCAATAAATATAAAGCAATTAAACTATAAAATTATTACTTATCAGTTCATTTCTCACTGTTAGAATATTTAAACAAATGGAAATGCAATTATTAGTAATGTGCATGAATTTAATTAGAAATTTAAATATCAAAGTAATGTTGACAACAAATAAGTGAAGTACTAAAATAAATACTCAACTTTGAACATGTTATTAGTTGTAGTGAATATAATGTATACACAACGTACATATGCATACATGATAAACAAAAATGTGAAACAGACGAGAAAAAAAATTATTATAATGATACATACCTTAATCAAATATGGCTCAACTTAACGGGAGTTAAGAATAAAATTAGAGCTTCGTGCTGATAACGTGTTGTAAAATAAAAGCAATGCAGTAAAATATAAATAAGAAGAGATAGAAAGAAGGGAGAAGAGTTTTGTTCTTTCACTTTGGTGTATTTTTCCATTGCAATTACATGGCCTTTTATAGGCATAAAAAGCAAAGAAGATTGACATAAAATAGAAGATTTAATCTTTCAATTATTCACAACATGGGCATCCAATGTAGTATCCAATGTAGCATCCAATGTTGTAAAATTATTCATAACACTAGTTTCTTTCTTTTACTGATGTTTGGCGCTTCGGTTATTTTATTTGGTATGTCGTTTTTTTTTTCTTTTTCTTTTGGGTTTTCAACGGTATTTGGTGGATAGAGCTGTCAATACGGGTTTTAGTAATTGACGCGCTACGCTGTGTTAGCTCACTATTTTGATGGACATTATAATGGCGAGCCTACCCCAGCCCTATGTTGGTCATGGGCCCTCACGGGCCGGTCCATCATTTTTAAAAATATAATTTTATATTTTTTTTAAGTTCTGACATAAAAAAGATAATTATTTAAAAGTTAAAAAATTCGCAAAACTTAATAACTTTTTATATTGTTCCAATATATCATTATAAATGACAAAAAAATAAAAGACATGACTATATTTCATTCACTGAAAGTCAAAACTTAAAATAAACTATTCAAGAGAACGTTCATGATGCTTATGAGATATTTAAAACATCATCTTCATCAAACACATTTGAATCCCTGTGACAGGGTTGTCTTAACATCTTCACTTTTATCTACCATTCATATGCAATATTAATTAGCTAAATATTAAAAATAATTAAATTTTAAAAATTAAAAATATTTAAATTCACATGAAAAAATGTTATCAGTTTGTGTTCGGGAAAACCTGTGTAGCCAATTTCGAGTAGTAATTAGTGTTTGGACATTTTCATAATAAATGCAACTTCGGTACTTTGTAAGAACACCCCACCAATACTAAATATTGATTATGATGTTATAATGATAATAAGAATGCTAAGTATATCACACACCATCATTGAATTAAAAGATCAGGATATTTTCTAGAATGGTCTTTCCAATACATGACAACATCATCTCTTAAAACTTCTCAAGATCAAGTTATGGTTCCTCATAGTAAAGATCCAATTTTGACTTTCCATCTCTAAAGGCAGACTTTTTATTTTTTTATATATTTTAAATAAATATTTTATTAGGCCCGGGCCGGCCCGACCCATCCTTACGAGCCACGGACCACGGGCTCACTCGGACTGGGCTTAAAAACCTCATTTTTAAACGGGCTTCAAAAATTCTAGCCTAGCCATGCTAAATTACGGGCAGGCCTGGCCTGGCCCAACAGACCAAGCCCATATTGACGGCTCTATTAGTGGAGTATTTGTATTAGTGTCACGATCTGGATTTTTCACCATCGGAATCGTGATGGCGCCTACTCGTGATAGCTAGGCAAGCCAACTTAACTATCGTTTTCATTAGTAAAATCATTTTGTTGACAATTTATAGCATCGAGTAATAATAATAATAATAATAATAATAATAATAATAATAATAATAATAATAATAATAATAATAATAATAATAATAATAATAATAATAATAATAATAATAATAATTGTGGAAGCCTAATTTATGAGTCTGAAATAATACAGAGTAATCAGTAATGTCCTCTACTCAAGATTTGGTGTCATATACTCACAAACCATTAACAATAAACTAAATACAAAGGTTTGAAAGAAATATAATAGTTGTTCGTCTCGAAAACAATGAGGCAACAGTGAAAATGAAAATATAAGAAGAGACGTCGGGCCTGCGGATGCCTGCAAGGCTACCTCAGTCTCGTGAATCAGAAAATCTGCTCCCTAACTACTTTTGTTGTTGCTCCTCGAAACTTGGACCTGTGCAAAAATACACAGAAGTATAGTATCAGCACAACAGACCCCATGTGATGGTAAGTGTCTAGCCTAACCCCGGCGAAGTGGTGACGAGGCTAGACTAGACACTACATAAACTTGTGCAGTTAGAAATATACAACGAAAATGAAATACCAAGCATCTAACATCATGGGAGGGGAAACATGCTATGAGGGATACAATATTACATTAATCCAGAGTAACAGGCAAAAGCAGTTATATTCACAGAAAATAAACAAGGTACCAACATTCGTCATCATCACATAATATCATCAATTGTTGCAGCATGCAACCCGCTCCACAATTATCGTTGTTGCGGCATGCAACCCGACCCATATCATTATGGTTGCGGCGCGCAACTCGATCGTCACATATTATTATTGCGGCATGCAACCCGATCCTCAATAGTATTATTGCGGCGTGCAATCTGCTCCTCAATGTCATTTAAGAGATTTATTCCCCAAACAACAGTCACAATTACGAGTCATAACAATAAGCAAATATCTGACAAACATCCCGACAAGGAAAAAGAATCCAACAAGTTCAACCAAACGTCCCGGCAAGGGAATAATTAACAATGCTTTCTTACTTCTCCTTATCTCATAACTCACCCTTCTATTTTGAGCCAACGCTCCAAATAATCAAGTCATATAATATGCCTTCACTATTCGTATAACAATTCGAGCCAATGCTCCCACGAGTCAATTAATTATTTTATCATCTATGTGTTATTCAGAATATTAATAAATCCTCCAATAATTATGGAGTTCACAACCAAGTCATGATCACATTAAAAGGACTCACGGTCATGCTAGACACCAATATATAGATACTCCTCACCATGCCTATATATCATACTCGATCACATAGCAATTCGCAACAAGACTCAACTCATATTTCCTCAAGCTAGGGTTAGACCAAACACGTACCTCAAAGTCTTGAAATCCACTTAATCCTCAACTATCGTTACCTCGTGGTTCCACCTCCAATTCGCTCGAATCTAATCACAAATCGTTCAATTACTTTAATGAACAATATATGAATTAGTTTGAATGCATAAAAACGATTTTCCCAAAGTTTTACTCAAAAATTTTCCAAAATGCCTCCAGGCCCACGGGATCAAAAATCGAGGTTTGAACCAAAATCCGATTAACCATTCCCCCACGAGTTCAACTATATAATTTATTTTTAAATCGGACCTCAAATAAAGGTCCAACTCCTTAATTTTAGAAAACCTGGGTTCTAGCCAAAAATCCCAATTTCACCCATGAAAATCCTTGATTTCAAGTGAAAAATATGTTTAATGATGTTAAAAGTTGAAAGAATTGAGTAAAAATTGACTTACAAGTTATTTGAGTTGAAGTTTGCTCTTGAAGAATTGCCTATGGTGTTTGGATTTTGAAAGAATGGTGAAAAATGGTGAAAATTCGACTAAGTATAAAATGTGTTGGGCTTTGGATATGAAAAAAGCGAACATAGGTTCGCATTTGCGAACATGATAGGTCTGGGAAATGTGAGACAGAAGTTTGCATTTGCTAACATTAGGCCCAAGTGCGGACTTCGCATTTGTGAAGTCTTGACCGCATTTGCGATCTTGTCCCCTTCGCTTTTGCGAATAATTTGATCGCATTTGCGATATGGCCCAGGTTTTCCTTATCTCGCATTTGCGATGGAATAAGATCGCACTTGCGATCCCATGCAAAAATCTCCGGCTTCACAATTGTGATTCAATGTTCGCATTTGCGAACTCGCAATTGCGAGCCCCATCTTCGCATTTGCGAGCCCCATCTTCTCATTGCGAAGATCACAAAAGCCAGCATACTAGATTTCAAAAAACATGAGAAATGCAATCCGATGCCTATCCAAAACTCACCCGAGCCCTCGGGGCTCCAAACCAAACTTGCACATTACCTCAAAAATATCTTACGGACTTACTTGCACAATCAAATCGCCAATATAACATCATTTACATAGAATCAAGCCTCAAAACTCATAATTTTTCTTCTAAACTTTGTAAACTTTCGAACTTGGAACTTATAGTCCGAAACACGTCAAACGACGTCTGATTTTGACCAAACTTCACGAAAAGCGCTTAAACAATATATAAGACTTGTACCGGGTGTCGGAACCAAAATACGAGCCCGATACCATAGTCTTTTAATCAATTTTTTTCTATTTTCCTTTAATAATTTCAGAAAAATAAGTTAACAGAAAAATTCTTTTACTCAGGTTCTAGACCTCATTTTTCGACTCCGGGCACATGCTCGAGTCCCATATTTTTCTACGGACCTTCCGGGACCGTCCAATCTCGGGTCTGGGTCCGTTTACCAAAAATATTGGCCAAAGTCGACTATAATCATATTAATATCAAAATTCTTTAATTGTTTTTACAGAATTCACATATTTCAATATTAAAGCTTTTCGGCTACGCACCCAAACTATGCACATAAATTGAGGTAACATAAAATAAGGTTTTTAAGGCCTCAAAAACACTGAACAAATGAGAAAACAGGTGATGACCCTTTGGGTTCTCATAATTAGCAATTTAGCATTTAACTAATTTGGATTCGTGCGGTAATATTTGAATTTTGGAGTCGAATAAAGTTATCTTTGATCATAATTCTTTTGAATATATAAATTTTATTAAAATTTTTAAGAATTTATGTCCTGGTTCAAAATCCAAATCATACTAAGTATGACTTCTATATAAATCGAGACAGACTGAATAGTATAATTTTTTAATTTTCATGACTCAAATCTCGTATCTCTAGCTAAGGGTGGAAACATCATAATTTTTCTGATGACGAATTCCTTGTTCCTTGCAATATTTATCAAAGGGACCACAATATTCATCATCATTGTCATTGCGAATACATTTTAATTTCTTCTCCGTTTGTCTCTCAGCTAAGGCCTGAAATTCCTTAAATACGCCAAGTGCTTGATCTTTAGATTTCAAATGATACACCCAGAGCTTGCGAGAATGATCATCAATGAAGGTCACAAAGTAAAGTGCACCACCTTTTGACTTTACTTTAAAAGGACCACACAAGTCAGAGTGTACTAGCTCTAATAAATCAGGCTTTCTTTAGGGAGGATGGCTATGAAAGGAAACCCTTTTCCGTTTGCCAGCTAAACAATGTATGCACCTTTGCAGTTTTGCTTGTTTTACTCAAGAAAGCAAACTTTTCTTAGCCAAATACGTAATCCCTCTCTCACTCATATGACTCAATCTTCGATGCCACAATTCTGACAAACTATCACTTTCCACCATATTTATTGAGTCATTAAGAATAAAGCCATGGTTATTTATCCGGGTTATTACGGAGTGGAGGTAAATATGAGTAAGATGATATATTTAAATAGGAGAAATTATAATGTTTGGAGAAGCAAGATGAAAGACTTGTTATTCGTGAAGAAGATGCATCTACCCGTTTTTTCAGATCATAAACCCGAGAGTATATCCGATGAAGATTGGGATTTTAAGCACCAACAAGTATGTGGATATATACGGCAATGGGTTGAACATAATGTTCGCAACCATATTGTGAACGAGATACATACGAGATCATTGTGGGAAAAGCTAGAGACTCTTTATGCTTCAAAAACAGGGAACAACAAATTGTTTCTGCTAAAGTAATTGATGACCTTTAAATACAAGGAAGGTAGCCCTATCCTTGATCACATAAATGATTTTCAGGGCGTCTTTGATAGCTATCTGGAATGGGGGTTAATTTTGATGATGAGATACAATGAATTTGGCTTCTTAATACTCTGCTAGACTCTTAGGAAACTCTTTGTGTTTCTTTGACAAATTCAGATCCTGGAGGTAAAGTGACCATGGAATATGCCAAGAATGGTATTTTGAACGAGGAAGTAAGGAGAAAATCTCGAGGTTCATCCTCACAAGCAGATATCTTGGTTACAGAAGAACGAGGGAGAGATATAACAAGAGGCTCAAGGAATAGAGGTAAAAGTAGAAGTAAGTCAAGGTCCAAATACTATAATGTCACATGCAACCATTGTGGCAAGAAAGGACACATCAAAAGGTTTTGCTGCAAGTTGAATCAAGACATTAGAGAAGGAAAGAAAGTTGAAAATAACGAGAACAGTGTTGTTGTTGTTGTTCGAGATGACCTTCTTTTTGCTTATGATGAAAACGTCATCAATTTGGTATCCCATGAGACTAGCTGGATAGTAGATTCTGGAGCTACCTCACATGTCACACCAAGAGAAGATTTTTTCTCATCTTATACTGTTGTTGATTCTGGAGTGTTAAAGATGGGCAATGCTAGTGAAGTTAAGGTGTTTGGTGTTGGCACAGTTTGTTTGAAAACTAATAATGGTTCAACGTTAGTTCTTCAAGATGTGAAGCATGCTCCAGACTTTCCTTTCAATTTGATCTCCGCGGGAAGATTAGACGATGAAGGTTACCATAATGCTCTCTTTAATGGCCAATGGAAGCTTACTAAGGGCTCGTTAGTAGTGGCTCGCGGAGTCAAGTTCGGTCAATTATATGTGACATAAGGCTCTATTCTTAATGACTCAATAAATATGGTGGAAAGTGATAATTTGTCAGAATTGTGGCATCGAAGATTGAGTTATATGAGTGAGAGAGGGATTACGTGTTTGGCTAAGAAAAGTTTGCTTTCTTGAGTAAAACAAGCAAAACTGCAAAGGTGCATACATTGTTTAGCTGGCAAACAGAAAAGGGTTTCTTTTTATAGCCATCCTCCCTCAAGAAAGACCGATTTATTAGAGCTGGTACACTCTGACTTGTGTGGTCCTTTTAAAGTAAAGTCAAAAGGTGGTGCACTTTAATTTGTGACCTTCATTGATGATCATTCTCATAAGCTTTGGGTGTATCCTTTGAAATCTAAAGATCAAGCACTTGGCGTGTTTAAGGAATTTCAGGCCTTAGCTGAGAGACAAATGGGGAAGAAATTAAAATGTATTCGCACTGACAATGGTGGTGAATATTGTGGTCCCTTTGATAAATATTGCAAGGAACAAGGAATTCGCCATCAGAAAACTCCGTCCAAGATGCCTCAATTGGACGGTTTGGTAGAGAGGACAAATAGAACTCAAGTTGAGAGAGTTAGATGCTTAGCTTTAGAGGCTAAGCTTCCAAATACATTTTGGGCGGAAGCACTTAACATTGTTGCCTATGTTATAAATTTGTCTCCTGCTGTAGCTTTGGATGGTGATGTCCCAGACAGAGTATGGTTTTCCAAAGATATTTCTTATGATCACCTAAGAGTTTTTGGGTGTAAATCTTGTGTGCATATTCCTAAAGATGAGAGATCGAAGCTGGATGTCAAAACTAAGCAATGCATCTTTATCGGTTATGGTCAAGATGAGTTTTGGTATCATTTTTATGATCCAGTTGATAATAAACTTATTAGAAGTCGTGATGCAATATTCTTTGAAGACCAAACTATTGAAGATATTGACAAAGTCGAGAAGATAGATTTTCAGAGTAATGAGAGCTTAGTTGATATTGATCCAATTTCAATTGCTAAGGCACCTATTGCACATGAAGGAACCCAAGACAATGATGGATATAATGATCAAGATCAAAATGATCATCATGGTGTAGATGTTATGGATGCTCCAGTTGATGAAGTTGTGGTTGATCAGCAACCAATTCATGCACAGGTAACTACTTCGAATGCTCCTAAAACCTCTCTTAGAAGATCTACAAGGGAGAAGCAAAAATCCATGCGCTATCCTCCTGATGAGTATGTACTTTTGACTGACATGGGAGAACCTGAGAATTATGATGAAGACATACAAGATAATCACAAAAATCATTGGATTGAAGTGATGGAAGATGAGATGAAGTCACTCCATGAGAATGGCACATATGAGTTAGTGAAATTGCCAAAAGGTAAGAGAGCTTTATCTAACAAATGGATATTCAGAATAAAGCAAGATAACCATACCTCTATGCCTAGATACAAGGCGAGGTTAGCAAATCGTTTGCAATGAAGGACTTGGGGCCAGCAAAGAAAATCTTGGGCATTCAAATCTACCGACACAGAGATAGAAATGAGTTATTTCTGTCCCAAAAGCAATACATTGAGAAGGTACTCAAGAGGTTCAATATGACAGATGAAAAAGTGGTTAGTACTCCTCTTGCTAAACACTTCAAATTGAGTATTAGTTAGATTTCATCTACTGATGAAGAGAAAAAGGAGATGTCTCGTATTCCTTACTCTTCTGCCATTGGTAGCTTGATGTATGCTATTGGTTTGTACTAGACCAGATATTGCACATGTCGTTGGTATTGTTAGTAGATTCCTTTCTAATCCTGGAAAAGAACATTGGGATGTAGTAAAATGGATATTAAGGTATTTGAAAGATACTGCAAATTTGAAGCCGTGCTTTGTCAATGGAAAGCCTGAACTTGTTTGTCACACAGACTCTTGACTTAGGAGGCAATCTTGATAATTCAAGATCCACTTCTGGTTATTTGATCACTTTTGCAGGGGGCTGTTTCTTGGCAATCTAGACTACAGAAGTGCATAGCTCAATCTACCATAGAAGCCGAATATATTGTTGTCACAGAAGGTGCCAAAGAACTATTATGGATGAAGGAGTTTATTAATGATCTTGGCTTTGAGCAGCCACGTTACATCTTATTTTGTAATAATTAGAGTGCTATCTGTCTCACCAAGCACTCCACTTTTCATTCTAAGACCAAACATATAAATAGAAAGTATCATTGGATAAGAATGGTCGTGGAAGAGAAATTATTTGAGGTTGAGAAGATACACACTGATGAAAATCCTTCAGATATGCTGACAAAGGCGGTGGTTGCAGATAAACATGAATTTTGTAGAAAATTGGCAGGCATGAAGCCTATCAATAGTTCATCTACTTGAAGTCACATTTGGCCCCTTGGATGGAGGGGGAGTTTGTTGGGCACATGCCCATGTTGTCCAGCCAAAGGCCCAATGGCCTAATCCTATTCTCTTTTGGTTTCCAATCCTATTTGGAATTAGATTCGATTTATTCCTATTTTGAGTGGGTTTTGGCTTTAAGAGAAAACACCACTCATGATCTATAAACAGGACAACCTTGGAGAATTATTTTATGCTCATTGATACAAGTCTTTGAAAGATTTAAGCACATAAGAGTGGTTTAGAGAGAGCTTTCATCAAGAGAGAAGAGAGAAGAGAGAAGAAAAATATTTTCTTTTGCGCAGATTTTTATTTCGATCAGCCAACATTCAAATCACGTTTTCTGAATTGTTAACCGTTGGATCGGAGTGCAATTTGGACTGAGTGTTTGTAACATCTTGGTCTGGGATTTGAACGGTGGAGGTCAAATTTGGAGGTCTGTAGCATCTGATTTCGTGCCTCGAACAGCAGCTTCGTTTTGTGGATTATACTCTTTCTCAATTGAATAGTTGTTGCTCTTGTTGCTATTGTTGCTCCGTGTTTGGCCCCTGTTGTATAGCCAATTTGGAGAACGTTGTAACCCTCTTATTGTTATAGTGGAGTTTTTTGGATCTTTGTGATCCTGTGGTTTTTACCTTCAATTTGAAGGGTTTTTCACGTTAAAATTTGGTGTTCTTTATCTTCTTTATTTTCGGGTTTTCCTCTTCCTTGACACAACAGTGGTATCAGAGCGAGGTTCAAGACAGGTTCATCTTGGCGGGTTCAGTTCTAGCCGCAACATATTTGAAGATAATCGTGATTTTTGTGTGAGAAATTTGACCGGTATGTTACGCACGTTGAGACAAACTTTATGGTGGAGATCTTGAGATACGACATGTTGAAGGCTATGTAAAGAAGGAGGATCAAGTTTATTTTGTCAGAAAATTTAGGCCAAGGGGGAAAATTGTTAGGTGTTTGCCATAATTTTCTTACCATATTTGTTTTTCCTATCTCTTGAAGGAAAATGGCAATATGATTACCTAAATTGGGTTTTCCTTTTTGTAAAAGGAAATTGTAAATTCTTCCTTATTTGGCTAGTCCCTTTTCTTGTAGGAAAAGGTTTTTGACTTCCATAAATTGAGGATCCTTCCTTCTCATTCAGTAGCTTCCACAATATAGCAATAGGGGGCTTGAGAGTAGTGTTTAGGGGGAGAATTTTGCGGGACAAGTGTTAGTGTGTCACTTTTGTTTGCCTCTTCATGAGGTTGTTGTAACGACCCGGCCCGTCGTTATGGGAATTTCCACCCCGTTACCTTGCATTTACATATATTATGCTTTTAAAATAGTATTAGAGTATATCGGGTGAGTTAGGAGTGATTTGAATTGAAAATGAAACAAATAGCATGTTTAAAGAAAGCTTGAATATGAGAAGTCAACCAAGAGTTGACTATTGAGTTAGAGTGCTCGGAACCGGATTCTGATGATTCGACTAGTTCCGGGGGATCATTTATGAATTAGGAGAGTAATCGAAATTTAATTCGGAGGTCCGGTGTAGTTTTAGGCTTGAATTGGCGAAGGGTGATTTTTGGCGAAAACCGGATGGTAGGTGATATTTTGATCCGAGGGTCGGAATGGAATTCCGACAATTTCTGTAGCTTCGTTATGTGATTTTGGATGTGTCCGCAAATTTTCAGGTCATTCGGACATCGTTTGATCGGGTTTTGGATTGAATGTTAGTTTTGAAAGTTTTGAAGAAACTTAGGCTTGAATTCGTGAGTAAATGGAGATTTTGATGTTTAGTATGGTGTTTTTATGATTGGAACAAGTCCGTATCATGTTTTGGAGTGCGTTGGTGGTTTTCGTTGGGGTCCCGGGGGCCTCGGGATGATTTCGGACCATCAACCGGGCTTGTGGGACTTGGCAAAATCTGCAGAAAACTGCAGGTTTCTGCCCAGTCATTTTGACCTTCGCGTTCGCGTGGCACGGGCCGCGTTCGCGAAGGCCAGGAAGATCAAAGCATCGCGTTCGCGGTCGGGGTGCCGCGTTGGCGTAGGCCAGGGGTGTTGAGCATCGCGAACGCGTTGCTTGGGTCGCGTTCGCGTAGGGTCGTGGGTGTTGTGCTTCGCGTTCGCGGGAGGTGTATCGCGAACGCGTAGAAGAAATCCGGGTGGCTGGGAGTTTGAACATCGCGAACGCGTGGGAGGCGTCGCGTCCGCGAAGGGTAACCGGAATTGAGCATCGCGAACGCGTGGCCAGCGTCGCGTTCGCGAAGAGTAAGGCGGGGCTGTTCTTCGCGAACGCGTGGGAGCTCACGCGAACGCGAAGAACAAAAGTCTCTGGCAGTGAATAAAATCCAGAAGCAGAGGGGTTAGGGGTTTACACCCCCAAAACTCAATTTTGAGCCCTAGAGAGAAGAAAACTCGAGGAAATCACCGAGAAGTCATCGGGTATTCGTCGGAGGTAAGATTCTTGACTCAAAAACATCATTTTATGGTAGTATTAACATCAATCTTCATGAAATTGGGTTGAAATCTTGAAGAAATGTGGCCTAAATATTGAAAACGGGATTTTTGGATTTGGGAGGCCATTTGAACTCCGATTTCTATAAATTTTATATGCACGGACTCGTGGCGAGATGAGGGTCGCGTTGGTACTAATGTCGGAATTTTCTGAGCAGTGGGGCCCGGGGTCGGGTTTTACCAACTTAGTGTAATTATGCGAATTTCATATAAATTGAAGTGGGTTATCATTCTTTGACCCGTATTTGACATAATTATTGTTATTTGACTAGATTCTACACACGAGGCAACGAAATTCAAAGGAAAAGGCATCGCGGACGAGTCTACGACCGGCTAGAGGTGAGTAGTTTGTGTATATGGTAGCCCTGAGGGTTCGAAACCCCGACTTAGCACATTGTGACGCTAATAGGGCGTGGCTCGCACACCGTGGCAGGTGCGGGATTGATTGTGATTGGGGATTGAGACTTGGTCCATCCCGGAAATAAATGATATGTTGTTAGTGTTGAAAATACACTGTATTTGATATATTTGTGGGCTGTAAGCCTTGTTTGGGGCCTTGTGCCGATCTGTAGCGTCCTTAGAGGACAATATTTATGTGATAGCTATAATTGCTTAAATCACTAATCTCAGTCCTGGAAATTGAAATCACACTTTTGAAATGCTAAGTCACCGCTTTTACAAATTTAATAAAGTTAAAGTATTTTTCATAAATTATGAATTGAGAACTGGAATTAAGGAAAATGAAATGTTTTGTGACTCAATTGCTTATTGTGGACTGAGCATGGGATCGGGCTGCACGCCGCAGTGGTTGATATGAGGATCGGGCTGCACGCCGCAGCAGTATTGCGCTTGGGCTGTAGGAGCCCCTCCGGAGTCCGTACACACCCCCAGTGAGCGCCGTCGACGTTAAATTGGATCGGGCTACACGCCGTAGCGGTTATGTGCATTGCATTGCATCCGTATTTGTTGAATTACTCTGTGGTAGCTATATGGTATTGTTGCTGCTAGTTCGTAGGAGATTCGGACTGTAGTGTAGCTTCATATTGTGGTATTTTGTGGATTTCTTACTGTCAGCTACATATATATATTTGTTACTCACTGAGTACTTAGTACTCACCCCTACTCCCTGCACCTTTTGTGTGCAGACTCAAGTACTCAGGAGCAGTAGACAGGCATCTCCAGCGTTTGCAGTGTCATATCGGGTTGCTGAGGTAGCTGCCTACGTTCGCAGAACCTAGCTTCTCCTCTCATTTCCAGTTGTTATTTTGATATTTTGTATTCAGACTTGAGTACTTCTATATCGTACACTCTATTTCCTGTTGGGTTTTGTTAGAGGCTCTAGACTTGTGACTCCGGATCTTTGGGAGTGTCAGTATTTTGTTCTTTACTATTATTATTGGAATTCTTAAACTCATATATTCTTCTTGGGTTGTCCATTTGGGACTGATATCTTTGTGTTAATTAAATTGTTGGTCCTGGCTGGCCTAGCTTGATTGTTGGGCGCCATCACGACCGGATTTGGGTCGTGACAAGTTGGTATCAAAGCCTAGGTTATTAGGACTCACGAGTCATGAGCCGGTTTAGTAGGCTTTCGCAGATCGGTACGTCGACGTCCGTATCTATCTTCGAAGGGCTACAGAAACTTTAGGAAAAACCTCATTTTCTTGAATTCATATCGTGCGATTTGTGTTATCATGAAATTAAATCTTTCCATATTCTATTCTCTCGCAGATGGCAAGAACACGAGCTAACGGACGTGGCGGACGACCACCATTGGCACCCAGAGGCCGTGGTCGTGGCAGAGGTAGGGCAGCAGCACCAGCACCAGCACCTGCTGACCCACCAACCGATCAGACTCAGGACCAGGTTCCAGCGGCAGACGCTCCGGCAGCTCAGGTTCAGGCACCGGCAGTGCCTATTGTGATACCGGGTCTTCAGGAGACCTTGGCTCAGATATTATCAGTGTGCACAGGCTTGGCACAGGTAGTTGCTGCTACTGCTGCAGTATCTTCTTCACAGGCAGGGGGAGGGAATCAGACCCCCGTGGCTCACACACCCGAGCCGGTTCAGCCAGTTGCGCCCGTTGCACCAGCTCCTGCGCTTATATGGTTCCGGCTATGCCCCATGATGAGCGGCGTCGTTTGGAGAGATTTGAGAGGCTACGGCCTCCGACATTCCAATGGTGCCGAGGGCGAGGACGCCCGGGGTTTTCTTGACGGATGTCGGCGCATGCTACGCACCGCGGGTATTCTAGAGTCCGGCGGTGTTTCATTCACCACTTTTCGGTTCACAGGTGCAGCATTTCGGTGGTGGGAGGATTTCGAGAGGCGTAGGCCCGCTGGGGCAGTGCCCCTCACTTGGCAGCAGTTCTCCATGGTATTTTTGGAGAAGTACGTGCCTCGGTCTCGGAGAGAGGAGCTGCGACGTCAGTTCGAGTGGTTGAAGCAGGGAGAGATGACGGTTAATTAGTACGAGATGAGATTCACACAGTTAGCCGTCATGCCATGTGGATGGTTCCTACCGACAGGGAGAGGATCCGGAGATTTATTGATGGTCTTATTTATCCCATCCGCATATTGATGACCCGGGAGAGAGTTTCTACAGTTACCTTTGAGGAGGTGGTTGATGCGGCCCGTCACATTGAGACAGATCGCCGCCGAGAGCGAGAGGAGAGAGAGGCTAAGAGGCCTCGTGGTACTGGCAGTTACAGTGGTGCTCCATCTAGGGGCCAATTTCAGCATAGCAGAGGTCGCTCCTTCAGATCTCATCAGTCTGGACGTAGAGTCCAGTGGGTTTTCATCAGATTGTGGTCGTCAGGGCCATCAGGGTTATCAGGGTCAGCAGAGCTGTCAGTAGAGTCAGCCTGCACTGAGTGCTCTTCCAGCTCAGAGCTATGCTCCTGTTTCCTCAGCACCGGGTTCATCTGTAGCGAGGGGTCCTCAGTAGCCCCTTCTTCCATCTTCAGGCCGTTGTTTTGGCTGCGGTGACTTGGGCCATATCAGGAGAGAGTGTCCTTAGTGGCTTCGCAAGAGGTCTCAGCAGAGGGATCAACCCTCATCTTCTACTCCTATTTCTTCAGCGCCGCTCAGTCGGCTAGGACCGGTGGCCAGGTATCCACAGGTCGCCCTAGGGATGAGGATCGTACTGGTGGAGGCCAGGCTCGTTTCTATGCTCTTCCGGACAGGAAGGATGCTAGTGCTTCAGATGCGGTCATTTCAGGTATTATCTCAGTCTGCCACAGGGATGCTTCCGTCTTATTTGATCCCGGATCCACCTATTCTTATGTCTCTACTTATTTTGCACATCATTTGGGTATGACCCGTGGTATTCTTGCTTTGCCCGTACATGTGTCTACCCCGGTAGGGGATACTGTTGTTGTGGATCAGGTATATCGATCCTGTATTATTACTATTGGGGGTCTGGAGACCCGAGTTGATTTATTACTACCTGGGCATGGTGGATTTCGATGTAATTCTAGGCATGGATTGGCTATCTCCCTACTATGCGATTCTGGACTGTCATGCCAAGACAGTCACACTAGCTATTCCAGGTAATCCGAGGATCGAGTGGCGTGGCTTGACTGATTATGTGTCCGACAGGGTGATTTCGTATATAAAGGCCCAACGAATGATTGACAAGGGTTGTTTATCTTATTTGGCCTTCATTAGAAATGTTGAGGCTGAGACACCCAGTCTTGATTCGGTCCCCATTGTGAGGGAGTTTCCGGATGTATTTCCAGCAGACCTGCCAGGCATGCCGCCTGACCGAGATATTGACTTTGGTATTGACTTGGTGCCGGGCACTCAGCCCATTTCTATTCCTCCTTATCGCATGGCACCAGCAGAGTTAAAAGAATTAAAAGAACAGCTTCAGGAACTCTTAGATAAGGGTTTCATTCGTCCGAGTGTGTCACCTTGGGGTGCACCGGTGTTGTTCGTGAAGAAGAAAGATGGCACAATGAGAATGTGCATTGATTACAGGCAGCTGAACAAGGTAACAGTGAAGAATAAATACCCATTGCCTCGTATCGAGGACCTATTTGATCAGCTACAGGGAGCTAGTGTATTTTCTAAGATTGACCTTCGATCGGGCTATCATCAGTTGAAGATCAGGGACTCGGATATTATGAAGACAGCGTTCAGGACGCGGTATGGGCACTACGAGTTCCTGGTGATGTCTTTCGGGTTGACTAATGCCCCAGCAGCATTCATGCACTTGATGAATAGTGTATTTCGGCCGTACCTTGATTCTTTTGTGATTGTGTTTATTGATGATATTCTGGTATATTCACGCAGCCAGGAGGAGCATGCACAGCATTTGAGAGTGGCATTGCAGAGGTTGAGAGAAGAGAAGCTTTATGCAAAATTCTCTAAGTGTGAGTTCTGGCTTGATACTGTGGGTTTTCTGGGACATATAGTGTCCAGTGATGGTATTCGGGTTGATCCTCAGAAGGTTGAGGCAGTGCAGAATTGGCCCAGACCTTCCTCAGCTACAGAGATTCGGAGTTTTCTCGGCTTGGCAGGCTATTATCGTCGGTTTGTTCGGGATTTCTCATCTATTGCTTCACCGTTGACTAAGTTGACACAGAAGAATGCTCCATTTGTGTGGTCTGATGTATGTGAAGAGAGCTTTCAGAAGCTCAAGGAGGCTTTGACCACGGCTCCAGTACTTGTGTTACCATCGGCCTCGGGGTCATATACGGTGTATTGTGATGCTTCCAGAGTTGGACTCGGTTGTGTGTTGATGCAGGAGGGTAGAGTTATTGCATATGCTTCTCGTCACCTAAAGCCCCACGAGAAGAACTACCATGTTCATGATTTGGAGTTAGCTGCTATTGTTCATGCCTTGAAGATTTGGAGGCATTACTTATATGGTGTATCGTGTGATGTATATACAGACCACCGCAGCCTTCAGCATTTGTTTAAGCAGAAAGATCTAAATTCGAGGCAGCGAAGATGGCTCGAGTTGCTTAAAGACTATGATATTACTATCTTGTACCATCCCGGGAAAGCCAATGTAGTGGCTGATGCATTGAGCCGGAAGGCTATTAGTATGGGCAGTTTGGCGTATATTCCAGTTGGGAAGAGACCCCTAGCAGTTGATGTTCGAGCGTTAGCTAATCAGATGGTAAGGCTGGATATTTCTGAGCCCAGTCGGGTGATGGCTTGTGTAGTAACTCGTTCTTCTTTATATGATCGTATTCGAGAGCGCCGGTATGATGATCCACACTTACTTGTCCTTAAGGACAGAGTTCAGCATGATGATGCTAGAGATGTCACTATTGATAGTGATGGTGTATTGCGGATGCAAGGCCGGATATGCGTGCCCAATGTTGACGGCCTTCGTGAATTGATATTGGAGGAAGCCCATAGCTCGAGGTATTCTATTCATCCAGGAGCCGCGAAGATGTACCAGGATTTGAAGCAGCATTACTGGTGGAGAAAGATGAAGAAAGATATTGTGAGCCATGTGGCTCGGTGCCTAAACTGTCAGCAGGTCAAGTATGAGCATCAGAGACCTGGTGGTGTATTCCAGCGTATTGATATTCCTGAGTGGAAGTGGGAAAGGATTACTATGGACTTTGTTAGTGGACTCCCTCGGACAGCGAAGAAGTTCGATTCAGTTTGGGTGGTGGTGGATAGGTTGACCAAGTCAGCTCACTTCATCCCAGTGTGTACTACTTACTCCTCAGAGCGGTTGGCAGAGTTATTCATCCGTGAGATAGTGAGATTTCATGGAGTTCCCATTTCTATTATATCGGACAGAGGTACCCAGTTCACATCTCAGTTCTGGAGGACATTTCAGCGAGAGTTGGGTTCACAGGTAGAGTTGAGCACAGCATTTCATCCACAGACGGATGGGCAGTCTGAGCGTACTATTCGGATATTGGAGGACATGTTGCGTGCTTGTGTCATTGATTTTGGTGGTTCATGGGCTGATTATTTGCCTTTGGCGGAGTTTGCTTACAATAATAGCTATCGGTCCAGCATTCAGATGGCACCGTATGAAGCTTTATATGGGAGGCGGTGTAGGTCTCCAGTCGGTTGGTTCGAGCCCGGCGAGGCTAGGTTGTTAGGGACAGAGTTAGTCCAAGATGCCTAAGATAAGGTGAAGGTGATTCAGGAGAGACTTCGCACAGCTCAGTCGCGTCAGAAGAGTTATGCAGACCGGAAGGTCCGAGATGTGTCCTATTCAGTAGGTGAGAAAGTGTTGCTGAAGGTTTCGTCTATGAAGGGTGTTATGAGGTTTGGAAAGAAAGGAAAGTTGAGCCCAAGGTTCATTGGACCTTTTGAGGTGCTTAGGAAATTTGGGGAGGTGGCTTATATGCTTGCTTTGCCACCCAGTTTGTCGGGAGTTCACCCGGTGTTCCATGTATCTATGCTCCGGAAGTATGTCGGAGACCCGTCTCATGTGTTGAACTTCAGCACGATACAACTAGATGAGGATTTGACTTATGATGTGGAACCAGTAGCCATTTTGGGTCGACAGGTTCGTAAGCTGAGATCCAAGGACATAGCTTCAGTGAAAGTGCAGTGGAGAGGTCATCCCGTGGAGGAAGCAACTTGGGAGACCGAGCAGGAAATGCGGAGCAGATATCCACACTTGTTTGATGCTCCAGGTATGTTTCTTAACCCGCTCGCGGACGAGCGTTTGTTTAAGTTGGGGAGAATGTAACGACCCGGCCCGTCGTTATGGGAATTTCCACCCCGTTACCTTGCATTTACATATATTATGCTTTTAAAACAGTATTAGAGTATATCGGGTGAGTTAGGAGTGATTTGGATTGAAAATGAAACAAATAGCATGTTTAAAGAAAACTTGAATATGAGAAGTCAACCAAGAGTTGACTATTGAGTTAGAGTGCTCGGAACCGGATTCTGATGATTCGACTAGTTCCGGGGGATCATTTATGACTTAGGAGAGCAATCGGAATTTAATTCGGAGGTCCGGTGTAGTTTTAGGCTTGAATTGGCGAAGGGTGATTTTTGGCAAAAATCGGATGGTAGGTGATATTTTGATCCGGGGGTCGGAATGGAATTCCGACAATTTCTGTAGCTTCGTTATGTGATTTTGGATGTGTCCGCAAATTTTCAGGTCATTCGGACATCGTTTGATCGGGTTTTGGATTGAATGTTAGTTTTGAAAGTTTTGAAGAAACTTAGGCTTGAATTCGTGAGTAAATGGAGATTTTGATGTTTAGTATGGTGTTTTTATGATTGGAACAAGTCCGTATCATGTTTTGGAGTGCGTTGGTGGTTTTCGTTGGGGTCCCGGGGGCCTCGGGATGATTTCGGACCATCAACCGGGCTTGTGGGACTTGGCAAAATCTGCAGAAAACTGCAGGTTTCTGCCCAATCATTTTGACCTTCGCGTTCGCGTGGCATGGGCCGCGTTCGCGAAGGCTAAGAAGATCAATGCATCGCGTTCGCGGTCGGGGTGTCGCGTTCGCGTAGGCCAGGGGTGTTCAGCATCGCGAACGCGTTGATTGGGTCGCGTTCGCGTAGGGTCGTGGGTGTTGTGCTTCGCGTTCGCGGGAGGTGTATCGCGAACGCGTAGAAGAAATCTGGGCGGCTGGGAGCTTGAACATCGCGAACGCGTGGGAGGCGTCGCGTTCGCGAAGGGTAACTGGAATTGAGCATCGCGAACGCGTGGTGAGCGTCGCGATCGCGAAGAGTAAGGAGGAGCTGTTCTTCGCGAACGCGTGGGAGCTCACGCGAACGCGAAGAACAAAAGTCTCTGGCAGTGAATAAAATCCAGAAGTAGAGGGGTTACGGGTTTACACCCCCAAAACTCAATTTTGAGCCCTAGAGAGAAGAAAACTCGAGGAAATCAGTGAGAAGTCATCGGGTATTCGTCGGAGGTAAGATTCTTGACTCAAAAACATCATTTTATGGTAGTATTAACATCAATCTTCATGAAATTGGGTGGAAATCTTGAAGAAATGTGGCCTAAATATTGAAAACGGGATTTTTGGATTTGGGAGGCCATTTGAACTCCGATTTCGATAAATTTTATATGCACGGACTCATGGCGAGATGAGGGTCGCGTTGGTACTAATGTAGGAATTTTCCGAGCAGTGGGGCCCGGGGTCGGGTTTTACCAACTTAGTGTAATTATGCGAATTTCATATAAATTGAAGTGGGTTATGATTCTTTGACCCGTATTTGACATAATTATTGTTATTTGACTAGATTCTACACACGAGGCAACGAAATTCAAAGGAAAAAGCATTGCGGACGAGTCTACGACCGGCTAGAGGTGAGTAGTTTGTGTATATGGTAGCCCGAGGGTTCGAAACCCCGGCTTAGCACATTGTGACGCTAATAGGGCGTGGCTCGCACACCGTGGCAGGTGCGGGATTGATTGTGATTGGGGATTGAGACTTGGTCCATCCCGGAAATAAATGATATGTTGTTAGTGTTGAAAATACACTGTATGTGATATATTTGTGGGCTGTAAGCCTTGTTTGGGGCCTTGTGCCGATCTGTAGCGTCCTTAGAGGACAATATTTATGTGATAGCTATAATCACTTAAATCACTGATCTCAGTCCTGGAAATTGAAATCACACTTTTGAAATGCTAAGTCACCGGTTTTTACAAATTTAATAAAGTTAAAGTATTTTTCATAAATTATGAATTGAGAACTGGAATTCATGAAAATGAATTATTTTGTGACTTAATTGCTTATTGTGGACTGAGCATGGGATCGGGTTGCACGCCGCAGTGGTTGATATGTGGATCGGGCTGCACGCCGCAGCAGTATTGCGCTTGGGCTGTAGGAGCCCCTCCGGAGTCTGTACACACCCCCAGTGAGCGCCGTCGACGTTAAATTGGATCGGGCTACACGCCGTAGCGGTTATGTGCATTGCATTGCATCCGTATTTGTTGAATTACTCTGTGGTAGCTGTATTGTATTGTTGTTGCTAGTTCGTAGGAGAATCGGACTGTAGTGTAGCTTCATATTGTGGTATTTTGTGGATTTCTTACTGTCAACTACTTATATATATTTGTTACTCACTGAGTACTTAGTACTCACCCCTACTCCCTGCACCTTTTGTATAGATCCTTCTCCGGAGTTTATTATACTTGATTACGATTTACCCCTTTTCACATTTTTGATAGCTCATAAAGTAATCGGTAACTGTTGAGTCAAATAATTACCTTAACTGGATTTTTCTTTTTGAAAAAGAAAATTGTAAATTCTTCCATATTTGGCTAGTCCCCTTTCTTATAGGAAAAGATTTGGACTTCTATAAATTGAGGATCCTTCCTTCTCATTCAGTAGCATTCACAATGCAAGCCATAGGAGGCTTGAGAGTAATGTTTAGGGGGAGAACTTTTCGAGACAAGTGTTAGTGCGTCACTTGTGTTTTCCTCTTCGTGAGCTTGTTCTCTCGATATTTTGTACTCTCTTTTATTATAGTGGATTGCTCATCTCCGTTGTGGACGTAGGTCAGTTGACCGAACCACGTTAAATATTTATGTCTCTTTCGGTAGATTTCTCTCTATTGTATGATATATCGTCGTTCAAGGTTTGCTGTCACGACCCAAACCTTGGTCGTGATGGCGCCCAACACAATGCTAGGCAAGCCCAACCATATTATCCCTTAAACCAGCCAGTTATTAATCAAATTAAACTTAAACAGTAAATGCTCATATCAGGTGATAAACGAAATGTAAAACATACAAAATACGGTCCCAACCATATCGTGGTGTCACGAGACTGAGCCTCTATAGAATAGCATCCTACTACAACCAAGTCTAGGCAATTAGGAAATCAACAAGATGATAAAGAAGGAGAAAACAAGCTCCGCGGACGCTGGCAGCTGCCTCGTAATTTCCGCAAAAGTAGACAAGGATCAGCAGCTACAATGTCTCAACTGCTCTCGGGCACCTGTGGATCTGCACCGAAAGTGCAGGGGAGTGGGGTGAGTATATTTCAACTCAGTGAGTAACAATAATAAATAATAGCTGAAGGTAAGAACTCCTGTGCTATCACTTAGCAGTTCTAAGGCAACCCTCACAGGTACGTCATCACTATAGTAGTACTCTAACCTCCAATCTACGTTTATCTCTACAAGATTCCACACTGAACCAACCCTCACTCGTACCTTTACGGTGTACGGCCATCTCAACATATAAAGACACATACTTATGTCTATAATGTATAAGTATTTAAGTAGATAGTAGGATATGATTAAGTATAATGCTGCGGCGTGCAGCCCGCTCCAATACATATACCGTTGCGGCGCGCAACCCGCTCCATTTAACGTCGACGGCGTTCACTGGGGGTGTATACAGACTTCGGAGGGGCTCCCTAGGCCCAAGCACTATTATACTGCGGCGTGCAGCCCGATCCACACATGTATTACTGCGGCGTGCGGTCCGATCCAATATATATATGTATATATATTTATACTGCTGCGGCGCGCAACACGATCCCATAATATACACCAGTGCTCACTGAGAATGTGTAACGACCCGGCCTGTCGTTACGGGAATTACCACCCCATTACCTTGCATTTACATATATTATGCTTTTAAAACAGTATTAGAGTATATCGGGTGAGTTAGGAGTGATTTAATATAGATATATATATATATATATATATATATATGTATGTATATATATATATATATATATAATACCTCATAATGGGTCCTCGACCCTATCCCAGTCAATATATGCTTGGCCTCTCAGGCCCAATATAATATATCACAGTGGGTCCTAGACCCTGTCTCAGTCAATATAGACTTGGCCTTTCAGGCCCACTCAGCTAGAACAAGGAATTCCACCCTAGATAATCTCTCTCAATGTACACATCTAGTACGGGCTCATATTATGCTATACAGCTAGAGCTACGGCTGAGTGTATGTTTCCAACATGATATAAGGGTCACCTAGCTCTATAGGTTCCCTAATGCTCTACAGATCGGCACAAGACCCCAAACATGGCTATTAGCCCAATTGTACAGTTATAATCTCAGTAACAGTCATACAACACAGTATTCTATTAGGCGGGAAGGACTAAGTCCGAACCCCCAATCACAATGTCACCACGCCCGTCATAGAACGTGTGTCTCATCTCAATATAACACTGTGAAGTGCTAGTACGGGGTTTCAAACCCTCAGTACATTGTTTACTACTGCCACTCACCTCGAACCGGTAGAAGCTTCAATCCGCCTTGCGCTTGCCTCGCAAATCAATCTCCTCGGGTGCCAAATCTGCTCAAAATCATAGAGAATGCATCAATATACGCTAATTTCACGAAATTCATTCGAATAACCCAATTTATATCAAAACCCACAAGTTGTCAAAACCCGACTTTTGGTGCGCTTCTCAAAAAATTATAAAAATTATATATTCGGAACCCTCGTCTCAATACGAGTCTAGGCATATCAAATTTACCAAATTCGGACTCCATTTGCCCATTCAAAACCTTGATTTTCTAAAGTTCAAGCCTAGGGTTAAATCTTCCATGAATCACCCCAAATCCCTCCTTTTTCATGATATAATAGCATAATATTATCAATACTAATCGTAGTTTGAGTCCATAGCTGATTACCCGATGATTTCCCTTGAGTTTCTCTTCAAAATCGCCCAAATTGCCTCCTTAAGCCGAGACCCAAATGTGTGAAATATTTCTGAAATTTTCTAATTTCTGATACTTTTAATCCTTCTGCGATTTTCGCTTTTGCGGACCATTTTCGCCTCTACAGAACCGCTTCTGCGACCAATTGGTCGCTTCTGTGAACCCGGGCCTAATTGGCCATTTCCGCTCCTGCGAGCCACGGACCGCTCCTGCGTGTCCGCTTCCGCGAAAACATAACCGCTCCTGCGGAAATCTCCCGCTTCTACGCACAAGAGTCCGCTCCTGCGGACTCACCTACGCGATCCACTATCCGCTTCTGTGGACTCCTCCATCAAGCCTCCAGACCGCTTCTGCGATATCCCTCTCGCACCAGCGAAGCCGCCCCTGCGAGCCAAGCTCCGCTTCAGCGGTCTCCTCCGCTTCTGCGCCTTCTCGTCCGCTTCTGCGGACTCGCTCCTGCGCCCCCATTTCCGCAGGAGCGAAAACAACAGAACCAGAACACAAGTCTGCAATTTTCCACATTTTCTCCCGTTTAGCCATCCGAAAACACCCCGAGGCCCCGGGACCTCATCCAAACACACCAACACATCTTAATACCTTATTCGAACTTGCTCCAATCCTCAAAACACGTCTAATAACATCAAAACCTATAATTCACATCGAATTCAAGCCTAAATTCCTTAAAACATTCCGAATTACACAATCAATCAAAAACCCAACTAAACGACGTCCGAATGACCTGAAATTTTGCAGGCACATCCAAAATCACCTAACGGAGCTACTGCAACTGTCGGAATTCCATTCGACCCCCGGATCAAAATCTCACCTACCGTTCGGATTTCGCCAAAATTCAACCTTAGCCAATTCAAGCCTATTTCTACATCGGGCCTCCAAATTCAATTCCGATCGCTCCCCTAAGTTGCAAATCACCTCCCGAAACTAACCGAATCATCAGAATTCGATTCCGAGCTCTCTAACCAAATAGTCAACTCCGTGTTGACTTTCATTATTCCAGGTTTCCTTCAAAAAGGCTATATACCTCATTTCCAATCCAATTCATTCCTAACACCCCCGATAGACTCTAACACTGATATAAAAGCATGAATTATGTAATTACAACACAACGGGGTGGTAATTCCCGTGACGACGGGCCGGGTCGTCACATTCTCCCCCTCTTAAGCAAACGCTCGTCCTCGAGCGGGTCAAGAAACATACATGAAGTCTCAAATATGAGGGTATCTGCTCCGCATCTCTTGATCGACCTCCCAAGTAGCCTCCTCCACGGGCCGACCTCTCCATTGCACCTTAACTGATGCAATCTCTTTCGACCTCAATTTCCTTACTTGGCGACCCAAAATAGCAATAGGCTCCACATCATATGATAGATCACCATCAAGCTGAATGGTACTGAAGTCTAATACATGAGATGGATCCCCGATGTACTTCCGGAGCATAGACACATGGAATACTGGATGAACGCTGGATAAGCTGGGTGGCAAGGCTAACTCATATGCCACCTCTCCAACTCTCCTGAGTATCTCAAAAGGACCAATGTACCTGGGACTCAACTTCGCTTTCCTCCCGAACCTCATGACACCCTTCATGGGTGAAACCTTCAGCAATACTCTATCACCAACCATGAAAGACAACTCTCGAACCCTACGGTCCGCATAACTCTTCTGGCAAGACTGTGCTGTGCGAAGCCTCTCCTGGATCAACTTTGCTCTATCCGGAGCATCCTGAACTAACTCAGTCCCTATCAATCTATCCTCACCAGGCTCAAACCATCCCACGGGGGATCTACACCGCCTGCCATACAATGCCTCATACGGGGCCATCTGAATACTCGACTGATAACTGTTGTTGTAGGCAAACTCAGCAAGTGGTAGGAACTCATCCCACGAACCACCAAAATCAATCACACAAGCTCGCAACATATCCTCCAGGATCTGAATAGTGCGCTCAGACTGTCCGTCTGTCTGGGGGTGAAATGCTGTACTCAACTCAACCCTCGTACCCATCTCTCGCTGAAATGCTCTCCAAAACTGAGAAGTGAACTGAGTGCCTCTGTCAGATATAATAGACACTGGGACCCCATGCAACCTGACAATCTCCCGAATAAAGATCCATGCCAACCGCTCCGATGAGTAAGTAGTACTAACTGGGATGAAATGTGCGGACTTAGTCGGCCGATCAACAATCACCCATACAGAATCAAACTTCCTCGCTGTCCGAGGTAGCCCAGTAACAAAATCCATGGTGATCCTCTCCCATTTCCACTCGGGAATAACCATACGCTGAAGAACACCACCCGGTCTCTGATGCTCATACTTGACCTGCTGGCAATTGAGGCACTTAGCTACATGCCTAATAATATCCATCTTCATTCTCCTCCACCAGTAGTGTTGTCTCAAGTCTTGGTACATCTTTGCGGCACCTGGGTGAATACAGTACCGCGAATTATGTGCCTCCTCAAGTATCAACTCCCGCAAACCATCAACATTGGGCACGCATATACGGCCCTGCATCCTCAGAACACCATCACTGTCGATAGTCACATCTCTAACATCATTATGCTGCACTCTGTCCTTAAGGACAAGCAAATGTGGGTCATCATACTGTCGCTCCCCGATGCAATCATATAAGGAAGATCGAGAAACAACACAAGCCAACACTCGACTCGGCTCCGAAATATCTAATCTCACTAGCCGATTGGCTAGAGCCTGAACATCATAAGCAAATGGCCTCTCCCCAACTGGGATGAAAGCTAGGCTGCCCATGCTAACCGCCTTCCGACTCAAGGCATCGGCCACCACATTGGCCTTTCCCGGATGATACAAAATAGTGATGTCATAATCCTTAAGCAACTCCAACCACCTCCGCTGTCTCAAATTAAGGTCCTTCAGTCTGAATAAGTGCTGAAGGCTGCGATGATCCGTGAACACCTCACAGGAGACACCATACAGGTAATGCCTCCAAATCTTCAAAGCATGAACTATGGCTGCTAGCTCCAAATCTTGAACAGGGTAGTTCTTCTCGTGGGGCTTCAACTGACGAGAAGCATAAGCAATGACCCTACCATCCTGCATCAACACACAACCAATACCAACTCCTGAGGCATCACAATATACAGTATAAGAATTTGAAGCTGTCGGCAGAATCAAGACTGGTGCTGTGGTCAGTGCTGTCTTGAGCTTCTGAAAGCTCTCATCGCACTCCTCGGACCATATGAAAGGAACACCCTTCCGAGTCAATCTAGTCAAGGGTAAAGCAATAGAAGAGAATCCCTAAACGAATCGGTGATAATATCCTGCCAATCCCAGAAAGCTACTGATCTCACTAACTGAGGTCGGTCTGGGCCAACTCTGCACTGCCTCGACCTTCCTCGGGTCTACCCGAATACCATCACGGGACACCACGTGCCCTAAGAATGCCACGGACTCAAGCCAGAACTCACATTTGGAAAACTTGGCATACAGCTTCTCCTCTCTCAATCTCTGCAACACAATACTCAAGTGCCGAGCATGCTCCTCATGGCTACGAGAGTATACTAGTATGTCATTAATGAATACGATCACAAATGAATCAAGATACGGCCTGAATACACTGTTCATCAGATGTATAAATGCTGCTGGGGCGTTGGTCAACCCAAAAGACATCACAAGGAACTCATAGTGACCATATCGGGTCCTGAATGCAGTCTTCATAATGTCGGACTCTCTAATCTTCAACTGATGGTAGCCTGAACGAAGATCAATCTTCGAGAATACCCTAGCTCCCTGGAGCTGATCAAATAAATCATCAATACGAGGTAGAGAATACTTATTCTTCACTCTAACTTTGTTCAGCTGCCTGTAGTCAATACACATCCTCATGGTTCCATCCTTCTTCTTAACAAACAGGACCGGTGCACACCACGACGACACACTCGGCCGAATGAACCCCTTATCTAGGAGTTCCTGGAGCTGCTCCTTCAATTCCTTCAACTCAGCTGGTGCCATCCGATACGGAGGAATAGAAATAGGTTGAGTGCTTGGCACCAAATCGATACCAAAATCAATATCCCTGTCCGGCGGCATGCCCGGCAGGTCCGAGGGAAACACATCAGGAAAGTCTCGCACAATGGGAACAGAATCAATACTGGGAGTCTGGGCCTCGACCTCCCGCACAAATGCTAAATAAGAGAGACATCCCTTCCCAACCATTCGTCGGGCCTTGAGGAAAGATATTACCCTGCTAGGTACATACTCAGTCGTGCCTCGCCACTCGATCCTCTGAATGCCCGGCATAGCCAAAGTGACTGTCTTAGCATGACAGTCCAGAATAGCATGACATGGAGATAGCCAGTCCATGCCCAATATAACATCAAAATCAATCATGCTGAGAAGCAACGGGTCTACTCGGGTCTCCAGACCTCCAATAGTGACCAAACAGGACCGGTATACGTGGTCCACAACAATAGTATACCCTACCGGGGTAGATACATGCACTGGCAGCTCAAGACTCCCTCGGGTCGTGCCCAAATGAGGAGCAAAATATGTAGACACATAAGAATAAGTAGAACCGGGATCAAACAATACCGAGGCATCTCCGTGGCAGATTGAAATAATACCTGTAATGACAGCATCAGAAGTAACAGCCTCAGATCGGCCCTGAAAAGCATAGCATCTAGCCTGTCCGCCTGATCGGCCTCCCCTTCGAGGGCGACCACTAGCTGACAGACCCTCATCCCTAGCTGGCGGGGCGGGTGCTGAAGTAGAAGGACCAGATGACGAGGGCTGCCCCCTCTGCTGATAAGATCTGGAAACAAGACGGGGACACTCCCTACGATGTTGCCCAAACTCTCCGCACTCGTAGAAACTCCCCGGTGCTGGGTACTGAGACTGATAAGGACCTATGGCGCTGGAGTGGCCAGCTGATGAACTAGGCCGAGATGAACCCCGAGCGGATGGGGCCTGTGAAGAACTCTGAGCTGGCATGGCACCGAGGGATGGGCGGCTGCGGTGCGAACCACGATAACCCTGTCTAGGAGACCATCCGCGACGATCTGAGCGACCCGATCGCGAAGACACGAAAGAGCGACCTCGGCTCCGCCGACTGCTGGCCTCCGGTTTGAGTGCCACCGGAACTAGCCGCTCCTCGAGGCCTCTCGGCCTCCCTCTCGTCCCGCTCCCTACGACGATCCGTCTCTATGTCGCGAGCAATATCCACAACATCCTCAAATGTGCGACTCAAAACCCTCTCCCGAGTCATCCGAATACGAATGGGATAAATGAGGCCGTCCGCGAAGCGCCCAATCCTCTCTCTGTCGGAATGAACCAACCACGGTGCATATCCGGACAACTCTGTAAACCTGATCTCATACTCGACACCGACATGTCCCCTCGACGGAGACCCTCGAACCGCCTACGCATCTCCTCTCTCGAGATCGAGGCACCCGTTTCTCCAAGAACATGGTGGAGAACTCCGGCCATGATAGTGATGCTGCCCCGTGCTGGCCCGCGGCACTCATAAGCCTCCCACCAAGCGAAGGCTGGCCCCTGAAACCGAAAGGTAGTGAATGATACCCCACTGGACTCCAAGATCCCTGCCGTACGAAGCATCCGACGACAATTATCCAGAAAACCTCGGGCGTCCTCGCCGGAGCACCAGTGAACACCGGAGGAGATAACTCCGGTGAACCTCTCGAGACGACGCTCGCTCGTCGTCCGTCATGCGTCGGGACCCCGTCCCCCCGAATACGATCCGTCGGGTCGAACCGGTACCACGGGCCGAGCCGGAGGAGCCTGCGGTGTCCGTAAGCCCCGCACTCCCGGCTGCGGAGTGCGTACGCGGGGGTCCGATGACCACCCCCGATCCCCGATGCAGCTGCTGCGGTAGTAACTGAAACCGCCTGTGCTAGGCCAGTGCAGACTGCTAGTATCTGAGCCAAGGTCTCCTGTAGACCCGGAATGACAATAGGCACAGCTGGTGCCCGATCTGGTGCTGCTGGCACCTCTGCAACTGGGGGCTGTGGGTCAGCTGGCACTGCCTCAGCTGCCCTAACTCCGCCACGACCACGGCCGCGTCCACGGCCTCTAGCAGGTGGTAGTGGTGGTCGTCCTCCACGTCCGGATGATCGAGTTCTCGCCATCTTTGAGAGAATAGAATGTCAAAGTTCAGATCAAGTCAAAAGTAATCGCACGACAAGAATTCCAAGAATTGAAACTTTTCCTAAAAAGGTTTGCAACCTCCCGAGGATAAGTACAGGCGTCCCCGCACCGATCCACGAGACTCTACCAACATGCTCATGACTCGCGAGACCTGTTAACCTAGGCTCTGATACCAACTTGTCACGACCCAAACCCTGGTCGTGATGGCGCCCAACACAATGCTAGGCAAGCCCGACCATATTATCCCTTAAACCAGCCAGTTATTAATCAAATTAAATTTAAAGAGTAAATGCTCATATCAGGTGATAAACGAAATGTAAAACATACAAAATACGGTCCCAACCATATCGTGGTGTCACGAGACCGAGCCTCTACAGAATAGCATCCTACTACAACCAAGTCTAGGCAATTAGGAAATCAACAAGATGATAAAGAAGGAGAAAACAAGCTCTGCGGACGCTGGCAGCTACCTCGTAATCTCCGCAAAAGTAGACAAGGATCAGCAGCTACAATGTCTCAACTGCTCTCGGGCACCTGTGGATCTGCACAGAAAGTGCAGGGGAGTGGGGTGAGTATATTTCAACTCGGTGAGTAACAATAATAAATAATAACTGAAGGTAAGAACTCCTGTGCTATCACTTAGCAGTTCTAAGGCAACCCTCACAGGTACGTCATCACTATAGTAGTACTCTAACCTCCAATCTACGTTTATCTCTGCAAGATTCCACCCTGAACCAACCCTCACTCGTACCCTACGGTGTACGGCCATCTCAACATATAAAGACACATACTTATGTCTATAATGTATAAGTATTTAAGTAGATAGTAGGATATAATTAAGTATAATGCTGCGGCGTGCAGCCCGCTCCAATACATATACCGCTGCGGCGCGCCAGCCCGCTCCATTTAACGTCGACGGCGCTCACTGGGGGTGTATACAGACTTCGGAGGGGCTCCCTAGGCCCAAGCACTATTATACCGCGGCGTGCAGCCCGATCCACACATGTATTACTGCGGCGTGCAGTCCGATCCAATATTTATATGTATATATATTTATACTGCTGCGGCGTGTAGCCCGATCCCATGATATACACCAGCGCTCACTGAGAATGTGTGCGGACTCGGACTCCGAAGGGGCTCCTACAGCCCAAGCGCAATAATACTGCGGCGTGCAGTCCGTTCCACATGTATATCACTGCGGCGTGTAGTCCAATCCACATATACATTACTGCGACGTGCAGTCTGATCCAATACATATAGTGCTGCGGCGCGCAGCCCGATCCAATATAGGTACATATATAATAACTCATAGTGGGTCCTCGACCCTATCCCTGTCAGTATAGACTTGGCCTCTCAGGCCCAATATAATATCTCATAGTGGGTCCTCGACCCTATCTCAGTCGGTATGGACTTGTCCTCTATCACGACCCTAGTTCACCAATCGTGATCATGTCGTGATGTACACGTCTAGTACGGGCTCATATTATGCTATACGGCTAGAGCTACGGCCGAGTGTATGTTTCCGACATGATATAAGGGTCACCTAGCTCTATGGGTTCCCTAATGCTCTACGAGATCGGCACGAGGCCCCAAACATGGCTATTAGCCTAATTGTACAGTTATAATCTCAGTAACAGTCATACAACACAGTATTCTATTAGCCGGGAAGGACTAAGTTCGGACCCCCAATTACAATGTCACCACGCTCGTCATAGAACGCGTGTCTCATCTCAATATAGCACAGTGAAGTGCTAGTACGGGGTTTCAAACCCTTAGTACATTGTTTACTACTACCACTCACCTCGAACCGATAGAAGCTTCAATCCGCCTTGCGCTTGCCTCGCAAATCAATCTACTCGGGTGCCAAATGTGCTCAAAATCATAGAGAATGCATCAATATACGCTAATTTTACGAAATTCATCCGAAATAACCCAATTTATATCAAAACCCACAAGTTGTCAAAACCCGACTTTTGGTGCGCTTCTCGAAAAATTATAAAAGTTATATATTCGGAACCCTCGTCTCAATACGAGTCTAGGCATATCAAATTTACCAAATTCGGACTCCATTTGCCCATTCAAAACCTTGATTTTCTAAAGTTCAAGCCTAGGGTTAAATCTTCCATGAATCACCCCAAATCCCTCCTTTTTCATGATATAATAGCATAATATTATCAATACTAATCGTAGTTTGAGTCCATAGCTGATTACCTGATGATTTCCCTTGAGTTTCTCTTCAAAATCGCCCAAATCGCCTCCTTAAGCCGAGACCCAAATGTGTGAAATATTTCTGAAATTTTCTAACTTCTGATACAATTAATTCACTGCGATTTTCGCTTCTGCGGACCATTTTCCGCCCCTGCGGAACCTCTTCTGCGACCAATTGGTCGCTTCTGCGAACCCAGGCCTAATTGGCCATTTCTGCTCCTGCAATACACGGACCGCTCCTGCGGGTCCGCTCCTGCGGAAATTCTTCCGCCCCTGCGGTCCTTTCCGCCTCTGCGATCAAGAGTCCGCTCCTGCGGACTCGCCTATGCGATCCACAATCCGCTTCTGCGGTCTTCTCCATCAAGCCTCCAGACCGCTTCTGCGATATCCCTCTCGCACCAGCGAAGCCGCCCCTGCGAGCCAAGCTCCGCTTCAGCGGTCTCCTCCGCTTCTGCGCCTTCTCGTCCGCTTCTGCGGACTCGCTCCTGCGCCCCCATTTCCGCAGGAGCGAAAACAACAGAACCAGAACACAAGTCTGCAATTTTCCACATTTTCTCCCGTTTAGCCATCCGAAAACACCCCGAGGCCCCGGGACCTCATCCAAACACACCAACACATCTTAATACCTTATTCGAACTTGCTCCAATCCTCAAAACACGTCTAATAACATCAAAACCCATAATTCACATCGAATTCAAGCCTAAATTCCTTAAAACATTCCAAATTACACAATCAATCAAAAACCCGACTAAACGACGTCCGAATGACCCGAAATTTTGCAGGCACATCCAAAATCACCTAACAGAGCTACTGCAACTGTCGGAATTCCATTCCGACCCCCGGATCAAAATCTCACCTATCGTTCGGATTCCGCCAAAATTCAACCTTAGCCAATTCAAGCCTATTTCTACACCGGGCCTCCAAATTCAATTCCAATCGCTCCCCTAAGTTGCGAATCACCTCCCGGAACTAACCGAATCATCAGAATTCGATTCCGAGCTCTCTAACCAAATAGTCAACTCCGTGTTGACTTTCCTTATTCAGGTTTCCTTCAAAAAAGGCTATATACCTCATTTCCAATCCATTTCACTCCTAACATCCCCGATAGACTCTAACACTGATATAAAAGCATGAATTATGTAATTACAACACAACGGGGTGGTAATTCCCGTGACGTCGGGCCGGGTCGTCACATTTGCTTTGTTGGCTTCCACATGACACCTGGTTTTTTCGGTCCTAACATAGTATACATTGTTAGGTTGGTCCACGATTACTATTATTTATTTTTCCCTCGTAACACTTTTACTTGTTATGTTTTGCTTTTCGATAGTCAATTTAACTAAATTTTAATGCTAAAATGTATTTGATTTTCTTAATATTTTTAATTTAAAATTTAGATATTAGAAAACTATATGCGAAGTCCTATCGTTTGTAATTTTTCTCATATTAATATGATTAATAAGTACATGTTAAAATATTGGTCAAAGTTTATGTAGTTTGACTCTTAAAAAGTGAAATATGACAATCAAAAGTGAACGGAGGGAGTATATAACTAAATACTTATGAAATTCAAGAAGAAGAAAAATTACTTTTAGCACGTATTAGAACTATTTTTGGGAGTGAAAATATTGGGGATGTGCTTAATGTATGTTGGGTAGTTCGTCAATTTTCAAATTTTTATTTTTGTTCGGTATGGTCGTAGTTGTGGTTGGTCCACGATTACTATTTACTTACCATCCAATCAAGAGTTTGATGGTCTTCAATTGGGTGGCTCTAATACGGAATTGAGGGCGAAAGCGATTATTCGTAATTTTCTTTTACATAGAAAGAGTATAGCAACAGGTTTTAAATGATTGAAAAATATTATGACACGCCGGGAAAAAATATGACGATGCCTTTCACTTCGATGCACATTATTAAACAGAAACTTAATTTTGATAATTATCCATGCACCAAGTAGCCTAGAAAAGTATTTAAAAATACTATCATTTACATTCTGTCAAAAATATAACTAGTCGAGACACAATTTTCTTTTACGTATTACCAAATCAGTTTTTAATCATGAAATTTTTAATTTTCACTTGAAGAATAATTTTGAAATTTTTTAAAAATTTGAAAAACTCCAAAAATTATTTTTTAAAATTTTCACTTCAGATCACTCACAAAAATTAAAAGTAATCCAAAATTATATTCGTGTTTCAAACACAACTCTGATTTTTAAATATTATTTTTACGTGAAAAAAATGCACTTTATTTTAGAATTTTATAATTCCGACCAACCAACATTCAAATCACGTTTTCAGAATCGTTAACCGTTGGATCTGGCAGAATTTTGACTGAGTGTTTGTAACATCTTGGTATTGGATTTGAATGGTGGAGATCGGATTTGGAGTCTCGTAGCATCTGATTTCGTGCCTCGAACAGCAGCTTCGTTTTGTGGATTATACTCTTTCTTCAATTGATTAGTTGTTGCTCTTGTTGCTATCGTTGCTCCGTGTTTGGCCCCTGTTGTGTAGCCAATTTGGAGACCATTGTAACCCTCTTATTGTTATAGTGGCGTTTTTGGATCTTTGTGATCCCCTGGTTTTTACCTTCAATTTGAAGAGTTTTCCACGTTGAAATTTGGTGTTCTTTATCATCATTATTTTCGGGTTTGCCTCTTCCTTGACACAACAAATATGTCATTCTTTTTAAAACATACTAATAAGAAAAATGTATCATTTGAATTGAAATGAGTGAAGTATTAAAGAATTTATTTGAGTTACATGATAAAAGTTTAATATTTTTTTGAAATTGTCAAATATTAATTATAAATAGACAACAAAGTAGTGAATGATGTTGCTAAGAATGAAAATAATCTAGATAATTTTGAAAGCTCAGATCGTCGTACAAACGAAGTTGAGTATTCCAAACAGGTCAGCTATAAAAAAATAGCGACAAACCAAATATGTAGCTAAATAGTAAAAGTATCACTAATTACATATTATCAAAAAAAATTCTATTTGGTTTGAGATGAGTTTATTTTTAACACAATGAATTAACAACGAACTTCTTCCTACAATAAATAAAATTTCGGTTGTATAGGGTTAAGTTCTTGGAAACATAAAGTGAAAATTCACAATTAACTTCAAAAGTTTATATATTAGTATATCTAAGATTCGTTAAAACTTTAGTGTTTAAATATCATGTCACTTTTTGTGATGCTTCAAAGAGTACAGTTTATGTAGGGAATGAAAAAGAATTAGTCCTAAATATTAGGCCTTCTAGCAAAAAGTTTCAGATAACGTGAAAATAAATAAATAAAACTTAAAATAATTCTAAGTAATAGCTAAAACTCAATTTAGCAATCCAATACTTTGCTATAAGCGTCCAAATTAATAAGTGAAATTTTCAAATAATCCCAAGTAATAATTAGCCCAATGTGTTTTTAGAGTCTTAAATTGTATTCAAATAAGGAAAGAATATAAGCAAAATCTTACGTCCCAAAATATAGGAAATAATTAATGTCCAAAATTTAGGAAAATAACTTAAATTACAATTTTGTAAAATATAACGTTTACTTTTATAGAGTAAAAAAGGTGAATAACATTTTGCTAAGGATATTTATATTTTTAATATAGTATTAGATAAATAATACAAATCGTGGGAGTACAATCAAAGAGAAAACCTGCATAACCAATAGACAGACAGTGGTATCAGCAAGAGACGGATTCAGCTGAACCTATGTTTGGTCCGTCTCTGGTAACAACTAACAGCTGAAGCTATGATTTTTGGTCACAATACCTTAATTATTTATTTTAGTTGGCTTAATCAGTAACTTCGAAGTGCGGGATGATCTAGTTATTTTAACACCATCAAATCACGTTGGACCTATACCAATATACAATATAATTTTTTTATAAGAAAATTGATAATTGAAAAATATAACGACATGCAATGTATATTTAAATTATACTTTTATACTATCAATATATTTAAATAAAAGTCCATTAAATTTTGGGATAATTTCACATAAGAATAAGTGAGCTCCCCATTTTTCAATTTTATAGCCCATATTTCAATTTACAACCAATTAGCCCAAAAATAATAGGCTAAGATTCAACATCCAACTCCAATAGGTTTTCAAAATTACCATTTAATTTTTAAAAAGGATTGCTCAAGCTTTTAAGTTAATTTTCGAATTAGTAATTGTGACTCAAATATTAGTTCACCAAACCAAATATATTTGAGTGGTAAAAATTAGATTTTTAACAAGCTTAAATATGTGGGTTTAAATTTCAAATTTGATTTTGTGAAAAATTTGGAGTGGATGTTATTTAGGCTTGTTAGAAATAGTATAAGGAGGTTGTATATAAAATTTGGAGTCATTTAATGAAGATTTGGATTAGTTTTGAACATGAATTGCAACTGAAAATCGTGGAAGAAGTTCGTTTACAGACGTTTGTATAAATGTGTATAAAAGTGTATAATAGTGTATTTATACACTCATATACACTATTATACAAGATTATACATAATTATACAAAAAACTGACTTCGTCTTATTCTTTGCGTTTTTTCTAAAATTTAACTCAAATCTTGCTCAAATCTACTCCAAATCACTTCAAATTTAAACTTTGAACTCATTTTGATATTTTCAATTAATTGGAACAACACCCAATCCAAACAACTAAGAATTACAAGAAATTCTATTTTCTAAAGCAAAACTTTGAATGCCCTTTAATGGTGGACTTCTACTCTTTAATTTTTTTACATTACAATCAGGTGATATGGGGGGAGAAGCAGTAATAACGGATGGCCATTTGAAGCATATGTAAAAAAAGTGAGAAGAATAGAGTGAAAATAATAGTTGTAGAACACAGATTTAACTCTATAGTTTTTAGAAGCAATTGTTGTTTAGACAAAAAAAAAATGCATTTTGAGAAGAATGCATTTTGGAAGTCCGTGGAAGGGTTTAGACTTGAATTGACGAAATGCGTTTTCCAGTTGATAGGTGAGATTTTGATATAGAGGTCAGAACGGAATTTTGGAAGTTGCAGCAGTTTCATTATTGCATTTGACATATGTGTGCAAAATTTCAGGTCATTCGGACGTGGTTTGATTGGGTTTTTGATAAAAAAAAAAGAAATTCGGAAGATTTTGGAATCCTAGGTTTGAGTTTGATGTGATTTTGGTGTTTTAATATTGTTTTGAGCATTTCGAAGATTGGGACGAGTTTGAATAAGGTTACGAGATATGTTTGTGCTTTTGGTTGAGGTACAGGGGCCTCCGGGTAATTTCAGATAGTTATCGGGAAGTCGGACTTGGAGTTTTGCAGCAGAAAATTTGCTGCCTCTATTGTTTTTGCACCTGTGGATTGGTGACCGCAGGTGTGATACCGCTAGTGCATAAAAGAGACTGCAAAAGCGATGTTGGACGCAGAAGCGGAGACTTTAACCGCATCTACGAGACATCATATGCGATACCTGGGTCGCAGATGCGAAATCTGAAGGTGTAAGTGAAATCTGCAAGAGTAAGTATTTTTTTCGTAGAAGTGGGTATTTTTTCGCAGATGCGCTTATGGGATCGTAGGTGCGTAAGTGTTGGGCAGAATGTATAAAAATGCCCCTTCAAAAATTTTAGTCAACTGTTTACCATTTTTGTGCAATTTTGGAACTCCAGATGTGACTTCAAGAGGGGATCAAGTGTATCCACAGAGGTAAGCTACTTCGGCTTTATACATTGTGTTTATAGAGATTATTTTATTGTTTAATCATGAAAAATTATGGGAAATTAGAGAAAGAGTTGGGAAATTAGGGCTTGAAATTGGAGAGTGAATTTTTAGAATTTGAGTAAACATATTGATAGCATCCTAGGAAGCTCAAATCTATTCAAGGACAAGTATGAAGCTTTGGAATCGCAAAGAGAGCCTTTAACAAGATCTCAAGTTAAAAAGTTGCAAAATAAGGTCATTGGACCAATTTCGTACCTAAATGTGCCCAAACTTGCAGCCCATGAAGTCCTACATAAAACTATGTTTTAATAGCATAAAAAGGACTTACTTGATGTCCAAGAAATGTATAATAGGCGTGCTAGATGTTGAGTGCAAGTTGGTGCCAAGTTGCTTGCAAATTTGCTTCAAAATTTCCAAGATTTTTAAGATTCTATCCAAGACTGGTTTGAGACTTATTTCCATATATTATGGGACTATATTTATTGCTTTCCTAGTTAGTTAAGGTTAATATTTTCCTTTTCCTAATATTGGTAGAATTACTTTCCAAGATTGATTTGGTTTTTGTTTTCTAGAGTTTTACCTTTTCCTATGTTAGTTAGACTTGTTGTCCAAAGTAGTTTAGGACTTTGTTTCCTTATTTTAAGTACAATTTCATGACCCCATCTATATAAAGGGGTATCTTCTTTGTCTTTAGGTAGATTATTCAAATTATTATCAATAAAAATTGTGAGATTTTTCTTGCACTCTTGTATGGCTACTCTTGGATTTATTCTTCAACCTTCAAGACTCAACTTAAGGTGGTAATATTAAACCCTTTTCGAAATCTTAGATCACTTCTAGGTATTCAAGAAAGGTGATAAGAAAGGTTATCACTTCTTAAGGGTCGGGTTTTCCCAATCTATTTCTTGTTTTTAATTCACTACCAAAGTTTCGACGTAACTCTGGGCCTGTGTGGATTCTTTTGGCAATAATTTCTTTGTGATCTCCTTTCTCTAGTAGGTGATTAGTTCTTTGTTAGCTAATTGTTGTTGTTAGGATTCTACTTCAAGAATAGACTTCTTGAATTCAATAAGCTCTTTCTTGAATTCAGTCTATCTTTAATTTTTGTCTTTTTTCATTTTTTTTATTTTCTTTTAGTTTCTGCACGTTTCTTGTTTTTCTTTAGTAATTTTTGAATCCCAATCGTGTTGTTATCAAGTGGTATCAGAGCTTAGGCTAATCAAGATTTCAATCTTGATAATCTTGGGAGGTTCTTGATAAAAAAATAAAAAAAAATAAAAAAATAAAAGGGAAATTCAGCCCCCAAAAAGCGTTCTTGTTCATCATTACTTTCATAATTCAAGTATTATTTGGTTTCCAGGTCAAGAAAGGAAACAAGAAGATGAGATCCTAGTTCTTGAAGATTAAGGAAACTTCTTTCCTTATTCTTGCAGGTTTTGGGTTTCTTAAATTCTTTCCTTTTTTTTCTACTAACCAATTCCTATTCTTTCTAGGTTTGGTCTTCCACTTTCCTTTTCTTTTTCTAACTCTAAATTCTTATAACTAAAGAGTTGTGACTAGTAAGGTTTTTTAATAAATCTAAAGATTAACAACCAAGAGTTGCATTGAGCTAAAAAAGGTAAGTGAGGTGAGAACATCAGAAGGAAAAACCAAATTTAGAGATATATATTGCTTGTTCAGGATGTCTCGCACAGATAGTAAACATGAACAAAGGATTCTTCAAGAAGCCGACACCAAAGGAAGAGATGATTTCAGCTTGCGAGCTATTCATTAACAATTTGAAAAGTGGAATATGCAATTCCAAGAGATGAGTGACACAATTGCTGAGCAAAATATTACAATAGCTGAACTTAGGAGGAGAAATAATGCTAGAGCCCAAGCTAGGAGAAATGTACCCATCCCTACTGTAAATCAAGAAAACCCAATCGATGATTTTAATGATGATATTGATTTTGATAGGGTAAGAAAAGATAAGAGGGGACAAAGAGGAAGACTTGAGGATAATAGTATAAGTAGTATAAAGATGACGATGCCATCTTTCAAAGGAACAAGAGATCCGGACTTGTATCTTGATTGGGAGAGAAATGTGGAAGCTATCTTTGACTGCGACAACTATTCGGAGGGTAAGAAGGTTAAAATTGCTACTGTTGAGTTTTCTAACTATGCTGCAATCTGGTGGAAAAAACTTTCTAGGGACATATTGCACGAAGGACAAGCACTCGTTGCTACATGTGCTGAGATGAAGAGGGTAATGAGGAAGAGATTTGTGCCATCAGACTTTCAAAGATATCTACAACATCTTCAAACTTTGAGGTAAGGGTCGTTGTCCGTAGATGAGTACTTTAAGGCTATGGATATGGATATGATCCAAGCTAATTGTATGGAGGAAGAGGAAGCTACAATGGCTAGGTTTTTGAATGGTTTAAATAAGGAAATAACTGATGTAGTCGAATTGCAACAATATGTAACTTTAGATGAGTTAGTTGAATTAGTTGTAAAGGTAGAAAGACAAAACAAAAGGAGACAGCAATCTAACTCACGGAGAAGCCGCCAACTACTATTCCAAAGAAGCGATGGCCGAAATCTAAGGAGACACCTACTCTTAAATTACATAAAGACAAGGGCGAGAACAAATTGGAATCCAAGGATTGGGGTAAGCCTTTTATGCCTAAGACCTCTACTTCTACTTCTTCTATTCAATATCTCAAGTGTCAAGGGAGAGGGCATAAGGCTTATGAATGCCCAAGTAGAAGAAACATTATAATTAAAGACAAAATGGAAAAATATGAGAGAGAAAAGAATGAGAGGAGTAAGGGAGTGCATGTTGACATCCCAAGAGAGGAAAATTGAGAGGTTGTGTTGAGTAAAAAGAGTGTGATGTCTGTAAAGCCCCAGAAAAATTCCGCTAAGTAATTTATGATCTCGTAGTGTCACATAGGCTTATTATAATATTTTTATATATCTATTAATATGGTGGTCATCAATTAGACTTGATAAATATGAGTATGAGTCTAATGGTAAGTGATATGAGGTCCAAATGGAAACCCAAGTGTAAGTCAAATGGGAAAATTTTCGAAATAGGCCAATAGCATATCAAATGAAAGCCCTTTGAGTCTAGTTTCCAACGCGTCAAACCGTTCGTCATTTGGACATTCCTACACAAAGTTATGATCAAATTACCAAAGGCTGGAAAATGTTGTCTTGTGTCAAATGTGCGACCGCATTTCATGTCGCATTGTTAACAATGCGGTCGCATTCCTGTCGCAAACTGAACCCGAGAAGCCTAGTTAATTCTTCTATTTTTATAACCCGGCTCCATTTTAATATATAGGCTTTGGGGTTCATTTTGGGGGAATTTCTTACTAATTTTAGAGAGTGGTGAGAGCATTTTAGAGAGAGAAGGAGGAACCCAACATCTAAATCATCCAAATCTTGCATCAATCTTCAAGAATCAAGAACCCAATAGCAAGTTCTTCATCTAAGAGGTAAGATTCTATACCCTAGGGTTTTAATTTCGAGTTTGGTGTATAAGATGAGTTATTGAGGTATGATTCTTGGGATTATTAGTATTGTGTATACATGCATGTAGAACTTAGGTTTATGGGAAGATTGTTTAACTTAAAAAAGTAAGATTGGGTTAGGGAAAGAAGGAAATCTTGAAAAGGGGATTTAAAATCAAGATGCTCATCTAGTGTTTGATAGAATGCTCAAATGAGCGGAAACCATGAATATCTTTCTAATTGTTGCTCAATTTTGCTATGTCTCAAAATAGATTGAAGTTGCTAAAATTTTCGGAACGTTGTAGTAACTTAAGGAAAAGCTCTTCGAGGTATGTATGGCTAATTTTGATTCTTGTAAAATCGCCCATATGTGTGAAATTGTTTGGCATGTGTTAATTTGAGAAATTGTATGTGATTCTTTGATGTCACTGTTGGGTATTCAGTTGATGATTGAACTACATGTGGTATGGTATGAAATATGAATTGAAAGATGACAAGGGAATTGGAATTGGTAAAGAACTGAGAACAATTGTTGTGGTGGCATATATGGTTTCTTGTGGAAAGAGATGAAACACTTGAATTGTTGTAAATTGTTGAACATACTTGTGTGTGTGTACTCTTGAATATGGAAACTTGGTTGTGATATCAATTTGAAAAGTATTTGAGAATGTGAATCGAATTGTAAGTCGCTTATTTGAATTTGTTGTAATTGTGTGTAGAGCCTTATTTGCTGTTTGTGATTGTTGTGTTTGAAACTGTACGGTGGGATCAGGTTGCGCGCCGTAACATGACGTAATAAGGTGTGGGTTGGGGTGATAAGGGTGGCCGAGGTAATAAGGGTGGACGAGGTAATATGGATGGAAAGTGATCGAAATCGCTATTGAAATATGATATAAAATCATTGATGTGAAATTGTGAAAGGAGACAGCAGGAGAGTTTGCAACCTGTGGGGCACTGATTGCCCCTTTGTTTGACTACTTGTGTTTTGTGTGATTGATTGGTTGTTGTTCTACTAGTTGATCTTAAGCGTGCTTTGTGTTGAGAATTATCTGAGATGAGGAAAATGTGGAAAACATGGTTGGCTGACTTATATGATTCTTGGTGTAATTTATTGGTTATCTTATCATCGTGATTACTTGTTTAATGGCTTGAGTTTACTTGGGACAAAGTTTGTCCATACATACCAGTACAATTCCAGTGTACTGACGTCCCTTTTGCCGGGGGTGCTACATTCGTGTTATAATTGTAGATGGATCAGTAGCAGGCACTTCAGCTCATCGGCAATAATATCATTCATCTTCCACTGCCCATTTTGGTGAGCCCTTTTCTTCCTCGGGCCCTGTGTGGCTCATGCCACTTCTGTTTTAGACTTTATTTTGGATTTTTTTAAGGTATAGCCGGAGCCTTGTTACCGGCAAGTATTGTATCCTCCTTTGTAATCCTAGAGGCTCCGTAGACAGTAAACCTGTGGGACTATGGCCTATGTATGTATATGTATATGTCGGGTGTTGTAAATTGTAACTTGTTAGTAATGTTAATAATGTTGTTATGTTTGTACAATGTGAATTCAGTTATAATTGGTAAGATCTTTGGCTTATGAGTAATAAACAACACATGGGTATCGCGTGGGATAGAAAAGCACCCAGGTCCGCTTGACTGGGGCTACCTAGTCAGGCGCCGGTCATGTCCCTCGATTTGGAGCGTGACAAACTTGGTATCAGAGCCTAAGGTTTTAAAATGTCCTAGGATGTCTCGGAGCCGTGTCTAGTAGTGCCCTTCTTATCGGTGTGTTGTCGACCACATCATATAAGTTGGGGGTTGCACGGACATTTAGCAATTTACCAATTTCTTTGATATTCCAGATCGTTCGATATGGCTCAAGATAGGGAGCTAATTTCCTCTCTAAGTATTACCCTCAAGATTGGTAATTTTGATACCATAATCTGTGAATTTGAAGCATGTACGGTGAGATTTATCCCACCATTGAGTGCAAGTGGATTACCAAAGAACTTGTTGTTAAGTGGAGTACCCTTGTTCCTACTAATATCACTGCACCACCAGATCATGTAGTATATCATCAGTATGTACGGCTAAAAAAACCCCGTCTCTTAGAAATTAAGCTTCCATGGTGTCCGCATAAATGTGTAAGTTCAAAATACAATTGATGCAGTACTCGTTTAATTATATTAAGCGAATTATTGTTGTGAAAATATATGTGGGAGGTACTTCTTCATGTGTTTAATATGTTATTCTTGGTAAGTAAGGATATGTGAAGAATGTGAGCTATGTGCTAAAATGCCTATACTTCAAGTTAAGTTTAAATTGAGATTTTGATGCCAAATTGTGTGAGAAAATATGTTATGGTTGATTCTTCTAAAATGTTCTTACGTGTACCAAAGGTATTTGATTGATTGCGTCTAGTTGTTGGTAATTTATAAAGATGTTTGGAAATGAAGTAAGTGACTGTGTAAATGTGGTAAGACTAAATGTTGATTCTAGCTGTGATTGATACTTTACATGAATTTGTGTTGTGACCCGATGTTTTGTGAAAGATTCTTTCCAATATGATCAATGTGCTATTATTGACAACTTAAAATGGGTTTTAGAAGTATGAATCATGTATTCAAATGTGAAGTCCTCTATGCATAGAGATGTTGAAATAAGTCAAATGCTTTTGAGAAATAAAGTATAGACAATGTGTCGAGAACTCAAAATGAAATTGTACCTCGTGATACTTGTGACATGAGGGAATATGAAATAGATTATGATGTTGATATGAAAAATGCGGAAATGAGGTGAAATGCGGGGAAGAAGAGATTGTGTTATGAAATGTGGCCTAGTGCCAATTCTGATGTGATAATTATGGCCCCAAGAGCCGATGGACTAATATACGTAAAAATGGCATGATTATTTTATTCAATAATGTGGTGAACGTTTAAAGTGTTTAATTTGTACTTGTGATTTCCTTATTATTGTATGAAGCGCATAGGTGGATAACTTTATATGTGAACCCTATGGAAGGGCTTTGAAATGCAGCCTAGAGGTATGGAAATTATGTAAAAAGCTGTGTGATCCATTTTATTTGGTAATGTGGTGATTGTTTAAACTTTTTGTTAAACCTTTATGATTTCCTTGTCCTTGCATAGATATGTTCTTAAAAAGAATCTAAATTACAAAACAGTTCATGCACATGCATACTCTTTGAATGAGACGTATTATCTACAAAGTCTCCTTATCATAGTTCTATTGTTTACAACCTTCTATGGAATTGAGCTCTATAATTATGTTCCAGAATTGAGTTATAGCACTATTGATACTTCCTACTTGCTTTTCCTATATTCCCAACAAAGGACTATTCCCGATGAATTTCTTACAGAAACGTCTAATTTAAATTGACAACATCTGCTCACTTGTGCCTATACATGCACCATCGTATAATTGTACATGTGGTGTCAAGTTCCATGCAAAGTATCCAAGATTTGTGATCCTTCTCGAGTCACTCTTTTACTTAGTTGTGTGTGTCTTATATGGCTAGATCAACCAATCTACTCTCTTACGAGTAACATCATGAAACCTTTTCACTATCTAGTAACATGTATGCACGTCTCAGTGCCTATCATATGAGTTCATATCAATCAAAATGGTCACCGTGTGCATAAAGTCTCCCTGGAAAAAAATATTGAGATCCTCACATCCCCATCATAGATATCTTGTGTCTCCATGGTTTTCGTGCCTACTTGGGACATCTCGCAGTAAGTAGCTCACTCCTGTCCTAGTATTGTGGTTGCTCGTGGCATGGTCATGTATTGTAGTAGGGAGTTAATATAGTAGAAATGTGTCCAACTTATAACCAATGATTATTTTCTCATTATGTCTCCACAATGTGATAATTGTATTCTTTATTTAGTGAATTCATTGTGCTAGTTCCCTACACTTGTACAACAACCATAAGAGAACATTCCCTTCTATGTATCACTTTGACACTTCCTTTTTCAAGTCAAAACCTATGGAGATCTCATCATGAACATCTGCAAACCTTCAGCGATTATTGTGCACTGTCTCATTGTGTTTGGTTTTCTTCACACCCTCAACTTCTAGAATCATGGACTATGTCATTGTCATGTGTGGAGAGTTTTACTACCCTTGGTATCTCATCTTCTTGGCTAGATATGAGTGTTATTTGCCTTCTCCCTGGAGCACCGTGTTAACTATTAGAACCATCTAACCAATTCATGATTTTGTCCCAATATCAAGATTTCCTAGTTATTGACTTTCACCCGTGAAAGGTTGAGATTAGATGACTTTGGATTTTTGTACATATCATGAACATGTTGATTTGAATGAAAAAAAATGGTCATAATTTTTAGTTTCCTCATATATGATCAATTACCAAGAAGTGTTAAGTTGTCTAGAATATGGTAATCTCATAAGCGTTCAATTCTTTTCATCTGTATAGGCTTGTGGCATAGATTCTGTGCGTCAAGTAATGTTAAGAGTGTAATTCATCTTCGTGTATTTTGAATCCTATATCACATTCAAGGTGCTAGAGTATTCCTATTCGGGGTCGACGGATTTTCCCTACACTTTAGAAAATGAGTGGTTCACGTACTTGAGTATTCCTCCTTAATGATTCCTATTTCCCATGCACTACTTACTCATATTCCTCATTTGTGTATTAATTGAGGTAGTCACAATGATTAACCATGTCAGTATTGTTTGTAGTAACATTTTCTGTCTCTTAGTATACGACCTCATAAAGTACTCTACCATGTGCATTAATGGATTCTTGAAGAACTCCAACCTGATCTTGAACTCTGTTGTTCCTCATTGTATTAGATCCATTGGGTATTGTAAGTTCGGACAAGTCAAAGATAAAGCTTCATAGTGTGATCACATATATATTGGATAGATAAAGTTATGGTGAGTTTATGGTATCACATCTTAGGGTAACTATTAAGGGTCATCAAGGGTTTAGTGTGAGTGTACCCCTAAATATATTATGTGAGTTGATAATAAAGGTAACATGACTGTATTACACATTAGGTTGCAATAGGTGTATGATATTCCCCATAACTGTTCCTCATGTACTTTGTGTTTCCATATGCTTATGTCTAAGAAGATAGTGAAAACAAAATGTGGGTATGAATTGACTTTATTGAACTATATGATCATGTTAATATCCTATATGATACACTACTAGCAAGACTCGTGATGGCTTGACTTCATATGGACTGTTGATTGAAATGAAATTATATTCTTGTTGATGAACACCTTTGCGATTACATTAATGGCTGGTAAGGACAATTATGAACACATGATTGTTTGTTTACTATGAACTGACATCCTTGATGGTATGATGCCAAGTTATGGAATTGTGGGTTATTGTTGTTATCATGAATTGCAATATCCAGTGGAATGTAAATTGTACAGTGGAAGTTATCAAAAGGTAAAGTCAATGGATAGTTATCTCATGCAAGATGTTTATCTGTCATCCTTGTTATGTATTTTTGGGAGTTGATATTACTTCTGAGAAGGTGTTATGACAATGCTTGTAAGTCAATAATGTCGTGTGGAAGGATAAATGTGTCGTGGAAGGAAAGTACTTTCGTTTGATTGAATACCAGTTAGTTTTGACTTGGAATGTAGCATATAGGTATTTTGATGTAAAATTGTACAGTCCATGTTCTGGTATCCATATGTTAATGTAGTGCTTGTAATACTAGGATTAGGATTGTGGATATATACATTGTGGTGCTATGTACTATGGTGGATGTGTGGTTAAAACGATTTTGGTGATTCTCTGGCAGGTGGATAGGCCTAGTTACAAAGGAGACTCTGCCGAAATTTCTGAAAAATTTAGGAGTTAGTGAAAATTTAGAGACTGGAGGTAGGTTAGAAAAGAGATGTGTGATGTTAAAGTGTTTGGGGAAGACTATACTTCTCATTTGAGGACGAATGATCCTAGGGGGGGGGGGGAGAATGTAAAGCCCCAGAAAAATTCCGCTAAGTAATTTATGATTTTGTAGTGTCACATAGGCTTATTATAATATTTTTATATATCTATTAATATGGTGGTCATCAATTAGACTTGATAAATATGAGTATGAGTCTAATGGTAAGTGATATGAGGTCCAAATGGAAACCCAAGTGTAAGTCAAATGGGAAAATTTTCGAAATAGGCCAAAATTCCAAATGGATTCGCACATGGCTCCACTTCAAAGGATCATATATAATTATGTATAAGGTTTTATGTGGTGAATAGCATATAAAATGAAATCCCTTTGAGTCTAGTTTCCAACGCTTCAAACCGTTCGTCATTTGGACATTCCTACACAAAGTTATGATCAAATAACCAAAGGCTGGAAAATGTTGTCTTGTGTCAAATGTGCGACCGCATTTCCTGTCGCATTGTTAACAATGCGGTCGCATTCCTATCGCAAACTGAACCGGAGAAGCCTAGTTAATTCTTCTATTTTTATAACCCGGCCCCATTTCAATATATAGGCTTTGGGGTTCATTTTGGGGGCATTTCTTACTGATTTTAGAGAGTGGTGAGAGCATTTTAGAGAGAGAAGGAGGAACCCAACATCTAAATCATCCAAATCTTGCATCAATCTTCAAGAATCAAGAACCCAATAGCAAGTTCTTCATCTAAGAGGTAAGATTCTATACCCTAGGGTTTTAATTTCGAGTTTGGTGTATAAGATGAGTTATTGAGGCATGATTCTTGGGATTATTAGTATTGTGTATACATGCATGTACAACTTAGGTTTATGGGAAGATTGTTTAACTTTAAAAAGTAAGATTGGGTTAGGGAAAGAAGGAAATCTTGAAAAGGGGATTTAAAATTAAGATGCTCATCTAGTGTTTGATAGAATGCTCAAATGAGCGGAAACCATGAATATCTTTCTAATTGTTGCTCAATTTTGCTATGTCTCAAAATAGATTGAAGTTGCTAAAATTTTCGGAACGTTGTAGTAACTTAAGGAAAAGCTCTTCGAGGTATGTATGGCTAATTATGATTCTTGTAAAATCGCCCATATGTGTGAAATTGTTTGGCATGTGTTAATTTGAGAAATTGTATGTGATTCTTTGATGTCACTGTTGGGTATTCAGTTGATGATTGAACTACATGTGGTATGGTATGAAATATGAATTGAAAGATGACAAGGGAATTTGAATTGGTAAAGAACTGAGAACAATTATTGTGGTGGCATATATGGTTTCTTGTGGAAAGAGATGAAACACTTGAATTGTTGTAAATTGTTGAACATACTTGTGTGTGTGTACTCTTGAATATGGTAACTTGGTTGTGATATAAATTTGAAAAGTATTTGAGAATGTGAATCGAATTGTAAGTCGCTTATTTGAATTTGTTGTAATTGTGTGTAGTGCCTTATTTGCTATTTGTGATTGTTGTGTTTGAAACTGTACGGTGGGATCGGGTTGCGCGCCGCAACATGAAGTAATAAGGTGTGGGTTGGGGTGATAAGGGTGGCCGAGGTAATAAGGGTGGACGAGGTAATAAGGATGGAAAGCGATCGAAATCGCTATTGAAATATTATATAAAATCATTGATGTGAAATTGTGAAAGGAGACAGCAGGAGAGTTTGCAACATGTGGGGCACTGATTGCCCCTTTGTTTGACTACTTGTGTTTTGTGTGATTGATTGGTTGTTGTTCTACTAGTTGATCTTAAGCGTGCTTTGTGTTGAGAATTATTTGAGATGAGGAAAATGTGGAAAACATGGTTAGCTGACTTAATTGATTCTTGGTGTAATTTATTGGTGATCTTATCATCGTGATTACTTGTTTAATGGCTTGAGTTTACTTGGGACAAAGTTTGTCCATACATACCAGTACAATTCCAGTGTACTGACGTCCCTTTTGCCGGGGGCGCTACATTCGTGTTATGATTGTAGATGGATCAGTAGCAGGCACTTCAGCTCATCGGCAATAGTATCATTCATCTTCCACTGCCCGTTTTGGTGAGCCCTTTTCTTCCTCGGGCCATGTGTGGCTCATGCCACTTCTGTTTTAGACTTTATTTTGGATTTTTTAAGGTATAGCCGGAGCCTTGTTACCGGCAAGTATTGTATCCTCCTTTGTAATCCTAGAGGCTCCGTAGACAGTAAACTGTGGGACTATGGCCTATGTATGTATATGTATATGTCAGGCGTTGTAAATTGTAACTTGTTAGTAATGTTAATAATGTGGTTATGTTTGTACGATGTGAATTCAGTTATAATTAGTAAGATCTTTGGCTTATGAGTAATAAACAACACATGGGTATCACGTGGGATAGAAAAGCACCCAGGTCCGCTTGACTGGGGCTACCTAGTCAGGCGCCGGTCATGTCCCTCGATTTGGGGCGTGACAAACTTGGTATCAGAGCCTAAGGTTTTAAAATGTCCTAGGATGTCTCGGAGCCGTGTCTAGTAGTGCCCTTCTTATCGGTGTGTTGTCGACCACATCATATAAGTTAGGGGCTGCACGGACATTTAGCAATTTACCAATTTCTTTGATATTCCAGATCGTTCGATATGGCTCAAGATAGGGAGCTAATTTCCTCTCTAAGTATTACCCTCAAGATTGGTAATTTTGATACCATAATCTGTGAATTTGAAGCATGTACGGTGAGATTTATCCCACCATTGAGTGCAAGTGGATTACCAAAGAACTTGTTGTTAAGTGGAGTACCCTTGTTCCTACTAATATCACTGCACCACCAGATCATGTAGTATATCATCAGTATGTACGGCTAAAAAAACCCCGTCTCTTAGAAATTAAGCTTCCATGGTGTCCGCATAAATGTGTAAGTTCAAAATATAATTGATGCAGTACTCGTTTAATTATATTAAGCGAATTATTGTTGTGAAAATATATGTGGGAGGTACTTCTTCATGTGTTTAATATGTTATTCTTGGTAAGTAAGGATATGTGAAGAATGTGAGCTATGTGCTAAAATGCCTAGACTTCAAGTTAAGTTTAAATTGAGATTTTGATGCCAAATTGTGTGAGAAAACATGTTATGGTTGATTCTTCTAAAATGTTCTTATGTGTACCAAAGGTATTTGATTGATTGCGTCTAGTTGTTGGTAATTTATAAAGATGTTTTGAAATGAAGTAAGTGACTGTGTAAATGTGGTAAGACTAAATGTTGGATTCTAGCCGTGATTGATACTTTACATGAATTTGTGTTGTGACCCGATGTTTTGTGAAAGATGCTTTCCAATATGATCAATGTGCTATTATTGACAACTTAAAATGAGTTTTAGAAGTATGAATCATGTATCCAAATGTGAAGTCCTCTATGCATAGAGATGTTGAAATAAGTCAAATGCTTTTGAGAAATTAAGTATAGACAATGTGTCGAGAACTCAAAATGAAATTGTACCTGGTGATACTTGTGACATGAGGGAATATGAAATAGATTATGATGTTGATATGAAAAATGCGGAAATGAAGTGAGATGCGGGGAAGAAGAGATTGTGTTATGAAATGTGGCCTAGTGGCAAGTCTGATGTGATAATTATGGACCCAAGAGCCGATGGACTAATATACGTAAAAATGGCATCATTCTTTTATTCAATAATGTGGTGAACGTTTAAAGTGTTTAATTTGTACTTGTGATTTCCTTATTATTGTATGAAGCGCATAGGTGGATAACTGTATATGTGAACCCTATGGAAGGGCTACGGGGGCGCTACATTCGTGTTATGATTGTAGATGGATCAGTAGCAGGCACTTCAGCTCATCGGCAATAGTATCATTCATCTTCCACTGCCCGTTTTGGTGAGCCCTTTTCTTCCTCGGGCCCTGTGTGGCTCATGCCACTTCTGTTTTAGACTTTATTTTGGATTTTTTAAGGTATAGCCGGAGCCTTGTTACCGGCAAGTATTGTATCCTCCTTTGTAATCCTAGAGGCTCCGTAGACAGTAAACTGTGGGACTATGGCCTATGTATGTATATGTATATGTCGGGTGTTGTAAATTGTAACTTGTTAGTAATGTTAATAATGTGGTTATGTTTGTACAATGTGAATTCAGTTATAATTGGTAAGATCTTTGGCTTATGAGTAATAAACAACACAGGGGTATCGCGTGGGATAGAAAAGCACCCAGGTCCGCTTGACTGGGGCTACCTAGTCAGGCGCCGGTCATGTCCCTCGATTTGGGGCGTGACAATGTCAAGGAAGGAAAAGAGTAAGCTTGAGAGGAAAGAAAAGAGAGATGGCCATAAGATAGAAAAAGGCTTTGAGGTAGAGAGAGAGAAAGATGGTTTGAGTGATGAAAAAGAAGAAAACTTTAGTGAGAGAAAAGAGGCTAAGGGCGATGAAAAAGTTATTCTTGAAGTAAAAGCCAAAGAGAGTGCAAGTAATAAAATATGTTCTTTACTTCCTAACCCATTAACTCTTTCTTGTTTTAGTTTTTGTGTTTTTGTGTAGCCACATGTTGAAAGACCTTCTAAAAGGATAGGTGAGGCGAGAGTGATGGTAGCAAAGGATCCTATTGGAGTCCAACATAAATTAGTTAAAATGAATTCTTGTTGGATGGTGGAAGATAAAAGCTTGATTAATTTATTTGTTGTTGAGCCTTATGACTATTTTGATACCTATTTACATGTTTATAAAATGGAGTTGCCTAAAATTATTGCTAAGTTGGAGCCATTCCATAAAAGAATACAAGGTGATGATATTCCACTGGTAAATAAGTCCAAGTATGGTATGTATAATTGGTTTATTCGAATTTTTGGCCTTTCTAGGACACCTAAGGTATGTTTGAAGGTAATGAACTATACTCTAATTTCTTATGTTGATGACTTTATAATGTTTATGGATGATGGTATTTTGATGCATATCAAGTCACTAATAGTAATATCTAAGTTCAAGTGCAAGAGTAATTTGCTTCTTTTTTAAATTGAGTTCGATGGGGATGATTATGAATTCCAACTTGGTAGAAAGAGGCTTGCGAATGATTTAACTATTTCTTCTTCTCTTATTCAAGTGTCTAGTGAGCTTTCATATGATAAATTGCTAGAGAGTTATTTTTTAAGCCATGTTGACAGTGAGCTTGTACAAGTATTTGCTAGTAGTAAAGAGGATATGCATGGTTATTGTGACGCTTGTGATCAAGTACTCTTTCATAAACCTATGCATGACTCTTTGTGCAGTAGATTGAGCAATTATTTAGAATCCATTAATGTCGCGAATATTATTGGGGAAAGTTGTAATTTGAGTTTGAATGTATTAAAACTTTTATTTTGGGAATTATGGGTTCTTCTAACCTTATTGAGGATTTATGTGCTTCTTTGAGTAGCTTATATGTTGAAGAATCCATGAAATTTGTAATTGATACTTGGCTATATCATAAATGTGTCGTATTTGATACATGCAACAGATACTTGTTTTAAATGGACACATGATCAAACTTTTGTAATTTCATTGTCATGCACATTTTTTGACTATCTTAAGAGAGGTATTTATGGTACAAATATAAGTAGCTATAAATTTTATTGGGATTATGATGTCCATATGCTGTATAAAGGAGTATTTACACCTATTATGCTTAATTGGGTTAAGTGGACACATGGTCACTATCTTGTTTTATTCTCACTATTTTTAGTGGATGCCATTTTCTTGTGCCTGTCTTTATTTTCTTGCAAGTTCGAAATTTGAGGATGAATTTTCTTCAAGAAGAGGGGAATGATAGCATCCTAGGAAGATCATATCTATTCAAGGACAAGTATGAAGCTTTGGAATTCAAAGAGGTCCTTTAACAATATCTCAAGTTAAAAAGTTGCAAAACAAGGTCATTGGACCAATTTCGCACCTAAATGTGCCCAAACTTGCAGCCCATGAAGTCCTACATAAAACCACGTTTTAATAGCTTAAAAAGGACTTACTGGATTTCCAAGAAATGTATAATAGGCGTGCTAGATGTTGATTGCAAGTTGGTTCCAAGTTGCTTGCAAATTTGCTTCAAGATTTCCAAGATTTTCAAGATTCTATCCAAGATTGGTTTGGGACTTATTTCCATATATTATGGGACTATATTAATTGCTTTCCTAGTTAGTTAAGGTTAATATTTTCCTTTTCCTAAGATTGGTAGAATTACTTTCCAAGATTGACTTGGTTTTTGTTTCCTAGAGTTTTACCTTTTCCTATGTTAGTTGGACTTGTTGTTCAAAGTAGTTTAGGACTTTATTTCCTTATTTTTAAGTACAATTTCGTGACCCCCTCTATATAAAGGGGTATATTCTTTGTTTTTAGGTAGATTATTCAGATTATTATCAATACAAATTGTGAGTTTTTTCTTGCACTCTTGTGTGGCTACTCTTGGATTGATTCTTGAACCTTCAAGACTCAACTTAAGGTGGTAAGATTAAACCCTTTTCGAAATCTTAGATCGCTTCTAGGTATTCAAGAAAGGTGATAAGTTTAGGTTTATTGTTGTTCTTGTTATTCTAAAGGGTCGGGTTTCACAATCTATTTCTTGTTTTTAATTCTCTACCAAAGGCGATTAGTTCTTTGTTAGCTAATTGTTGTTGTTAGGATTCAACTTCAAGAATAGACTTCTTGAATTTAAGAAACTCTTTCTTGAATTCAATCTATCTTTAATTTTTGTCTTTTTTCGTTTCTTTATTTTCTTTTAGTTTCTGCACGTTTTTTGTTTTTCTTTAGTAATTCTTGAATCCCAATCGTGTTGTTATCACATATGAGGTTAGATTCTGGTAAATTCGATATGTACGAACTTGTGGGTGGATGATGATTCCGTTGATGTTAATTTTATCGAGTTCCGAGACGTGGGCCCGGGGGGCGGGTTTGAGCAATTTCGGGATTTTTTTATATAAATTGGATATTTTCGAGTGGGCTTTGTGCCCTTAGCATATTTTAATGGTCATGTTCTGATTGTGACTAGATTTGGAGCATCTAGAGGTCGATTTGTACAGGCAAAGGCATCGCGGGCTAGAGTTTGGAATGGGTCGAGGTGAGTAATAATTGTAAATGATGTTCTGAGGGTATACATCCCCGGATTGCACATCGTTGTTCTATATTGAGGTGATGCACACGCTAGATGACGAGCGTGGGGTCATGCACTATTGGAGATTGTGACTTAGTCCATTCCGAATGACTGTCTTACTACGTATTTGATGGAAAACTATTTATTATCATCATGTTCGGGGCTAAATGCCATATTTGAACTTCGTGCCAACTATTTGAACTCTTAGGGAATTGTTAATGATAATTTTCTTACTGTTTGATTTTATACTTGTGCTCAGTCATGCTATATTTTCACTATTTTAAAAACTCAGCTATGTTATTCTGTTTTAAACACATAAATTGATATTTTTAAATATATTTCAGCCGAGCTTCATATTTTACTGATGCTCGAGGGGCTTATGAGATTCTGACTAAGTAAGGCCGAGGGCCTGTATTGTGAGGATACTTTTGGGTCGAGTTGCACGGTGCAATGATATACTGAATATGATAATGAGGCCGAGGGCCTGAGATTGTGCGCCACGAGGTGGCTTGATATTGATATGGGGCCGAAAGCCTATTTATGATACCACAAGATGACTTGATATTGTGCTTGGGCCGTAAAAGGCCCCTCTAGGAGTCTGTATACCTCCAGTGAGCGCTGGGTACCCATTATGATGTAAGCTATAGTCCAAGGGGCTGGTATTATTTTGAGATATTGCCCAAGGGGCGGATTTGCTGACATTGTGCCCGAAAGGCGAACCTTTATTTGTTTATCTTTCTTATTTACATGTTTAATTGTATAATTGTGCCCGAGGAGTGAATTTTCCATGTTTATCTGTTCTAATATCTTTGCATTCAATTGCTTAACTGTTGAAAATCCCTTTTTGAAGAAGTTTAAACTGAGCTAAGGTGCTTAAGAGATTTTCACAGCTGAATTGCTTTCTTACTGATTTTTGAATTGCTTCTATACAACATGTTGATGTACCTTTTATGATTTCCTATCACTTAGTCTTTAGTTATGATTGTTACTCACTGAGTTGGAAGTTGATAATAGGTGAATTTGACTATAATTGTACCCTAAATAATCACACTTTGCTATGGAATTAATGTTGTTTATGAGGACAAAATGCTTTGATTAGTGTTCGATTGTGTTTTGCAAGTACATGTGACACATTGGGTGCAATAAAGAGCTATTTTGGAGTCCTAGGTTGATGAAAAGGCCAAAAGAAGAGCTAAAGTGAAGAGGCCTGGAAGCAGCAGTGAAGAATCAGAAGTCCTGTTCATCCGCGGTACACTCGCGGCTGCGGATGAACCGCGAAAAAAGAAGGCCCCTGAAGTTTGACTGTTCGCGGTCCGCTCGCGGCCGCGAACGAACCGCGGAAGGCCCAGCGGCAGCAATCCCAATTGGACTCAAACTTAGTTTTTAAGCCCTAAAACCTCTATATAAACTCCTAGTTTGCCCCATTGAGGCATGTAATCTATTATTCAATACGTTTGCAAGGTTTTAGTAGGAGAGATTCCTCTCAAACTCTTTCTTTTATTTTATATCAAGCAATTCTTTATGATTTCAATTATTATTCTTGTTTCTTCAAGCATGAGTAGCTAAATTCTTTTCTAAGGTTTTGATAGAACCTATTGATAGATGAACTTATCGTTTATGTGATTACAAATTGTGACTTAGATTTCTATTTGTTCAACTTCATTCTTATTGTAGTTAATTGGTAGGATCCCCAATTAGCGGTGCCTATTTAGTGTGCATAACTTGGAAAAGAGTGCATATTTAGGTTTATTGTTGAACAACACCACACCTAGGTTATTAGAGGAATCTATAACTTTAGGCGTAAAGACGGGGTTTGGAATAACGAAGTCTTGGGTGCAATCTAAAGTGAACTATTCAAATTAAAGCTAGCTAGGGTAGCTCGGGAGAGTGCACTAGTAAATTATTGTAATTGCTCGGGAGAGGGTTACGATACACATAGCGTTCATGATTGATAGAATATATTAACAATTTGTATGAGCATAACGATAAGTGATTCCATCAATAGAGGAAATCAACACCTTAGTCTTTCTCCATATTATTTTATTCAACATTCAATTCTTTCTTTGAAGCATTCTTAATTCTTGCAAAACTAGGTATTCGAAAATCATACACAAATATATTCTAAAATTTTGGGAACTTGATTCGTAAGTACTCTTGGGTTGTGAAGGTTGTGATTGATAGGTTAATTCTCTGTGGGATCGATCTTGGACTTATTAGACCAAGTTATATTGACTACGGCCGTTGCTTGGACGTGAATCAATTCTGGAAACCTTTCCAAATGAGCAATTGCTCACCACCACTCTCCTGGAAGCTCCATGGTATGCTGACTATGCCAATTATCTAGCCAGTGGCATTGTTCCTTATGACCTACCATCGGTCCAGAGGAAAAGATTTTTTCGTGAAAGTCAGTATTATTATTGGGATGAACCATATTTGCTTAGGATATGTCTTGATAACATGATCCGGAGATGCGTCCCTGAGATAGAACAATCTTCTGTTTTGCAGGCATGTCATGCTTCAACATATGGTGGTCCTTTGGAGGAATACGTACAGCTGCCAAAATACTCGAGGCCGGTTTCTATTCGCCGACGGTGTTTAAGGATGCACACTTGTGGGTGAAAGGTTGCAACAAATGTCAATGCACCAGAAACATCTCCCGGCGCCATGAGATGCCAATGAATCCAATCCAGCAAGTGGAAGTGTTTGATGTCTGGGGAATAGATTTCATGGGGCCCTTTATTAGCTCATACGGCAATAAGTACATACTTGTTGCAGCTGATTACGTGTCCAAATTGGTGGAAGCTGTTGCACTACCCACCAATGATGCTAAGGTGGTAGTGGGATTTTTGAAAAAGAATATTTTCACCCGGTTTGGGACTCCAAGGGCTATCATTAGTGACGGGGGCACACACTTTTGCAACCGAGCTTTTGAAAAATTATTGGCCAAGTATGATGTTAAACACCGTGTGGCCACTCCATATCACCCGCAAACTAGTGGACAAGTTGAGGTCTCCAACAGGGAGATAAAAAGTGTACTGACTAAAACAGTGAACGCCACAAGAACCGACTGGTCCAGGAAGCTTGATGATGCACTATGGGCATATAGAACAGCATTCAAAACACCCATCGGCATGTCTCCTTACAAGTTGGTGTTCGGAAAAGCTTGTCACTTACCGGTTGAACTAGAGCATAAAGCGTGGTGGGCACTGAAACAATTGAATCTCGACTTGGATGAAGCAGGCAAAGCAAGGTTGACTAGGTTGCATGAGTTAGAAGAATTTCGGTACCTAGCATTTGAAAATACAAGATTGTATAAAGAGAGGATGAAGCGGATCCATGATCAAAATATCGTTGAGCGAACCTTCAAAAACGGGGAAAAAGTACTACTATACAATTCAAGATTACGACTTTTCCCAGGTAAATTGAAATCAAGGTGGTCAGGACCCTTCAAGGTAATTGAGGCATGTGAGTCAGGAGCTGTGGAAATTCAAACTATTGATGGATCACGTACATTCAAGGTAAACGTACAGCGGTTGAAACAATACATAGGCCTGGATGACATGGAGGACAAGATAGAATTGCGGTTGGATGAACCTCAAAGGTCTAGCGAGCCGTAAAATGAGCTAAGTTGTGTCGTGCCGCGACGTTAAATCAGGCGCTACGTGGGAGGCAACCCACGAACATGTTGTAAGTAATTTTATCTCAGTAGTAAGTAATAAAGGAATATAAGAAAAACAAAATTTTTTGCTGAACAGTCGAAATTTCTTTTTAGAGAGGAGCACTGTCCGCGGTCCATCCGCGGACCGCGGATGAACCGCGGAAAAATGCCCTCTCTGAACTTTCTCTGTTCCCGGTCCATTCGCGGTCGCGAACCAACCAGCATATGGACATCATAATCCCAATAAAATTTATAGCTACTTATATTTGTACCATAAATACCTCTCTTAAGATAGTCAAAAAATGTGCATGACAATGAAATTACAAAAGTTTGATCATGTGTCCATTTAAAACAAGTATCTGTTGCATGTATCAAATACGACACATTTATGATATAGCCAAGTATCAATTACAAATTTCATGGATTCTTCAACATATAAGCTACTCAAAGAAGCACATAAATCCTCAATAAGGTTAGAAGAACCCATAATTCCCAAAATAAAAGTTTTAATACATTCAAACTCAAATTACAACTTTCCCCAATAATATTCGCGACATTAATGGATTCTAATTAATTGCTCAATCTACTGCACAAAGAGTCATGCATAGGTTTATGAAAGAGTACTTGATCACAAGCGTCACAATAACCATGCATATCCTCTTTACTACTAGCAAATACTTGTACAAGCTCACTGTCAACATGGCTTAAAAAATAACTCTCTAGCAATTTATCATATGAAAGCTCACTAGACACTTGAATAAGAGAAGAAGAAATAGTTAAATCATTCGCAAGCCTCTTTCTACCAAGTTGGAATTCATAATCATCCACATCGAACTCAATTTAAAAAAGAAGCAAATTACTCTTGCACTTGAACTTAGATATTACTATTAGTGACTTGATATGCATCAAAATACCATCATCCATAAACATTATAAAGTCATCAACATAAGAAATTAGAGTATAGTTCATTACCTTCAAACATACCTTAGGTGTCCTAGAAAGGCCAAAAATTCGAATAAACCAATTATACATACCATACTTGGACTTATTTACCAGTGGAATATCATCACCTTGTATTCTTTTATGGAATGGCTCCAACTTAGCAATACTTTTAGGCAACTCCATGTTATAAACATGTAAATAGGTATCAAAATAGTCATAAGGCTCAACAACAAATAAATTAATCAAGCTTTTATCTTCCACCATCCAACAAGAATTCATTTTGCCTAATTTATGTTGGACTCCAATAGGATCCTTTGCTGCCATCACTCTTGCCTCACCTATCCTTTTAGAAGGTCTTTCAACATGTGGCTATACAAAAACACAAAAACTAAAACAAGAAAGAGTTAATGGGTTAGGAAGTAAAGAACATATTTTATTACTTGCACTCTCTTTGGCTTTTACTTCAAGAATAACTTTTTTATCGCCCTTAGCCTCTTTTCTCTCACTAAAGTTTTCTTCTTTTTCATCACTCAAACCATCTTTCTCTCTCTCTCCCTCAAAGCCTTTTTCTATCTTATGGCCATCTCTCTTTTCTTTCCTCTCAAGCTTACTCTTTTGCTTCCTTGACATTGTCACGCCCCAAATCGAGGGACATGACCGGCGCCTGACTAGGTAGCCCCAGTCAAGCGGACTTGGGTTGTCACGACCCCAAATCCGGTCGTGATGGCGCCCAGCACACTGCTAGGCCAGCCCGACCAATAAACAACTATCATAGAGCTATGAGCTCGCCTTATCCCATTTAAGCATAACAATTATAAAGCAATAGAGATGGATATATCGAAACAGGGGAACCAAGTCCCAACATAGTGCAACTCCCATAGACCGAAGGGTCAAGAGTCATGAGCCTCTACGGAATATACAAGTGTAAATAGTGAATATAACTGTGCACAAGTGTGGGATGATCAGAATAAAATATAGACAAACTGGAGAATCAGGTCCTGCGAACGCTGGCAGCTACCTCGATTGTCCAAAAGCACTCCCGAGCCGCGATAGAATCAGCTCTGCTGTGATGTACCTGGATCTGCACACAAGGTGCAGGGAGTCGGGTGTGAGTACTTCCATCTCAGCGGTAATAAAAGTAAATAATGCTGAAAGGAAGAAAACCACGCAAGGCACTATCTCTTGCTACACAATACAGAACTATCATTAACTTTAAAACACTATCATTTTATTCCTTTTCAGCATATGTGAGTAGATTATTAGATATCTCAATTTTTAGCTACCTTTCATAATAATATTCCAATACCTGGATACAATGTCAAGCAGTGCAAGTCCGCACTCAAATCAGCCCCTCGGGCTCAGCACTCCTTATTAATTTACACCAGGAGATCTGGTCAATAAAGCAACTAATGCATGTGTGCCAATAATGTATGAGTGCTGAATGTTATGCCACGTAGTACACGTAAACCAATATATGTATGTCATGCAATGCATATGACCGCTACGGCGTGTAGCCCGATCCAATTTGGGTACCCGTTGTCACGCCCCAAATCGAGGGACATGACCGGCGCCTGACCGGGTTGCCCCAGTCAAGCGGACCTGGGTGCCTTTCATTCCCACGCGTTACCCCTGTATTGATTGTTTCCCATTAACCAACCATCTTACTAATCATGAATGATTTCACATTAAACAAATAAAACCATACGAGTGATTCATTAATAAGTTTGCAGTTTTTACAACGCCCGACATAACATAATGTATACATAAGACTGGAGTCCCACAGTTTACATGTCTATGGAGCCTCTAGGATACAAAAAGGGAAATACAATACTTGCCGGTAACAAGGCTCCGGCTATACCTTACAAAACCAAAATGAAATCTTAACAAAGGTGGCATGAACCACACAGGGCCCCAAGGAAGAAAGGGGCTCACCAAAACGGGCAGTGGAAGGAGAAGGATACTACCGCCGATGAGCTGAAGTGCCTGCTACTGATCCACCTACAATCATAACACGAATGTAGCGCCCCCGGAAAAAAGGGATGTCAGTACACTTGAATTGTACTGGTATGTATGGACAAACTTTGTCCCAAGTAAACTCAAGCCATTAAATTACATCAACAATTAATTAAGCCAACCAACCATGTTTCCACATTTTCCTTATTTCAAATAATTCTCAACACAAAGCACTTTCTACAATCAACCAATTTAACAATAACCAATCAATCACGTAAAGCACAAGTAGTCAAACAAAGGGGCAATCAGTGCCCCACAGGTTGCAAACTCTCCTGTTGTCTCCTTTCACAATTTCACATTTATTGATTTTTGTATCAATTTTCAATAGCGATTTCGATCGCTTTCCATCCTTATTGCCCCCGACCACCCTTATTACCTCGGCCACCCTTATCACCCCAACCCACACCTTATTTCACCACGTTGCGGCGCGCAACACGACCCCGCCTTACAGTTGAAAACACAACAATTTCAAACAGCAGATAAGGTACTACACACCATTTCAACAAGTTCAAATAAGCAACTTGCACATTGTTTCATGTTCTCAATTACTTATCAAGCCAATATCACAACCAAGTTACAATATTTCCATAATCAAGAATATTCACACAAATATGTTCAACAATTTTCCACAATTCAAGTGTTTCATCTCTTTCCACAATAAACCAATTCTCGAGTGTTTCGTTTCCTTACCACAAAGTGCCATATAGGACATCATAAGTATTATTCACAATTCTTTACCCAATTCAACTCTCATTTAACTTTCGGTTCATATTCTATACCACATCACTCATATTTCAACAACAACTTTGAGAATTTCACACAATTTGTCAAATTAACATTAACCAAGAAATTTTCACACATATAGGCGATTTCACAAGAATCAAAATTAGCCATACATACCTGGTGATGATCTTTCTTCCTACTTTATGCTTACCCAAGATATCCTACTCTTGCCAACCTTGTTCTTGAAGACTCTTACTTCTACTCACTTCTTTTTACTAGAAATCAAGTTCAATAATCATGCATGAGTGTAAAAATTCTATTTTCAAAAGCTATTATATGCAAACCTCTCTTTACCCAATTAAAACTGAAAATCAAAGAAAATAGTTAGGGTTTTTACCTTGAAAATATTGGGGAAGTTGAATCCTTGCCCTAGAATCCCTTGGAATTAAGTAGTTGGAACAATCTTTGAAGATGAAGAACTTCTCTCTCTAAAAACCCTCTCTTCTCTCTCTAATTTTGGTGAGATGATATGATAAAATGAAGAAGAAAGGTGTTATATTAAAGAAGAGATCGGGTCAAAATGTTACAAAAATCTGGGCCGGAGTCAAATATGCGGTCACTATGCGACCGCCAGAATCCACATGCGGTCCGCAAAGTGACCGCAAAATGGCCTCAAAGTTGTGCAGGTTCTGTTAAGGAATGCGGTCACTATGCGGACCACATGTTGATTCTGCGGTCGCAAAAGTGCACCGCAGATTTGACACGCGATCGCATATCGACCGCACTTTTGACACGATTTTGGGCAACTCACTGGAACGTTTTGTGGCAAGAATGCGGTCCGCATGTCAGGTTTGCGATCGCATTCTTGACCGCAAATTGAACACTTTTCGGAAAAATTAATTCTCTACATTTTTGAAACTTAAATCACTACCAAGGGTCCGAACCGCGGCGAGCTTGCGAGCCGCGAAGAATTCTACGCATTCCTAACACATTATTCGGACCATGACACCACAGCTACTAGGTTTTATGCACAAAAATTTTTACGGGGCCTTACAGTGTGGCACCAGCTCCGGAGGGGCTCCTACAGCCCAAGCACAATATTAATATCACACTTGCTGCGGCGCGCAGCCCGATCCGTATACCACTGCGGCGTGCAGTCCGATCTATGCATGTGTATGCATATGCTCACATGAAAAGTCATGCCCTAACATATGGCCCTCGGCCCAATCAGTCTAACAAATAGTCAAAGAAAGCCCTACGGGCAACAATATCATATTAGCTCACAGCTAAAAATATTATTAAGACCTTGTTCAAGTTTTTCATAACCTTATAAAAATGTTGAATAGCAAAATACCATTTAAAACCTTAAATTTAGATAAAAATATGTACAGTGTTATCAAGACAATGATACTAATCCCCGAAGGATTCAAATAATCGGCACGAAGCCCAAACATGATAATTAGTCCAATTCATTTCAACAATTAGGTGTTATTATTTATTACGCGGGATGGACCAAGTCGCGATCCCCAATGGTGCTCTACCCCACGTCCGTTATCCGGCGTGCAAGTCACCTCAACACAACACTAAGATGTGCAAGTCCGGGGTTTACTAACCCTCAGGACATCATTTACAAGTATTACCCACCTCGAACCGACAGAAGCTCATGCCCGTGACACCTTAGCTCCTCGAACCGGCATCCACGCACGTCAAAACTAGCACAAATCGGCACAAATATATCAAAATAGGCTAATGGAACATCACCCAATCGAAAGAACTCGAAAAATATCAGAAATCACGAAATTGGCAAAACCCGAGCCCCGGGCCCATATCTCAAAAAATTATGAAACTCATATTTCCAGAACCCTCGTCTCGCCACGAGTCCGTACATATAAAATTTACTAAAATCGGAGTTCGATTGGCCTTTCAAAACCCAAATTTTCGTTTTCAATATCTAGGCCACAATCCTTCATAATGTCTACCCAAATTCATGAAGATTGATGTTAATTCTACCATAAAATGATGTTTTTGAGTCAAGAAACTTACCTCCGATGAATACCCGATGATTTCCCAGCGTTTTCCCGTGATTTCTTCTCTCTAGGGTTCAAAAATGGGGGTTTATGAAATGAAACCCGTATGTGAAATGTTTCTGGTTTTAATTCACTGCCTGGGACTTTTCTTCTACGCGTTCGCGTTACTTGCCACGCGTTCGCGATGTCCAGCTCCGGATTGACGTTCGCGAACGCGTCCTCCCCAACGCGTTCGCGATGCACTAGCTCCCATTCAATCCAAAACCCGATCAAACGACGTCCGAATGTCCTGAAAATTTGCAGGCATATCCAAAATCACCTAACGGAGCTACTGCAATTGTCGGAATTCCATTCCGACTCCCGGATAAAAATCTCACCTATCGATCGGATTTCGCCAAAATTCAACCTTAGCCAATTCAAGCCCATTTCTACACCGGGCCTCCAAATTCAATTCTGATTGCTTTCCTAAGTCATAAATGATCCCCCGAAACTAGTCGAATCATCAGAATCCGATTCCGAGCACTCTAACTCAATAGTCAACTCTAGGTTGACTTTCCATATTCAAACTTCCTTCAAACATGCTATTTGCTTCATTTTTAATTCAATTCACTCCTAACTCACCCGAAAGGTTCTAACACTGATATAGAAGCATAAGATATGTTAATGCAACATAACGGGATGGTAAATGCCCGTAACTACAGGCCGGGTCGTTACATTCTCCCCAACTTAAACAAACGCTCGTCCTCGAGCGGACTTAGAGTTGTACTAGAAGCAACCCAATAGCTGAATGACCTTACCAAGCATATACTCGGGCGATCATACGTCACCGTATCTCACATAAGTCCGAAAACACCATATAGTCAAAATTTCACAGACCATCTGAACCATAAATCACATTGCACTTTCCGAAATCATATGCCAAATGCTAATCCCATGCCTATACTCGGGATACACTCGAATCCACTGCAATAACCCATATTCACTACTCCCGGTGAGATCATATGATGTATCGACAACCCAATCACTCGAGACGATAGTCTCTAATCACAACAACCGGCCACAATAACCAAATACTAGCTGAAAACCTCTTTCATTAGATAGAGTCTTATTCCAACACCTCCATATCCTGCCCACGGCAGCTGAAGCACGCGATATACCGAACCCATCTCTCAGGTCAACCATTCGTGAATCTATTTCCCTCTTAAAACTGATACTACAATAGGTTTCGGAGCCAAACCTTGATTTTTACCTTTCTAACAAGCTAAGATCTAATATGCTCGTATTCATTAATGACTCCAACAGTCATTTCGATTATAACACACCGCACTGGTGATAAGACACCTCAACACCGGCCTAAGCCACGACGAGCACAACAAAGGCTCCAATAGAAACGTATGCACACACTCAAATCATGACAGCTCAATTCATGACAACTGTCTCCAGCAAATAGAGCTGCAATTCAATTCCTCTGTGCCATCATAACATAGAACTGAGATCGCGTCTCACATTATAGAAATAGAGTACCTGAATCCTCCTCGAGAGGTCATAACATCACGTAGCCTTGTCGCGATTCGTGATTCTACCCCAACATTATTACTTCATGAAGCACCTCAAGCCACTAAGCTCAAAACGGTTAGCCACGCACATATCTAGGTCTTGAACCCAAGCAATCAACCTCACCCACGGTGAAATAATTAACGTATGCTATTAAATCCTGAAAGGACACAATCGATGTGTCATTCGCCAAGCGATACTCAAAACGGTGTTTTCCTCAGAAGCGAGGAAGTATTGTATACCAGGTAGCATATAACTAACTATATTTTCACAATATTCTGTTGCGGCGTGCAACCCGCTCCAATGACATACCCGTGGCGACGTGCCACCCGATCTAGATACCATACCCGTGGCGGCGTGCCACCCGATCCGAGTAACCCTCGCCAAATAAATACGCGTCAAGTCAAGTTGCTTATCATAATAAACATATATAGCCTCAAGCTCGGCCACATGAACGCATCTGACAACGTTCCTCAATACCAGAACTAATCAATGGTAGATACTTCTACACTAACATCCGCCACTAAGGTCCAACTGACAAAGCTATGCCTACCAGCCGTCCGCTGGTCCTGGGTACAACTACTCTGTTGGAGCATACTCTGATGCTCTCTGCTACGCAATTTGTGCCATTTTCCGACATAGCCCATATCACATTTGTCTAGACGACCTGGCTTATGTCAACCAGTCTGAAATAAGGTGTCCTAACCCAAATTCATCATATCAAGCTAAGAAAGAGCCACTAGGGCTTCCGATTTCCAATAATCACAAAACGGTGCCGGTACACACGACATACCACCGCTGCGTAGGCGGGTTACAAGAACGTCTAGTCTCCAACACACATATAACACATGAATCACCATGCTTGATTCCGTACTTCACCATACAAATACATAACGCACATCAAGCATCCATTCATACCACGAAAGCCATTCATAAATTTCACTATGCCATCAACGATTCAATTATTATAGTCGATCCAACAAGAGGATACCACCATACCACTGGATATTATCAGTTTACATTACCTTGTCCTTTTTGGATCATATTCCCTGCCAAATTACTAGAATAGCAGTACCATTTTCTTAAATCATCAGAAAGATCGATTCTTAATTCACCTGCAGCTGTCCGCGTTGCTCAATAATTTTATTGACTTCCCATATATTATGAACTGATCTCAAACCTAGAATATACCATTATCACCTTTCCATAACACATCGTGTATGCCATATCACACTAAGACAACATGGAAATTCATATCCCTTCCCTCCGCCTCAACATCGGCGCACTCCACTAGTCAAGGACTTTCGTGATCCCATATAGAAGAAAACTCATTACACATTCCACGCTTCGCATACCGACAGGAGTATACTCATTTTCAAACCATGATAAAACACATCACAAACTATTTCTTCCCATTCGTTGCATAAGTTTAACTGCCAGGACTGAGTCCTTATACCCATATCAAGTTACACAACTGCCAGCACTCAAGAGCTTTGCTGCAATGTCCGCAAGACTCATTACTTCAACCACACACCAGGAATCAATCGTATTCCTTTTTATACCATTCTGGTTTATTAACAAGTCGTTCCATTTACCCAGTTTCCTTTCTGATTCATCTCTAATTTCATATCAGCCTTTACTATAGTACCATAATACATCAACTCATGTTACCACACGAGACTCGTACACAAGACCACACGGTCTAAGACCTATAGGCCACCGAATACTCTCTCAATGTTTCCCAAAAGTACCACATTCTACCATACTTTATTTTGATGAACTTCCCGCGATTTTTCTTTTAAAATTGTTATCATTACTTCCCAATACGGATACCTAGAATCCCATCATTCACATGATATAACACAAGTCTTGATCTTCTCTAACGAAACCGCCATCTTTAGCCACATACACAAATCTTAAGGCACCCGACTGTTACAAGCAAAATCTTGAACACTGCAAAACCATTCTCGGGCATCATTCACCCTTATTCAGCTGTAATTCAACCGTCCTATTGAGTGGAACCACTCGTGTTTTGTTAGAACTCTGACATCGCAGAACATGATTACTTACAGATACAATCAGCTATCTTTCTTTTCTATACGGTGAATATTCTTTACCAACAGCAGTTCAAAACACCCTAGTACTTCATCAGATCTACGAAGCACCATAACCTTTACCAGAATTTCCCAACATACTTAGAGACAGAATCAACATAGCACACAATAGTGCAATCGGTTAATCAATAGCAACCTCCCCAACTTAGCTCGAAGCCATTCATCAAAGCACTTTCAACCACTCATATCATTATTACTCAAATGATGCCGAAATGTTATAGTGAGATTAAACTCAAGTCATTTACAAGCCTTGACAGAGACTCGAATCATCGGAGACCTTAGCTCTTCTGCAATTCTTGCAGATATACACGCACCACCAATAAGCCCACTCTCTTTAGGTGACAGAAATCTTTCTAAGTCCCAAATTTTCCAAAAATTTCGGCAGAGTTTCCTTTGTAAATTGGCCTATCCACCTGCCAGAGAATCACCAAACCATTCTAACAATACATCCACAACTCAATAAGATATCACAATGTATTTCAACAACATTAAATCTCAATACTATACGAATCATATTATCATAATTTATACTTGAACCTGCGCTGTACCTGCTCGAATCATAACACATATCAAAATCACTTTAGTCTTCCTGAGTTTAAACTCGTTCCACTACACATAAGACACTTTACCTTCCAATTACGAGATATGATAATTATTTCTCATATGATAATTAGACAAGAGGGGTTGCTCCTGATGGTAAGCAACCCCCACTTCCAACCGAGAGGTTGCGAGTTCGAGTCTCCCCAAGAGCAAGGTGGGTAGTTCTTGGAGGGAAGGATGCCGGGGGTCTATTTGGAAACAGCCTCTCTACCTTAGGGTAGGGGTAAGGTCCTGCGTACACACTACCCTCCCCAGACCCCACTAAGTGGGATTATACTGGGTTGTTGTTGTTGTTGTTGTTGTTGATAATTATTTCTCACGCCCACAGCTAGGGCTACATATCACATCACAATAAGAACTGAATTCCTTACAGCTCTCCCATTATCAAACTGCCATTTGCACAATAAGGATCAGTACCGATCGTGTGAACTTCATAATACCGACTCGCAAAATTAATACCTTGGTGCTCAAGCCATAGACAAGATCCGGCCTCAAGTCCTCCCGACTGGCCCAACATGAACTCATGGAGATTATATCTCGCGCCTCGATCGGGGAATTGCAAGCCATAAGTCAATTATATTACTGAGCGCTCGATGCGTACACAGACGTGCGGAAGGAATTTCAAAATTATATCTCAAGTTGAATCAAGTGCGCACGATAAGAATTCCAAGAAATGTGAAGTGTTTACTAAAGGTTCGCAGTACAGGCATCCCCGTACCAATCCGCAAGACTCTACTAACCGGCTCAAGACTCATGAGGCCTAGTAAACCTAGGCTCTGATACCAAAATCCGGTCGTGATGGCGCCCAGCACACTGCTAGGCCAGCCCGACCAATAAATAACTATCATAGAGCTATGAGCTCGCCTTATCCCATTTAAGCATAACAATTATAAAGCAAGAGAGATGGATATATCGAAACAGGGGAACCAAGTCCCAACATAGTGCAACTCCCATAGACCGAAGGGTCAAGAGTCATGAGCCTCTACGAAATATACAAGTGTAAATAGTGAATATAATTGTGCACAAGTGTGGGATGATCAGAACAAAATATAGACGAACTGGAGAATCAGGTCCTGCGAACGCTGGCAGCTACCTCGATTGTCCAAAAGCACTCCCGAGCCGCGATAGAATTAGCTCTGCTGTGATGTACCTGGATCTGCACACAAGGTGCAGGGAGTCGGGTGTGAGTACTTCCAACTCAGCGGTAATAAAAGTAAATAATGCTGAAAGGAAGAAAACCACGCAAGGCACTATCTCTTGCTACACAATACAGAACTATCATTAACTTCAAAACACTATCATTTTATTCCTTTTCAGCATATGTGAGTAGATTATTAGATATCTCAATTTTTAGCTACCTTTCATAATAATATACCAATACCTGGATACAATCTCAAGCAGTGCAAGTCCGCACTCAAATCAGCCCCTCGGGCTCAGCACTCCTTATCAATTTACACCAGGAGATCCGGTCAATAAGGCAACTAATGCATGTGTGCCAGTAATGTATGAGTGCTGAATGTTATGCCACGTAGAACACGTAAACCAATGTATGTATGCCATGCAATGCATATGACCGCTACGGCGTGTAGCCCGATCCAATTTGGGTACCCGTGCTCACTGTGGGGGTTCAGACTCCGGAGGGGCTCCTACAGCCCAAGCACAATATTAATATCACACCTGCTGCGGCGCGCAGCCCGATCCGTATACCACTGCGGCGTGCAGTCCGATCCATGCATGTGTATGCATATGCTCACATGAAAAGTCATGCCCTAACATATGGCCCTCGGCCCAATCAGCCTAACAAATAGTCAAAGAAAGCCCTACGGGCAACAATATCATATTAGCTCACAACTAAAAATATTATTAAGACCTTGTTCAAGTTTTTCATAACCTTATAAAAATGTTGAATAGCAAAATACCATTTAAAACCTTAAATTTAGATAAAAATATGTAAGTGTTATCAAGACAATGATACTAATCCCTGAAGGATTCAAATAATCGGCACGAAGCCCAAACATGATAATTAGTCCAATTCATTTCAACAATTAGGTGTTATTATTTATTACGCGGGGCGGACCAAGTCGTGATCCCTAATGGTGCTCTACCCCACGTCCGTTATCCGGCGTGCAACTCACCTCAACACAGCACTAAGATGTGCAAGTCCGGGGTTTACTAACCCTCAGGACATCATTTACAAGTATTACCCACCTCGAACCGACGAAAGCTCATGCCCGCGACACCTTAGCTCCTCGAACCGGCATCCACGTACGTCAAAACTAGCACAAATCAGCACAAATATATCAAAATAGGCTAATGGAACATCACCCAATCGAAAGAACTCGAAAAATATCAGAAATCACGAAATTGGCAAAACCCGAGCCCCGGGCCCACATCTCAAAAAATTATGAAACTCATATTTCCAGAACCCTCGTCTCGCCACGAGTCCGTACATATAAAATTTACTAAAATCGGAGTTCGATTGGCTTTTCAAAACCCAAATTTTCGTTTTCAATATCTAGGCCACAATCCTTCATAATTTCTACCCAAATTCATGAAGATTGATGTTAATTCTACCATAAAATGATGTTTTTGAGTCAAGAAACTTACCTCCGATGAATACCCGATGATTTCCCAGCGTTTTCCCGTGATTTCTTCTCTCTAGGGCTCAAAAATGGGGGTTTATGAAATGAAACCCGTATGTGAAATGTTTCTGGTTTTAATTCACTGCCTGGGACTTTTCTTCTACGCGTTCGCGTTCCTTGCCACACGTTCGCGATGCCCAGCTCCGGATTGACCTTCGCGAATGCGACCTCCCCAACGCGTTCGCGATGCACTAGCTCCCAGCCGTCTGATTTTCCTTCTACGCGTTCGCGATAACCCTCACGCAAACGCGATGCACACCCTGACAAACCTACGCGAACGCGACCTCCTGAACGCGATCGCGAAGCTCAAAACCCCTGGCCTACGCGAACGCGACACCCCTGCTCGCGAACGCGATGCTTTGATCCGCCTGGCCTTCGCGAACGTGGCCCATGCCACGTGAACGCGAAGGCTTAATGCCTGGGCAGTATCTTGCAATTTACAGCAGTCATTTTCCAAGTTCAAAACGCCCGATTGATGGTCCGAAATCCTCCCGAGGCCCCCGGGACCCCAACGAAAACCACCAACATACTCCAAAACACGATACGAACTTGTTCCAATCATAAAAACACCATCCTAAACATCAAAATCACCAATTACACACGGATTCAAGCCTAAGTTTCTTCAAAACTTTCAAAACTAACATTCAATCCAAAACCCGATCAAACGACGTCCGAATGTCCTGAAAATTTGCAGGCATATCCAAAATCACCTAGCGGAGCTACTGCAATTGTCGGAATTCCATTACGACTTCCGGATAAAAATCTCACCTATCGATCGGATTTCGCCAAAATTCAACCTTAGCCAATTCAAGCCTATTTCTACACCGGGCCTTCAAATTCATTTCTGATTGCTTTCCTAAGTCATAAATGATCCCCCGAAACTAGTCGAATCATCAGAATCTGATTCCGACCACTCTAACTCAATAGTCAACTCTAGGTTGACTTTCCATATTCAAACTTCCTTCAAACATGCTATTTGCTTCATTTTTAATTCAATTCACTCCTAACTCACCCGATAGGTTCTAACACTAATATAGAAGCATAAGATATGTTAATGCAACATAACGGGATGGTAAATGCCCGTAACGACAGGCCGAGTCGTTACATTCTCCCCAACTTAAACAAACGCTCGTCCTCGAGCGGACTTAGAGTTGTACTAGAAGCAACCCAATAGCTGAATGACCTTACCAAGCATATACTCGGGCGATCATATGTCACCCTATTTCACATAAGTCCTAAAACACCATATAGTCAAAATTTCACAGACCATCTGAACCATAAATCACATTGCACTTTCTGAAATCATATGCCAAATGCTAATCCCATGCCTATACTCAGGATACACTCGAATCCACTGCAATAACCCATATTCACTACTCCGGGTGAGATCATATGATGTATCGACAACCCAATCACTCGAGACGATAGTCTCTAGTCACAAGAACTGGCCACAATAACCAAATACTAGCTGAAAACCTCTTTCATTAGATAGAGTCTTATTCCAACACCTCGATATCCTGCCAACGGCAGCTGAAGCACGCGATATACCGAACCCATCTCTCAGGTTAACCATTCGTGAATCTATTTCCCTCTTAAAATTGATACTACAATAGGTTTCGGAGCCAAACCTTGATTTTTACCTTTCTAACAAGCTAAGATCTAATATGCTCGTATTCATTAATGACTCCAACGGTCATTTCGATTATAACACACCGCACTGGTGATAAGACACCTCAACACCGACCTAAGCCACGACGAGCACAACATAGGCTCCAATAGAAACGTATGCACACACTCAAATCATGACAACTCAATTCATGACAACTGTCTCCAGCAAATAGAGCTGCAATTCAATTCCTCTGTGCCATCATAACATAGAACTGAGATCGCGTCTCGCATTATAGAAATAGAGTACCTGAATCCTCCTCGAGAGGTCATAACATCACGTAGCCTTGTCGCGATTCGTGATTCTACCCCAACATTATTACTCACGAAGCACCTCAAGCCACTAAGCTCAAAACGGTTAGCCACGCACAGATCTAGGTCTTGAACCCAAGCAATCAACCTCACCCACGGTGAAACAATTAACGTATGCTATTAAATCCTGAAAGGACACAACCGATGTGTCATTCGCCAAGCAATACTCAAAACAGTCTTTTCCTCAGAAGCGAGGAAATATTGTATACCAGGTAGCTTATAACTAACTATATTTTCACAATATTCTGTTGCGACGTGCAACTCGCTCCAATGACATACCCGTGGCGACGTGCCACCCGATCTAGATACCATACCTGTGGCGGCGTGCCACCCGACCCGAGTAACCCTCGCCAAATAAATACGCGTCAAGTCAAGTTGCTTATCATAATAAACATATATAGCCTCAAGCTCGGCCACATGAACGCATCTGACAACGTTCCTCAATACCAGAACTAATCAATGGTAGATACTTCTACACTAACATCCGCCACTAAGGTCCAACTGACAAAGCAATGCCTACCAGCCGTCCGCTGGTCCTGGGTACAACTACTCTGTTGGAGCATACTCCGATGCTCTCTGCTACGCAATTTGTGCCATTTTCCGACATAGTCCATATCACATTTGTCTAGACGACCTGGCTTATGTCAACCAGTCTGAAATAAGGTGTCCTAACCCAAATTCATCATATCAAGCTAAGAAAGAGCCACTAGGGCTTCCGATTTCCAATAATCACAAAACGGTGCCGGTACACACGACATACCACCGCTGCGTAGGCGGGTTACAAGAACTTCTAGTCTCCAACACACATATAACACATGAATCACCATGCTTGATTCCGTACTTCACCATACAAATACATAACGCACATCAAACGTCCATTCATACCACGAAAGCCATTCAGAAAATTCACTATGCCATTAACGACTCAATTATTATAGTCGATCCAACAAGAGGATACCACCATACCACTGGATATTATCAGTTTACATTACCTTGTCCTTTTTGGATCATATTCCTTGCCAAGTTAATAGAATAGCAGTACCATTTTCTTAAATCATCAGAAAGATCGATTCTTAATTCACCTGCAGCTGTCCGCGCTGCTCAATAATTTTATTGACTTCCCATATATTATGAACTGATCTCAAACCTAGAATATACCATTATCACCTTTCCATAACACATCGTGTATGCCATATCACACTAAGACAACATGGAAATTCATATCCCTTCCCTCCGCCTCAACATCGGCGCACTCCACTAGTCAAGGACTTTCGTGATCCCATATAGAAGAAAACTCATTACACATTCCATGCTTCGCATACCGACATGAGTATACTCATTTTCAAACCATGATAAAACACATCACAAACTATTTCTTCACATTCGTTGCATAAGTTTAACTGCCAGGACTGAGTCCTTATACCCATATCAAGTTACACAACTGCCAGCACTCAAGAGCTTTGCTGCAATGTCTGCAAGACTCATTACTTCAACCACACACCAGGAATCAATCGTATTCCTTTTTATACCATTCTCGTTTATTAACAAGTCGTTCCATTTACCCAGTTTCCTTTCTGATTCATCTCTAATTTCATATCAGTCTTTACTATAGTACCATAATACATCAACTCATGTTACCACACGAGACTCGTACACAAGACCACACGGTCTAAGACCCATAGGCCACTAAATACTCTCTCAATGTTTCCCAAAAGTACCACATTCTACCATACTTTATTTTGATGAACTTCCCGCGATTTGTTTTTTAAAATTGTTATCATTACTTCCCAATACGGATACCTAGAATCCCATCATTCACATGATATAACACAAGTCTTGATCTTCTCTAATGAAACCGCCATTTTTAGCCACATACACAAATCTTAAGGCACCTGACTGTTACAAGCAAAATCTTGAACACTGCAAAACCATTCTCGGGCATCATTCACCTTTATTCAGCTGTAATTCAACTGTCCTATTGAATGGAACCACTCGTGTTTTGTTAGAACTCTGACATCGCAGAACATGATTACTTACAGATACAATCAGCTATCTTTCTTTCCTATACGGTGAATATTCTTTACCAACAACAGTTCAAAACACCCTAGTACTTCATCAGATCTACGAAGCACCATAACCTTTACCAGAATTTCCCAACATACTTAGAGACAGAATCAACATAGCACACAATTGTGCAATCAGTTAATCAATAGCAACCTCCCCAACTTAGCTCGAAGCCATTCATCAAAGAACTTTCAACCACTCATATCATTATTACTCAAGTGATGCCGAAATGTTAATATGAGATTAAACTCAAGTCATTTACAAGCCTTGACAGAGACTCGAATCATCAGAGACCTTAGCTCTTCTGCAATTCTTGCAGATATACATGTACCACCAATAAGCCCACTCTCTTTAGGTGACAGAAATCTTTCTAAGTCCCAAATTTTCCAAAAATTTCGGCAGAGTTTCCTTTGTAAATTGGCCTATCCACCTGCCAGAGAATCACCAAACCATTCTAACAATACATCCACAACTCAACAAGATATCACAATGTATTTCAACAACATTAAATCTCAATACTATACGAATCATATTATCATAATTTATACTTGAACCTGCGCTGTACCTGCTCGAATCATAACACATATCAAAATCACTTTAGTCTTCCTGAGTTTAAACTCGTTCCACTACACATAAGACACTTTACCTTCCAATTACGAGATATGATAATTATTTCTCACGCCCATAGCTAGGGCTACATATCACATCACAATAAGAACTGAATACCTTACAGCTCTCCCATTATCAAACTGCCATTTGCACAATAAGGATCAGTACCGATCGTGTGAACTTCATAATACCGACTCGCAAAATTAATACCTTGGTGCTCAAGCCATAGACAAGATCCGGCCTCAAGTCCTCCCGACTGGCCCAACATGAACTCATGGAGATTATATCTCGCCCCTCGATCGGGGAATTATATTACTGAGCGCTCGATGCGTACACAGACGTGTGGAAGGAATTTCAAAAATTATATCTCAAGTCGAATCAAGTGCGCACGATAAGAATTCCAAGAAATGTGAAGTGTTTCCTAAAGGTTCGCAGCCTCCCGAGGATAAGTACAGGCGTCCCCGTACCGATCCACAAGACTCTACTAACCGGCTCAAGACTCATGAGGCCTAGTAAACCTAGGCTCTGATACCAACTTGTCACGACCCCAAATCCGGTTGTGATAGCGCCCAACACACTGCTTGGCCAGCCCGACCAATAAACAACTATCATAGAGCTATGAGCTCGCCTTATCCCATTTAAGCATAACAATTATAAAGCAAGAGAGATGGATATATCGAAACAGGGGAACCAAGTCCCAACATAGTGAAACTCTCATAGACCGAAGGGTCAAGAGTCATGAGCCTCTACAAAATATACAAGTGTAAATAGTGAATATAACTGTGCACAAGTGTGGGATGATCAGAACAAAATATAGACGAACTGGAGAATCAGGTCCTGCGAACGCTGGCAGCTACCTCGACTGTCCAAAAGCACTCCCGAGCCGCAATGGAATCAGCTCTGCTGTAATGTACCTGGATCTGCACACAAGGTGCGAGGAGTCGGGTGTGAGTACTTCCAACTCAGCGGTAATAAAAGTAAATAATGCTGAAAAGGAAGAAAACCACGCAAGGCACTATCTCTTGCTACACAATACAGAACTATCATTAACTTCAAAACACTATCATTTTATTCCTTTTCAGCATATGTGAGTAGATTATTAGATATCTCAATTTTTAGCTACCTTTCATAATAATATACCAATACCTGGATACAATCTCAAGCAGTGCAAGTCCGCACTCAAATCAGCCCCTCGGGCTCAGCACTCCTTATCAATTTACACCAGGAGATCTGGTCAATAAAGCAACTAATGCATGTGTGCCAGTAATGTATGAGTGCTGAATGTTATGCCACGTAGTACACGTAAACCAATATATGTATGTCATGTAATGCATATGACCGCTACGGCATGTAGCCCGATCCAATTTGGGCACCCGTGCTCACTATGGGGGTTCAGACTCCGGAGGGGCTCCTACAGCCCAAGCACAATATTAATATCACACCTGCTGTGGCGCGCAGCCCGATCCGTATACCACTGCGGCGTGCAGTCCGATCTATGCATGTGTATGCATACGCTCACATGAAAAGTCTTGCCCGAACATATGGCCCTCGGCCCAATCAGTCTAACAAATAGTCAAAGAAAGCCCTACGGGCAACAATATCATATTATCTCACACAGCTAAAAATATTATTAAGACCTTGTTCAAGTTTTTCATAACCTTATAAAAATGTTGAATAGCAAAATACCATTTAAAACCTTAAATTTAGATAAAAATATGTACAATGTTATCAAGACAATGATACTAATCCCTGAAGGATTCAAATAATCGGCACGAAGCCCAAACGTGATAATTAGTCCAATTCATTTAAAAAATTAGGTGTTATTATTTATTACACGGGACGAACCTAAGCCTGAGTTATTGAAAATTATTGATTTGAATGGGCAAACGAAGTCCGATTTTAATAAACTTTATATGTATGGATTCGTGTTGAGATAAGGATTCTGAAAATGTAGCTTTTGTAATTTTTCGAGAAGCGGGCCCGAGGGTCGAGTTTTGGCAACTTCGTGGTTTTCAGTGTAATTCGAGTTGTTTCGATTGGGTTATGTTCCTTTAGCCTATATTGAATTGTTTCTATTGGTTTTGATCAGATTTTGCACCCGTGGAGGCCAATTCTAGTGGTAAGGGCATTGCGGATTAGTCTTCGAGCCGAGAGGTGAGTAATGGGTGTGGGTGATGACCAACGGGTTCGAAACCCCGGTATATCAGTATGTGATGTTGTATTGAGGCGAGACACGTACTCTCCTGTGAGTGCGGGGTTGATTGTGATTGGGGACTATGGCTTAGTCCGACCAGGTAATACTATACTGTGTTGTTAGCTATTATTGTGCCGGTAAACCTCCTACTTGGATGGTTATGGATATCTTTGGGCTGTAAACCAGTTATTAGGATCCCGCGAGGATCGTTACTATTATTTCTATGATATTGGCATGTTATTCGGATACCAGTCCTGATCTATTACTGTCTAAAATGGTTTTCCAAACTCTGGAATTTCTGGAACACTGTTTTCTTTTGAAAATGATAAAAAAAGATATTTCAAATGTTATTTATGTGCCTGTGAGGCTTGCATTGCATGTAGCTGGACGGGTAACGGATCGGGCTACGCGCCGCAGCTTATCATGATATTGTGCTTGGGCTGTAGGAGCCCCTCCAGAGTCTGAAACCCCACAGTGATTACGGGTACCCAAATGGATCGGGCTACGCACCGTAGCAGTCATATTCATGCATTGCATTGCATTTAGCTATATTTGTTGTACTGTTAGCTGATATTGCTGGTTCTGATACTGCTCATGTTGATAATTGGTACATGATATTGTTGTATAGCCTTGCATAGTGTTTTATTGGCTTTTCTTACCTTCGTTCTCTTACCTTTGCTTATTACCATTGAGTTGGAAGTACTCACACTACTCCCTGCACCTTGTGTGCAGATCCAGGTAAATCACAGCAGAGGTGACTCTCCAGCTGCTCGGAGTGCTTCATTTGGACTGTCAAGGTAGCTGCTAGCGTCCGCAGGACCTGACTCTCCAGTATATCTTTTCTTTTCTTTAGACAATTCTGCACTTGTAGTCACAGTTGTATACACTATTACAGCTATATATTCTGTAAGAGGCTCATGACTTATGACTCCAGATTCGGTGGGAGGTTTTATACTAGTTTTGGGATATCTTTTCCCGATGTGCTAGATGCTATATCATTCTTTTATTATTGTTTATGCTTAAAGGGGTAAAGTAAGAGCTGATAGCTCCGTGTTATGAATGATTGGTCGGGCTGGCCTAGCAATGTGCTGGGCGCCATCATTGCTGGGTTTTGGGGTCGTGACAAGTTGGTATCAGAGCCTAGGTTAGTAGGCCTCATCAGTCTTGCACCGGTTAGTAGTGTCTCACGTATTGGTACGGAGACGTCTGTATTTATCCTCGGGAGGCTGCAGCCCTTTAGGAAACACTTCACAATTCTTGAACTCTGTCGTGCGGTTTTGTTGTTCCGAGAACTGAACTTCTGCATTCTATTCTCTCGCAGATAGAGAGGACTTGTGCTACAGGATGAGGTGGACGACCACCATTGCCACCAGCTAGAGGTCGTGGTCGAGGCCGTGGTTGTGGTCGTGGTAGAGTGGCAGGGGCAGTAGACTCACTTGTTGCCCTTATTCAGGATCATACCCTAGTGGTTGAGGCTCCAGCCGCACCCACTCAGGCACCGGCAGTGCCTATTGTTATTCCTGGCCTTCAGGAGACTTTGGCCCAGATATTATCAGTCTGTACTAGATTGGCTCAGGTAGTTTCTGATACCGCTACAGCAGCGACATCTTAGACCGGGGGTGGTCATCAGACCCCCGCAGCTCGCACACCAGAGCAGGTTGTGCAGGGACTTCAGACGTCAGAGGCAGTCAAAGCTCAGGCAGTTGCACCGACTGTTCCAGTCGCGCCAGTTGCGCCAGCCCCAGAGTATGTGGTGCCGGTGATGCCTGATGACGAGCAGCGTCGCTTGGAGAGATTTGGTAGACTCTAGCCACCTTCATTCAGTGGTACTAAGGGCGAGGATGCCTAGGGTTTCTTAGGTAAGTGTTAGAGGATGTTACGTACAGCTGGGATTCTTGAGTCATGCGGTGTTTCATTTACTACCTTCCAGTTTTCGGGTCCAGCATTCGATTGGTGGGAGGGGTTTGAGAGGCATAGGCATGCATTGGCAGCACCTTTTACCTGGCAGCAGTTTCCACTCTATTTTTATAGAAGTATATGCCTCAGTCCAATCATGTCACGACCCTAGTTCACCAATCGTGAACATGTCGTGATGGCACCCAGTCCCCACGACTAGGTAAGCCTAACACGTTGCGGAATACACAAGCTATGAACACTTAAATAAGAAACAACGGAAAAATAGCATAAAAAGGTATGTAATCCGTGCCGCTTGGCACATACATCCGTCAACACACTGAATAAAACGTTACCAAGATCCGGAATCCCACGGTAACACAGACTATTAGAGAATATACAACTGTGGCTCTATGTGTAAAGAGTATCTAACAAGGGAAAAAAACATCTAATAATACTATCAGAATAGAAGAAGGGCCTCCGGATCCGCAGACGTAGCAGATCATACCTCGAGGTATCCAATGTGCTGCTGAATCACCTAGTATGAGCCTGTCCTGATGTACTTGGATCTGCACAATAAAAGTGTGCGGAAGAGTAGCATGAGTACACCACGGCGGTACTCAGTAAGTGCCAAGCCTAACCTCGATGGAGTAGTGACGAGGAAGGTCAGGGCCCTACTAAGAGAAAACAAATACAAAAAAATGATAGTAACAATAATAAGCAGTTAAAATGATAATTATTCCGAAATAACAACAATAAAATGATTACTGCACTCGTCTACAATTAAACTAACAACAAGTAACAAACTCAATTAACAAGTCCAGGACCTGTGGGAATTGAACCCACAGTCACATTGACAGTACCCATGGGTCTCCTGGAATCGAACCTGCAGCCCATGTCTCAGTAAATCTCAGGATCTCCGGGAATCAAACCCGCAGTCCACACCTCAATAAATCTCAGGATCTCCAGGAATCGAACCCGCAGTCCACATCTCAATAAATCTCAGGATCTCCGAGAATCGAACCCGCAGTCCATATCTCAATAAATCTCAGGATCTCCGGGAATCGAACCCACAGTCCACAATAATATCACTCCGGGTATCTGGGAATCGAACCCACAGCCCTGGGATCTCCGGGAATTGAACCCGCAGTCCACAAACACAGCAAATAAAGGAATACACAGAGAGAATATAATATGCTTAACTATAACTTCACCAATAAATAGTGCCAATAATTATCAAGAAGCTCAAGTAAGACAATTAGGCAACTAGACAGTTAAATACTACCTAATCATGCTTTTCTAACTACTACCGGGTAAGAGTATCGAATTAACAGCTAAAAGCAGGAATATCACTCATCGAACATTTTAAGTAAAGTATGTGTTCAACAACCAGCGCATGTACACGCCCGTCACCTCGCGTACAAGGCATTTAAACTATCACATAATATCCTAGGGGTGAAAGTTCCCCCACACGAGGTTAGACAAGCCACTTACCTCGACTTCGGTACAAAACCGCTATGAGACAACTCTCTTGTCGCGAATGTCAGCCTCCACAGGTGTAGTATCTGATAAAAATCAATAGAATCACATCAAAATAGGCCAATTGGGCATTACCCAATCAAAATAACTCAAAATACACCAAAACCCAAAAGTTGCCAAAACCCGACTTCCGGTACGCTTATCGAAAAATCACGAAAATTATATATTCGGGTTTCTTATCTCAATACGAGTCCGTGCATATAAAATTTATCGAAATCGGACTCCGTTTGCCCATTCAAATCAAGGATTTCCTAAATTTTAGGCCTAGGGTTCAAACCCACCTTTAATCTCCCATTTTCAGTGAAATAATCGAGGATTGCATGATAAACTAACGAATTAAGGTCAAGAAACTTACCCCCGATGATTTCCCGATGATATCCCCAGCGTTTCCCCTTCGAAATCCTCTCTTGGAGCTCAAAAATGACGTTTTTTGTTTATGGGGTCGCAGCTATTATGTTCTGGTTTTTAAGTCACTGCCAGACATTTTCCTTCATCGCGTTCACGTTGCTTGGCACGCATTTGCGATGCTCTGACCCATTTACCCTTCGCGTTCACGTGACACCACTCGCGTCCGCGATGCACAGCCGGCTAACTCTTCGCGAACGCGACCTTGGGATCGCGAACGCGGTGCCTCTCCTTCTTCCACTACGCGAACACGACGCCATTGGACGCGAACGCGATGCTCTGCAGCACCCAGCATACGCGAACGCGAACAAGGCCCTCGCGAACGCGATGGCTTAAATCTTGCCAGTGATCTGCAGAATTTCATGTTTCAAAATGCCGGATGATGGTCCGAATTCATCCCGAGGCCCCCGGGACCCCAACGAAAACCACCCACATACTCCAAAACACGATACGAACTTATTCCAATCATAAAAACACCATCCTAAACATCAAAATCACCAATTACACACGGATTCAAGCCTAAGTTTCTTCAAAACTTCCGAAACTAACATTCAATCAAAAACCCGACCAAATGACGTCCGAATGACCCGAAAATTTGCGGATGTATCCAAAATCACATAACGAAGCTACAGAAATTGTCAGAATTCCATTCCGACCCCCGGATCAAAATCTCACCTATCGTTCGGATTCGCCAAAATTTCAAACTTCAGCATTTCAAGCCTAATTGAGCTATGGATCTCCGAAATACATTCGGAACACGCTCCCAACCCCGAAGTCACCTAACGGAGCTAATGGAATCATCGGATTTCCGTTTCGAGGTCGTCTTAACACTGTTCCGGCGACGGACCATTTTATAACTTTAAAGCTCTCATTTAGGGACTAAGTGTCCCAAAATGCTCCAAATTTCAGAACCGACTCTCCCGGCAAACCACGATAGTAGAAATGAACTTAGGGAAACAGTTAAATTGGGGATTGGGGCGTAATTTTCTAAAACGACCGGCCGGGTCATTACATCTTCCCACACTTAAAAAATTCGTTCGTTCTCGAACGAGCATAGAGAACATACCTGGAGTAGTGAAAAGATGAGGGTACTGGCTGCGCATATCCTGCTCGGTCTCCCAAGTCGCCTCCTCGACCGGCCGGCCCCGCCACTGAACCTTTACCGAAGCGATGTTCTTTGACCTTAGCTTTCTGACCTGCCTGTCTAGAATGGCTACTGGCTCCTCAACATAAGACAGATCCTTGTCTAGCTGAACAGAAGTGAAATCCAACACATGCGACGGGTCACCATGGTATCTCCGGAGCATAGAGACATGAAATACGGGGTGAACTCCGGCTAAACTAGGAGGTAAGGCCAACTCATAAGCAACCTCCCCAACACGCCTCAAAATCTCAAAAGGGCCAATAAACCTAGGACTCAGCTTTCCTTTCTTCCCAACCCTCATAACGCCCTTCATGGGTGAGACTCGAAGTAGAACCCGCTCGCCAACCATAAAAGCCACATCGCGAACCTTCTTGTCCGCATAACTCTTCTGTCTAGACTGGGCTGCACGAATTCTGTCCTGAATCACCTTGACCTTATCCATTGCATCCTAAACCATATCAGTACCTAGCAGCCTGGCCTCGCCCGGCTCGAACCAACCCATGGGAGACCTGCACCTCCTACCATATAGGGCCTCATACGGTGCCATCTGAATACTAGACTGGTAGCTGTTGTTATAAGCAAACTCCGCCAGTGGCAAGAAGTGATCTCGTGAACCTCCAAACTCAATCACGCACGCACAGAGCATATCCTCCAAAATCTGAATAGTGCGCTCGGACTGCCCATCAGTCTGGGGGTGAAATGTTGTGATCAGCTCCACCCGAGTACCTAACTCCTGTTGTACAGCTCTCCAGAACCGTGAAGTGAACTGAGTGCCTCTATCTGAAATGATGGAAACTGGAATACTGATAATAGGTGAAATTGACTATAATTATACCCTAAATAATCACACTTTATTATGAGATTAATGTTGTTATGAGGACAAAATGCTTTGATTAGTGTTCGATTGTGTTTTATAGGTACATGTGATGCATTGGATGCCTTAAAAAGCTATTTTGAAGTCATAGGTTGATGAAAAGGCCAAGAGAAGAGCTAAAGTGAAGAGGTCCGGAAGAAGCAGTAAAGAAACATAAGTGCTGTTCATCCGCGGTCCACTCGCGGTCGCGGATGAACCGCGAAAAACGAAGGCCTCTGAAGTTTGACTGTTCGCGGTCCGCTCGCGGCCGCGAATGAACCGCGGAAATCCCAGTGGTAGTAATCCCAGTTGGACTCTAACTTAGCTTTTAAGCCCTAAAACCTCTATATAAACTCCTGGTTTGCCCCATAGAGGCATGTACTTTATTTCTTCAATACTTTTGCAAGGTTTTAGTAGGAGAGATTCCTCTCAAACTCTTTCTTTATTTTTATATCAAGTAATTCTTTATGATTTCAATTATTATTCTTGTTTCTTCAAGCATGAGTAGCTAAATTCTTTTCTATGGTTTTGATGGAACCTATTGATAGATGAACTTATCGTTTATGTGATTACAAATTGTGAATTAGATTTCTATTTGTTCAACTTCATTCTTATTGTAGTTTATTGGTAGAGCTCCCAATTAGCGGTGCCTATTTAGTGTGCATAACTTGGAAAAGAGTGCATATTTAGGTTTATTGTTGAACAACACCACACCTAGGTTATAAGAGGAATCTATAATTTTAGGCGTAAAGACGGGGTTAGGAATAACGAAGTCTTGGGTGCAATCTAAAGTAAACTATTCAAATTAAAGCTAGCTAGGGTAGCTCGGGAGAGTGCACTAGTAAATTATTGCAATTGCTCGGGAGAGGGTTACGATACACATAGCGTTCATGATTGATAGAATATATTAACAATTTGTATGAGCATAACGATAAGGGGATTCCATCAATAGGGGAAATCAATACCTTAGTCTTTCTCTATATTATTTTATTCAATATTCAATTCTTTCGTTTAAAGCATTCTTAAATTCTTGCAAAGTAGTTGTTCGAAAACACACAAATATATATTCAAAGTTTGGGAACTTGATTCGGAAGTACTTTTGGGGTTGTGAAAGTTGCAATTGGTAGGTTAATTCTCTGTGGGATCGATCTTGGACTTATTAAACCAAGTTATATTGACTAAGACCGTTGCTTGGACGTGAATCAATTTTGGCGCCGTTGCCGGGGAATTAACGGAATTATCAATTGCCATTGACATAACTTCAAGATTCTTGTGTATTCAGGTTCTTTCTACACTCTACATTGAATATTTTGACGTTTGTTGATTTGGGTATTCAGGTGCATGCCTAGAAAATCTGCAAGGGCTGGAGAACTAATTGAAGGACTCTCAGACCCCGAGCAAACTTTCCGGCACGTAACAAAGCCATCAAACAAATTCAACAATCTCAACAACCAATCAAACTAGACTTCGACATGGGTGACATGAACGCTCAAAACCAACAAGCCGGGCTAAACATGCAAGAGGCACAGGAGGCACAAGAAGGTGCATTGTTCGACTGGGCACAACCCACAGCGGATAATTTGGCAACTGCCATCGTTGTGCCAGCAATTCAAGCCGAGTCTTTCCAGATTACTAACAACATGCTTCACTTGTTGCAAAACAAGGGATTATTCTCTGGGTCTCAGGTTGAAGATCCACAGCAGCACCTCAAGAACTTTCTATCAATATGCAAAACACAAAGGCAACCGAATGTAACTCCGAAAGCTATCAGATTACTACTCTTTCCGTTCTCAGTTACAGGAGCAACACAGATATGGCTAAACTCACTCCCAATAAACTCCATTGCAACTTGGGATGAGTTAGTCAAACAATTCCACAACAAGTTTCATCCACCTAACAAGACAGCTCAACAAATTGATGAGATCGCGAGCTTCAAGCAGAAACTAATAGAGACATTGCATGAGACTTGGGGCATATTCAAGGGTATGCTAGTTATGTGTCCTCACCATGGGATTCCCGAATAGATGTTGGGTCAAAGGTTCTACATAGGGCTCTCAGACAGCATGAATAATATAGTAGATGACTCAGCATGTAGGGCTTTTCTGAGCAAGACTTGGAGAGAGGGCCAAAATTTGCTAGACAAGATGGCTCAAAATTCCGGTGGACAACCAGGAATGCTCCTATCACTCCAGTGGTACACTCTGTACCTCTGAATCCATCCAGCACTATGGAGGAGAACATGTCAACCTTATTGACACAAATGAGCATCCTGACAAAGAAGGTGAAAGAATCAGGGGTCAAGCAGCAAGTTCACATTGTAGATACTACCAATGGTGGTTTATGCACATCTTGCATTAGCCAACCCATAGGTAATCCATGGGCTGCAGACCAAGAACATCATCATCAGCATGAAGATATGAACTATGTGGCTAACTATGGAGGACAGCGACAAGGTAATCAAAACTGGGGCCAACAGGCTCCAATGCAGTATAGACCTCCACAGCCACAATTTAATGCAGCAGGTATGAGGCCATCACACAACATGGCTCCATATCCTAGACCTCAGAATTTCGGCAATCAGCAGCATGGATATTATCTACCTCCACCACAGCATGGGGGTAGACATGACGATGGGTTTGCAGAATTGAAAGCTATGATGCAACAGGTAATCGGGTCAAATGCCAAAACCAATGAGAGAATAGATGCACATGATGCAGCAATCAAAAATATGGAAGTGCAGATGGGCCAGATTGCTATGTCACTAAACAATCGACCTCAAGGGACATTACCTGCAGATACTCAAATGAACCCAAAGGACCAAATCCCAAAAAAAAATAATGGCAGTGACTCTGAGAAGCGGTAGAGATCTTGATGCTGAGAATGAAAGTGAGAAAATTGACAAACAGGTTGAGACACCTACTCCATTGCCCATTGAATTGGATGAATCCACAGGGTTGACAAAAGTCGCAGTCCAGCCAATTGCTGAAAATAAAGAAGCACAACAGGGAACGGAGAAAGTAGCGTAAAAGGTAGAGCAGCAGACTTGATGAGAAAATGATAGACAAAGATAAATCCCAAGTCACCGGGAAGAAGAGGCCACCACCACCATTCCCCCAAAGGTTGGCCAAACACCATAAAGAGGAACAATACAAAAAGTTCTTCGACATGCTCAAGCAAATTCAGGTAAACATCCCATTAATTGAAGCTTTAAAAGAAATGCCTGGTTATGCTAAGATGATGAAGGATTTAATGTCGCGGAAATTTGATTTCCAAGACTTGGACACAGTTACACTCACACAGACTTGTAGTTCAGTGGTCTCTAGACCCATTGCTGAGAAGCTATCTGATCCAGGTAGTTTCACCATCCCATGCACTATAGGGAATTATGCCTTTGCTAAGGCTTTATGTGATTTGGGGGCAAGCATTAATCTCATGCCCTTAGTTGTCTATAAGAGGTTAGGTATTGGGAGAGCCACACCCACCTCTATGCTTTTACAGCTTGCTGACAGGACGGTTAAGCATCCATTTGGCATTATAGATGATGTGCTAATCTAGGTTGGGTAGTTCGTGTTTCCCGCCGATTTTGTTATTCTTAATTGCAGGGTCGACGAAGAAATTCCCCTAATCCTGGGAAGACCATTCCTAGCCACTGGGAGAGCCATAATTGATTGTGAAACTGGGGAACTCAAGATGAGATTGAATGATGAGGAGATCATCTTCAATGTGCAAAAATCCATGAGGCGTCCTAGTGAGTTCGCAAATTGCTCTCTAATTGATGCGGTTGATGTGATAGTAGAGACCGACGATGCAGAATTGACTATTGAAGATCCACTTCAAGCATGCCTGATGAACATGGAAGAGGTAAACGGTGAAAGTTTGGCCGAATGGGTATTATCTCTGGAAGGCAAGGGGTTTTGGGAGAAAGAGCTTGAATTCGAGCCTCTACACTTAGAGAAAAGAGAGACCCCTCCTGCAAAACAATCCATAGAAGAGCCACCAAAGTTTGAGCTTAAACCACTACCATCACATCTCAGGTATGAATTCCTAGATCCTAACTCCACTTTACCTGCTATTACTCCATCTGGTTTGCTAGATGTGCAGGCTCAAAAGCTTATACAGGTACTAAAAGAATGTAAAGCTACCAATGGTTGGACCATGGCAGACATAAAGTGGATCAGCCTTGCATACTGCATGCACAAGATTCTCTGAGAAGAGGGGCACAAACCTTCCAGGAAACGCAAAAGAAGGCTGAACCCGAATATGAAGGATATGGTGAAAAAAAAGTGATAAAGTGGCTAGACACGGGGTAGATCCCAGGTAAGTTTTCTCACCCTTCCGTGCTATACATGTATTATTATGCCATGAGGACATGGCATGATTTTAAGTGTGGGGTGAGAGACTTATCTTGTATTGTATATTGTATATAGTAGATGTAGCTATAAATTATATTATCTGGCTTGGCCCGATGATGGACACTTGGCGACGGGTTTCTTAAGGGTCTAAGTCGGAATAAAAACACAAAAAAAAATTAGAAAATTTAAAAAAATACAAAAATATGAGTAGAGGACTCTTCCTTGTGACGGACTATTTAGGACAAGTACTCTTGAGGGAAGTAGTCCACGTAGGAATTTTTCTTTCTTTTATTTATTTATTTTTCTAGGTAGTGTATCATCTCCCCCTTGGTTTTTCTTTTGACCACGGTTCTTTTCCAAGGGTTTTTATTGAACCGGGTTAGGTAGATTTTTTTTTCTTGTTTCTCTTAGGATTAGAGGTAAAAAGGGCAACATGTAACCCCGAAGATGCACATTAGCAAAAGCGTAAATTGAACTTGAGAATGTATCTTCTAAGCTTGATTGTAGAATCTCAATATGCCTTAAATTGCACAATAATGCTTGCTTAAACATTGATAGGACTTTGTAGATAAACCGGATTCCAAATGAGTTGCATGCCATGTGTGTGTGAGGTTTTTTACTTACATTGTATGTTGTGCATGATGCCTAGAACTTGCCCTGTGTGTTTGCAAAGCGAAATAGAAGTTGTTCGGTTGTAGAAAGGATAGAGGCATTTCTTTGTGTAACCCCATATATCAATAGACATGAATTCGCCCGTACATTATATCTTAGTTAACCCCTTTGAGCTTAAAGCCTATTCTTTGATAACCCTTGAATGTTCTTCAAATTATTATATTTTTTGTTCTACTTACCTCCTAGAAGCACTTTTATTGTAATGAATATGCAAAAGTTTAAGTGTGGGGTGAAGGGAAATTGAAAAGGGAAAATCAAGAATAAATGGTAGAAAATAGTAAACTGGCCAAAATAATGTAAATGTGTTGCAAAGCAATGAGAAAAAAAAAAAGCTATATCAGTGTATATATGAAAAACTAGAAAGGCCAGTTACACCAACAAAAGAAAAATAGGGATTAAAAGCAAATAAAGGTGAATAAATGTTTATGGGAGACATAAGGACTAAAAGGGAAAGTTGTGAAAGAGAAAAGAAAAGTGCTTAGGGAGGCAAGTCACTATACCCAAAAGTATCCTACCCGTCCCATAGCCTACATTACAATCCTTAAAGACCTCTTGATCTATGATTGAATAACTCGATTAGTGGAGTATTACATTAGGGGCAAGCCTATGGTGTGTCTGTACGCATATGAATGTTCTTTGATGAGAGTGAGTGAATTTTTCCGATATTTATAAGTTCCATGTATATGAATTTTAATGTGTGGGAACTTCTCTAAATAAATTTGGTAAGGGCATGTAATTCAAGAGGAAGAAGGTAAATTTGCAAGTTTTTGATAATAAGTAGAGTAAGTAATAATGTGCTGGCATGAGAGTTTACGGTTGAGTAAAAGATTATGCATATCTTAAGTTGTTCATATATAATAGCTTATGTGGCATACTTTGGGGGAGACAAATTTTGTTAATTGGCCTAAAGTGTGATTAAAGATTGCTCGAGGACGAGCAAAGGTTTAAGTGTGGGGTATTGATAATAGGTGAAATTGACTATAATTATACCCTAAATAATCACACTTTATTATGAGATTAATGTTGTTATGAGGATAAAATGCTTTGATTAGTGTTCGATTGTGTTTTACAGGTACATGTGATGCATTGGATGCCTTAAAAAGGTATTTTGAAGTCATAGGTTGATGAAAAGGCCAAGAGAAGAGCTAAAGTGAAGAGGTCTGGATGAAGCAGTGAAGAAACAGAAGTGCTGTTCATCCGCGGTCCACTCGCGGTCGCGGATGAACCGCGAAAAACGAAGGCCTCTGAAGTTTGACTGTTCGCGGTCCGCTCGCGGCCGCGAACGAACCGCGGAAGTCCCAGCGGCAGTAATCCCAGTTGGACTCTAACTTAGCTTTTAAGCCCTAAAACCTCTATATAAACTCCTAGTTTGCCCCATAGAGGCATGTACTTTATTTCTTCAATACTTTTGCAAGGTTTTAGTAGGAGAGATTCCTCTCAAACTCTTTCTTTATTTTTATATCAAGTAATTCTTTATGATTTCAATTATTATTCTTGTTTCTTCAAGCATGAGTAGCTAAATTCTTTTATAAGGTTTTGATGGAACCTATTGATAGATGAACTTATCGTTTATGTGATTATAAATTGTGAATTAGATTTCTATTTGTTCAACTTCATTCTTATTGTAGTTAATTGGTAGAGCTCCCAATTAGCGGTGCCTATTTAGTGTGCATAACTTGGAAAAGAGTGCATATTTAGGTTTATTGTTGAACAACACCACACCTAGGTTATAAGAGGAATCTATAATTTTAGGCGTAAAGACGGGGTTAGGAATAACGAAGTCTTGGGTGCAATCTAAAGTGAACTATTCAAATTAAAGCTAGCTAGGGTAGCTCGGGAGAGTGCACTAGTAAATTATTGTAATTGCTCGGGAGAGGGTTACGATACACATAGCGTTCATGATTGATAGAATATATTAACAATTTGTATGAGCATAACGATAAGGGATTCCATCAATAGGGGAAATCAATACCTTAGTCTTTCTCTATATTATTTTATTCAATATTCAATTCTTTCGTTTAAAGCATTCTTTAATTCTTGCAAAGTAGTTGTTCGAAAACACACAAATATATATTCAAAGTTTGGGAACTTGATTCGGAAGTACTTTTGGGGTTGTGAAAGTTGCAATTGGTAGGTTAATTCTCTGTGGGATCGATCTTGGTCTTATTAAACCAAGTTATATTGACTACGACCGTTGCTTGGACGTGAATCAAATACCATGCAGCCGAACTATCTCCCTGATATAGATCTCCGCCAGTCGCTCCGATGAATAAGTAGTGCTCATCGGTATAAAATGGGCGGACTTGGTCAGCCGATCCACAATAACCCAAATGGAATCAAACTTCCTAACAGTCCGTGGAAGCCCAGATACAAAGTCCATGGTGATGCGCTCCCATTTCCACTCTGGAATCTCAATCTGCTGCATCAATCCACCCGGACGCTGATGTTCATACTTCACCTGCTGGCAGTTGAGGCATCTGGAAACATAATCAACTATATCCCTCTTCATCTGCCTCCACCACTAATGTTGTTTCAAGTCCTGATACATTTTCGCGGCACCCGGATGGATGGAATACTGCGAACTATGGGCCTCTGCTAGAATCAGCTCTCGAAGATCATCTACATTGGGCACACAGATACGCCCATGCATCCTCATGACTCCATCATCCCCGATGGTAACATCTCGAGCATCACCACACCGAACTCTATCCTGAAGGACAAGCAAATGAGGGTCGTCGAACTGACGCTCCCTGATGCGGTCAAATAGAGAAGACCGAGAAACCACACAAGCCGGAACCCTGCTAGGCTCCGAAAGATCCAATCTAACAAACTGTCTGGCTAAAGCCTGAACATCCATCGCCATAGGCCTCTCCGAAGCTGGTAGATACGCCAAACTCCCCAAACTCTCCGCCCGACGACTCAAGGCATCGGCAACCATATTAGCCTTGCCCGGATGATAGAAAATAGTAATATCATAGTCCTTCAGTAGCTCCAACCATCTCCTCTAATGCATATTCAGGTCCTTCTGCTTAAGCAAGTGCTGCAAGCTCCGGTGATCAGGTAGATCTCACAAGGAACCCCATATAAGTAATGACGCCAAATCTTCAAGGCGTGAACAATGGCAGCTAGCTCCAAATCATGAACAGGGTAATTCTTCTCACGCACCTTGAGCTGTCAGGACACGCAGGCAATCACCCTACCGTCCTGCATCAATACCGCACCGAGTCCAACTCGTGAGGCATCACAATATACAGTATAGGACCCCGAACCCGTAGGCAACATCAATATAGGGGCCGAAGTCAAAGCTGTCTTGAGCTTTTTCAAGCTCGCCTCACACTTCTCTGTCCACTAGAAAGGGGCACCCTTTGGGTCAATCTGGTCATAGGTGCTGCAATCGAAGAGAACCCCTCTACGAAACGACGGTAATAGCCCGCCAAACCAAGGAAACTGCGAATCTCAGTAGCGGAGGAGGGTCTGGGCCAACTCTGCACGGCCTCCACCTTCCTCGGATCTACTCGAATACCATCACTCGACACCACGTGGCCCAAAAATGCCACCGAACTCAACCAGAATTCACATTTAGAGAACTTGGCATAAAGCTGCTTCTCCCTCAGAATCTGAAGCACTATCCTCAAATGTTGCTCGTGCTCTTCCCGGCTCCGGGAATATACTAGAATATCATCAATGAAGACAATCACGAACGAGTCCAGATAAGGCCTGAACACACTGTGCATCAAATGCATAAATGCTGCTGGGGCATTAGTCGACCCAAAAGACATCACGAGGAACTCATAGTGACCATACCGGGTCCTGAAGGCAGTCTTCGGGATATCTGGCTCCCGAATCTTCAGCTGGTGATACCCAGAGCGCAAATCAATCTTAGAAAACACATGTGCGCCCTGTAACTGGTCAAATAAATCATCAATACGGGGCAAAGGATACCGGTTCTTCACTGTAACCTTGTTCAGCTGACGATAGTCAATACACATACGCATACAACCGTCCTTTTTCTTCACAAACAATACAGGAGCACCCCAAGGCGAAACACTGGGTCGAATGAAATCCTTGCCCAATAACTCCTGTAATTGATCCTTCAAATCCTTCAACTCAAGAGGAGCCATACGGTACGGTGGAATAGAAATGGGCTGAGTGCCCGGCAGCAAATCAATGGCAAAGTCAATATATCTGTCGGGCGGCATGCCCGGGAGGTCAGCTGGAAATATATCAACAAATTCACGTACCACAGGAATAGAATCAATAGAGGGAGTGTCAATACTGACATCCCGCAAATAGGCTAGATAAGCTGCACACCCCTTCTCAACCATACGCTGAGCTCTGAGAAAGGAAATAGCACGGCTAGGAGTGTGATCTAGGGTACCACTCCACTCAATACATGGAATGCCTGGCATAGCCAGCGTCACGGTCTTGGCGTGACAATCAAGAATAGGATAATGGGGCAACAACCAGTCCATGCCCAGAATAATATCAAAATCGACCGTCCCGAGCAACAATAGATCCGCTCTGGTCTCAAAATCACAAATGGTAACCAAACACGACCGATATACACGGTCCACAGCCAAAGAATCACCCACCGGAGTGGAAACATAAATGGGGGCACTCAAAGAATCCCGAGGCACACCCGGATGAGAAGCAAAGTAAGAAGACACATATGAAAAAGTGGAACCAGGGTCGAATAGAACCGATGCCTCCCTGTGACTAACCATAATAATACCTGTGATAACAGAGTCAGATGCAACAGCCGCAGCGCGATCAGGAATAGCATAGAATCTGGCCTGTCCCCCTCTCGAGGGCGGCCTCTGGAACCCTGACCCCCGCCCCTGGCTGGCCGGGCAGGCGGAGTGGCAGCTCGGAGCTGGAATGATAGCCCGTTGGCCCCGAGAACTACGCCGAGGCTGCGAAGACCGACGAGGTTCCCCTCCCACACCCGGGGCACTCCCTAACCGGATGACGAGTATCCCCGCACTCAAAGCAAGCTCCGGGAGGACGCGGTGGCTGTGACTGACCGGCCTCACCCCCACTAGTCTGACCCCTGGAAGGACCCCGCGCAGGAGGTGCACTAGAAACTGGGGGAGCATAATAAGGCTCCTGAGGTGCTGGAAGAGCTGGAGTGCTATCGGCTGCTAGCAAAGCTGAGTGAACTAGTCGACCGGAATAACTCCTGCCAAAACGACCGGCTGCTGAAGTGCGGGCACCAGAGAAATGGCCCGACTCACGAGACCTCTTGGCCTCTCTCTCTCCCCGCTCGCTAGGGAGCATACTCTCGATCCTCCTGGCAATGCTAACTGCGTGCTGATAAGATATATCTGTCTCCAACTCTCTGGCCATGCTGGACCGGATCGGCGGAATAAGCCCCTCAATAAATCTCCGCACTCTCTTCCGAACCGTGGCTACCAAAGCCGGTGCATGCCTGGCTAGACGGGTGAAACTAATAGCATACTCTGATACTGATATGGAGCCCCGTCGCAACCGCTCAAACTCCGATCGCCAAGAATCCCTAAGGCTCTGGGGAACAAACTCCCTCAAAAACAGATCTGAAAACTGCGTCCAAGTCAATGAAGCAGACTCCTCTGGACTATCCAACTCATACGTGCGCCACCAATCATAAGCGGCCCCACGAAACTGAAAAGCAGTGAAGGAAACCCCGCCGGTCTCCACAATCCCCATAGTACGAAGAATACGATGACACTCCTCTAGAAAACCCAATGCATCATCTGAAGCCAAACCACTAAACACTGGAGGGTCATATTTCTTGAACCTCTCCAATCTACGCGCTGCTCGTCCTCAGAGGCAGCTGGTCCACCTCCGGGCTGTGCTGGTGCTGCAGGAGGCATAACCAAAACCTCTGGAACCTGTCCCACCGGCACACGCTGCTCAGGTGTAACGGCTGCGGGAGTCTGGGCCCCTCCCCCGGCCTGGGATGTAGCTGCGACGAGAGGAAGCAGTCCTGCCTGAGCTAAAGTGGTATACATACTCATGAACTGGGCCAGGGTCTCTTGTAGTGCTGGAGTAGTAGCAGCTGTAGTCGGTGTACCAGGTGTCTGTGCTCCAACCTGGTCTACCTGTGGCACCTCAGCGGCGGCGCGCGCGGGTGCTGTGGCTGCACCTTGGGCGCGTCCTCGTCCTCTAACCCGGGCCCGGCCTCTGACGGCGGCAACAGGGGGCGCGGGTACCTGATCATCGCGAGTAGCTCATGTCCTCACCATCTGTGAGAGAATAGAAAGCAATAGTTTAGATTTTTTATGCCAAAAATGTCGCATGACAAGGAATCCAAAAGAAATGAAGAGTTTCCTAAACAGTTACATAGCCCCTCGTAGATAAATACAGACATCTCCGTATCGATCAGCGAGACTCTAAGTAACCGGTCTGTGTCCCGTGACTCCTATGAACCTAGAGCTTCTGATACCAACTTGTCACGACCCTAGTTCACCAATCGTGAACATGTCGTGATAGCACCTAGTCCCCACGACTAGGTAAGCCTAACACGTTGCGGAATATACAAGCTATGAACACTTAAATAAGAAACAGCGGAAAAATAGCATAAAAAGGTATGTAATCTGTGCCGCTTGGTACATACATCCGTCAACGCACTGTATAAAACGCTACCAAAACCCGGAATCCCACGGGTAACACAGACTAAAAGAGAATATACAACTGTGGCTCTATGTGCAAGGAGTATCTAACAACGAAAAAGGAAAATGTCAACTAATACTATCAGAATAGAAGGAAGGCCCCCGGATCCGCGGACGTAGCAGATCAAACCTCGAGGTCTCCCAAAGTGCTGCTGAGTCACCTGGTATGTGCCTGACCTGATGTACCTGGATCTGCACAATAAAAATGTGCAGAAGAGTAGCATGAGTATACCACGGCGGTACTTAGTAAGTGCCAAGCCTAACCTCGATGGAGTAGTGACGAGGAAGATCAGGGCCCTACTGAGAGAAAACAAATACAAAAAAAATGATAGTAACAATAATAAGCAGTTAAAATGATAAATATTCCGAAATAACAACAATAAAATGATTACTGCAATCGTCTACAATTAAACTAACAACAAGTAACAAACTCAATTAACAAGTCCAGGACCTGTGGGAATTGAACCCACAGTCGCATTGACAGTACCCATGGGTCTAATCTCAGGATCTCCGGGAATCGAACCCGCAGTCCACACCTCAATAAATCTCAGGATCTCCGGGAATTGAACCCGCAGTCTACATCTCAATAAATATCAGGATCTTTGGGAATCGAACCCGCAGTCCAAATCTCAATAAATCTCAGGATCTCCGGGAATCGAACCCGCAGTCCACAACAATATCACTCCGGGTCTCTGGGAATCGAACCCACAGCCCTGGGATCTCCGGGAATTGAACCCGCAGTCCACAAACACATCAAATAAAGGAATACACAGAGAGAATATAATATGCTTAACTATAACTTCACCGATAAATAGTGCCAATAATTATCAAGAAGCTCAAGTAAGACAATTAGGCAACTAGACAGTTAAATACTACCTAATCATGCTTTTCTAACTACTACCGGGTAAGAGTATCGAATTAACAGCTAAAAGCAGGAATATCACTCATCGAACATTTTAAGTAAAGTATGTGTTCAACAACCAGCGCATGTACACGCCCGTCACCTCGCGTACAAGGCATTTAAACTATCACATAATATCCTAGGGGTGAAAGTTCCCCCACACGAGGTTAGACAAGCCACTTACCTCGACTCCGGTACAAAACCGCTAAGAGACAACTCTCTTGCCGTGAATGTCGGCCTCCACAGGTGTAGTATCTAATAAAAATCAATAGAATCACATCAAAATAGGCCAATTGGGCATTACCCAATCAAAATAACTCAAAATACACCAAAACCCACAAGTTGCCAAAACCCGACTTCCGTTACGCTTATCGAAAAATCACGAAAATTATATATTCGGGTTTCTTAACTCAATACGAGTCTGTGCATATAAAATTTATCGAAATCGGACTCCGTTTGCCCATTCAAATCAAGGATTTCTTAAATTTTAGGCCTAGGGTTCAAACCCACCTTTAATCTCCTATTTTCAGTGAAATAATCAAGTATTTCATGATAAACTAACGAATTAAGGTCAAGAAACTTACCCCCGATGATTTCCCGATGATATCCCAGCGTTTCCCCTTCGAAATCCTCTCTTGGAGCTCAAAAGTGGCGTTTTTTGTTTATGGGGTCGCGGCTGTTATGTTCTGGTTTATAAGTCACTGCCAGACATTTTCCTTCATCACGTTCGAGTTTCTTGGCACGCGTTCGCGATGCTCTGACCCATTTACCCTTCGCGTTCGCGTGACACCACTCGCGTCCGCGATACACAGCCTGCTAACTCTTCGCGAACGCGACCTTGGGATCGCGAACGCAGTGCCTCTCCTTCTTCCACTATGCAAATGCGACGCCATTGGACGCGAATGCGATGCTCTGCAGCACCCAGCCTACGCGAACACGAACAAGGCCCTCGCGAACGCGATGGCTTAAATCTTGCCCAGTTATCTGCAGTTTTTCTGCAGAATTTTCATGTTTCAAAATGCCGGATGATGGTCCGAATTCATCCTGAGGCCCCCGGGACCCCATTGAAAACCACTCACATACTCCAAAACACGATACGAACTTATGCTAATCATAAAAACACCATCTTAAACATCAAAATCACCAATTACACACGGATTCAAGCCTAAGTTTCTTCAAAACTTTCGAAACTAACATCAATCAAAAACCCGACCAAATGACGTCCGAATGACTTGAAAATTTGCGGACATATCCAAAATCACATAACGAAGCTATAGAAATTGTCGGAATTCCATTCCGACTCTCAGATCAAAATCTCACCTATCATTCGAATTCGCCAAAATTTCAAACTTCGGCATTTCAAGCCTAATTGAGCTGCGGACCTCCAAAATACATTCCGAACACGCTCCCAACCCCAAAATCACCTAACGGAGCTAATGGAACCATCTGATTTCCGTTTTGAGGTCGTCTTAACATTGTTCCGACTACAGACCATTTTATAACTTTAAAGCTCTCATTTAGGGACTAAGTGTCCCAAAATGCTCCAAATTTCAGAACTGACTCTCCCGGAAAACCAAGATAACAGAAATGAACTTAGGGAAACAATTAAATTGGGGATTGGGGTGTAATTTTCTAAAATGATCGGCCGGGTCGTTACAAATCGACAGGAGCTACGTCGCCAGTTTGAGTGGTTAGTGCTAGGAGATATGTTAGTGACCTAATTTGAGCTGAGGTATACTCAGTTGGCTAGGCATGCTATTTGGATGATCCCGATAGATCAGGAGTAAGGCTGTATTCTGGGCCAGTCCCGGGCCTAAACGGGCCTGGCGGGCCGGTCTAGACGGTCCTGGGCTTCGTGGTTTTTTTTTGCGGTCCCGATCCTGGCGGTCTCGGGCTTGGTGGGCTTGGTGGGTAAGACCGGCCCGTGACGGGCCTAAGCCCACGTGATCCTGGGCTTGGCGGTCCGGGCCTGGCGGGCTTCGTGGGCTTTTAATTAAAAAAAAATTATTTAATAAGTATATATATATTAAGTATATATATGTTAAGTGTATATATTAATGGTATCAGAGCGTAGGCGCTTTCATAGTAAATAAAGTACTAGATGTGAAGAATCTAGCATAGACATGAAATATTTGAACATGGATCCAGGAGAAACTAGTACTAAAAGTACTAGATTAGAAGCGGTAGATATACCTCATAATCTTGATTTATTGAATAAATGGACTATTCCTAAAGTCCCTATGAAAATCATTTATGATTATGGTTTGTTTGATAAACTGTCTAATAAACAGTTAATTAAAACGACAGAGCAATCTTTAGCTCTAAACTCATCTGAACAGACGATTCGTTTACTCAGTTAGAGAGATATTTCTTCTTATAGAAACATGTATAATTATTTGCATATTGGTATGGTTCAAATTGCTTTTAAACCTTTAACCCTTAAAGGGTTACGAGAGACTTTCCTAGCAGCTCTTAGAGATGCTAGAAATTTAAATTTTAGACAGTCTCTAATGGGTTCGATTGAATCTACTGCCGCCTATGGTCCAGTGTATTTCAATACTCAACCCAATTTAGAATTATCTCTTTCTAATGTTAATATTCTTGATGCCTTGACATTAAATGTCAAAACTCATGGTTATAACTATGCTCCGGGTTCAGAACTTATATGTTTGCCTTATAGAATTTATTTTAAATTATTGTCTACTTTAAATCCGAGATGTAAGTTATATGATACATCTGATCAAACGATTTTGGTAGAAACTAATTTTGCCAAATCAAAGGTCACCACTAGGAGACCCATTAAGTGGGAAGAAATTAACTTTCCAACAACTTGGACCTTAAATTCGGTTATATCTCCCGAACGGATTACTAATTCTGTTTCTCGGGACGAGTATTCTCATATTACTCAAAATCCCGATGGAAGGATTTGTATCCAGTTTGATAACGAGACCCCTGTTTATAGCAGAAGGTCAATTTCTAGCCATTTCCCGGCTATTCAACATATCTCTCCTATAGAACAGGTGGTCTATGGACCAGCTCGAAAGAGTGTCGCATCCCTGCATATGATTTCCAGTAGAGATAATAATAGCTACATTGAAGAGGTACGAATCAACCCTCAAACAAATATTGTCCAGGATAGTAAAAATGTCCCAGATAAGGACATTCCTTCCCCATCCGAAATGGATTTTGACCCAGATAGTACTTAATGATTCCACACCAAATTGATTTTAGTCCGGGTTCTCCGGAAAGAAAGTTTATTCAAAAAGAATTTTTTGATAAAAAATGGAACCGCTTTAAAACTTGGTTTTTTGACACTTATAGTGAAAATGATTTAAATTGTATTTCGCAAGAATTCTATGAAACTTGTGCTTTGCATAATCAAATCATATATTTTGTTCCCTGGTTTATAACCACTTATTTGCCTTATTACATTAAGGTACTAACACGTTCTTATCATGAAAGCGATGGTAAGATTGTTACCACAGTATATCCTCCTCAAGCCCCGTTTGTTTTACCAAATAGTACTGGTATAACATTTTTCTGCTTTTCAAAAATTTATTGAAAAAAATGTCGGGCAAGTTAGTATTAACGAGATTAATAATCTCTTTTCTCAAAATAATTATTTGAGCCTTTATGTTAAAATTTTAGGAGAACATATTAGTTCTCTTGATCAAAAGCTTGATAAGCTTATTGTTTTGATAAAGAATATGAGTAAAAAGACTACTATTGAGGTAACACCTACTTCCAGTGTTGCTTCGACTTCAAATAGTCAAACTGATCCAACTCATATTCAGTGTCCTCCTGAGATTACGGATTTTAAGTCTTCTACATTTAAAACTCTTGAAGACCTTCTCAATGAGAAATTTGCTAATCTCGATCTTAAACCGTTAAATCTTTCAAATGACTTTGCTGATAGAATAGAGTCCACTTATGACTATAAAGAAGAAATTTGGTCAGAGTTTAATAAACTCGAAGGATCCAGAGGTTTGATTAAGCCAAATAGTAGGTATGGTGATAATCCGAGAATGACAAATTTTTATTATTCTCGACCTACTCCTCAAGATGTCTTAATTTAGGAACGTGATTGGAATACGTCTTATAGTGGTACCCATATTTACGAATGAAATCTCGATGGTTTAACCGATTGACATTTAACCATCCTTATTCCAATCTGTAAAGCTACTGGCAATATAGATAAAACTATTGCTAAAATGATAATCGCTGGCTTTACTAGCCAACTTCGTAGCTGGTGGGATAATAATCTTACTTCCCCTCAAAAGGCTTCAATCATGGAAGCCAAAGCCAAAGAAGCGGGTTTTGATAACCTAGGTCTTCCCCTTGCTGCATATAGAGAAGATGCAGTCTATACTCTTATCTTGAATATTTTAGAGCATTTTAGTGGTAGATTTACCAACCAAAATGAAAATGTTCGTATTCTTTTAAATAGTCTGAGATGTAAGAATCTCAGCGAATTTCGTTGGTATAAAGATACATGTCATGCCCAAAATCGGGGAACATGACCGGCGCCTGACCGGGTTGCCCCAGTCAAGCGGACCTGGGTGCCTTTCATTCCCACGCGTTACCCCTGTGTTGATTGTTTCTCATTATCCAAATATCTTACTAACCATGAATGATTTCACATTAAACAAATAAAACCATACGAGTGATTCATTAACAAGTTTGTAGTTTTTACAACGCCCGACATAACATAATATATACATAAGACTGGAGTCCCACAGAGTTTACATGTCTACAGAGCCTCTAGGATACAAAAAGGGGAATACAATACTTGCCGGTAACAAGGCTCCGGCTATACCTTACAAAACCAAAATGAAATCTAAACAAAAGTGGCATCAACCACACAGGGCCCCGAGGAAGAAAGGGGCTCACCAAAACGGGCAGTGGAAGGAGAAGGATACTACTGCCGATGGGCTGAAGTGCCTGCTACTGATCCACCTACAATCATAACACGAATGTCGCGCCCCCGGCAAAAGAGACGTCAGTACACTTGAATTGTACTGGTATGTATGGACAAACTTTGTCCCAAGCAAACTCAAGCCGTTAAACAAGGATCATGATAACAAGACAGACAATAGATTACATCAAGGAATCAATTAAGCTAACTATCCACGTTTCCCACCTTTTTCTCATTCAGATAAACCTCATCACAAGCATGTTTAAGGTCAACAAATAGAACAACAACCAATCAACCACATAAATTGCAAGTAGTCAAACATAGGGGCAATCAGTGCCCCCCAGGTTGCAAACTCTCCTGCTGTCTCCTTTCACAATTTCATATCAATAATTTTGTTTCAATTTCATTTGCGATTTCGATCGCTTTCCATCCTTATTACCCCTGACAACCCTTATTACCTCGGCCACCCTTATCACCCAAACCCACACCTTATTTCCTCATGTTGCGGCGCGCAACCCGATCCCACCTTATAGTTTAAAACACAACAATTTCAAACAGCAGATAAGGCACTACACACAATTTCAACAAGTTCAAATAAGCAACTTGCACATTGTTTCATGTTCTCAATTACTTATCAAGCCAATATCATAACCAAGTTACAATGTTTCCATAATCAAGAATATTCACACAAGTATGTTCAATAATTTTCCACAATTCAAGTGTTTCATTTCTTTTCCACAAGGTGCCATATACGCCATCATAACCATTATTCACAATTCTTCACCCAATTCAACTCTCATTTACCTTTCGGTTCATATTCCATACCACATCACTCATATTTCAACAACAACTTGAATATCCAACAACAACATCAATAATTTCACACATATAGGTGATTTCAAAAGAATCAAAATTAGCCATACATACCTGGTGATGAGTTTTCTTCCTACTTTATGCTTACCCAAGATATCCTATTCTTGCCAACCTTGTTCTTGAAGACTCTTACTTCTACTCACTTCTTTTTACTAGAAATCAAGTTCAATAATCATGCATGAGTGTAAAAATTCTATTTTCAAAAGCTATTATATGCAAACCTCTCTTTACCCAATTTAAAACTGAAAATCAAAGAAAATAGTTAGGGTTTTTACCTTGAAAAGATTGGGGAAGTTGAATCCTTGCCCTAGGATCCCTTGGAATTAAGTGGTTGGAACAATCTTTGAAGATGAAGAACTTCTCTCTAAAACCCCTCTATTCTCTCTCTAATTTTGGTAAGATGATATGAGAAAATGAGGGTGAAAGGTGTTATATTAAAGAAGAGATCGGGTCAAAATGTTACAAAAATCTGGGCCGGGGCGAATCTGCGGTGCACTTTGCGACCGCAGAATCAACATGCGGTCTGCATAGTGACCGCATAATGGCCTCAAAAATGACTCAAGGTCTGTTACAGAATGCGACCAATATGTGGTCCGCATTCTTGATCTGCGGTCGCAAAGTGCACCGCAGATTCATTATGCGATCGCATATCGACCGCATTTTCAACAAGATTTTGGGAAAATTTCTGGTAAGCTTTGCGGCAAGAATGCGGTCCGCATAGCAGATCCGCGGTCGCATTCTTGACCGCAAAATTGACACTTTTCTGGAAAAATTGATTCTCTACATTTTTGAAACTTAAATCACTACCAAGGGTCCGAACCGCAGCGAGCTTGCGAGCCGCGAAGAATTCTACGCATTCCTAACACATTATTCGGACCATGACACTATAGCTACTATGTTTTATGCACAAAAATTTTACGGGGCCTTACAATACATTTCTTAGTCGGGTTATGGAATTACCCGAGAATGCTACCGATTTTTGGAAAGCAAAGTTTATAGATGGTCTTCCCCCTTGTTCGCCGAAAGGGTAAGAAATACCCTAAGGGGAAATAATACTCATATTCCCTATGACACCTTTACCTATGGTAATTTGGTAGGTATTTGTACCCAAGAAGGGTTAAAACTTTGTAATGAGCTACATCTAGCTCAACAAATTAAGAATACTAGGCGTCAAGAAAGATCTCAATTAGGAGACTTCTGTACCCAGTTTGGAATGCCTAATAACTCAAGAAAAAAGAGTTATAAGCGTCATAACGCTAATTATTCCGATAACCCTTATCGAAAGAGAAGATCTAGATATAGATCAAAAGAAAAGCGTGATACTAGAAAGGCACATTGTAAATCTACTAGATTTGCGGAAAATAGATCCAAACGGGATCTTGCCAACATTAAGTGTTACAAATGTGGAAAATTTGGCCACATAGCTCCAAATTGTAAGCTTCAGAAACTTAAAGCTTTAGAGCTAGAAAATGAATCTTACAACAAGGTTTATGGTCTTTTGTACACTTCCGGATCTGAATCGGATTATATCTCAGATTCTTCCGAATATGAATCCGAAGCTGACTTGATTAAATTAGATACTAATGAAGATCGTGATATATCTTCCTGTGTAACCTGTAATAGCACTGCTTGTACTTGTGAAAATGATGAATTTTATAAATGACAAGCTGTTTTTCAAGATTTGAATGTGCAAACTATTTCTTCTGAAAATGTCATAGATCTTTTAAAAGAAGTTACGGATGATAAATTTCGTCAAAAATTATTATTTTTGCTTCAAGCTCTAGTAATACTACTGAGTCTTCAAATGATTTCTTTTCCAAGAAAAGTATTGAGTATACTCCCCCTTATACGATAGATGAAATCAATAGACAACGAGAAAATAGAGTCAATGTGACTCGCGATGCCTCTTTTAATGATCTAAAGGAGGAAATTGAAAATCTGAAAAGAGATATTAAATCTCTTAAACAGAATCAAATGATTCATGATCACCGGATTATTCAACTAGAAAATTATAATTCTCTAGTTTAGTAACCTACCGATAAAGGTAAAAATATTGCTACTGAGGAAAAAGAACCTCCTTCTCTAGATATCAGTCCTGCTAAGGATATGATTCTAGGAATGATGCAAATAGTGACTGCTCATAAATGGTACATTAATTGTACTATTCTCGTTAATAACGATTTCACAATTTCTGGTGTTGCTATGATTGATAGTGGTGCAGATGTTAGTTTCATCCAAGAGGGATTAGTTCCCACTAAATATTTTCAAAAAACTACTCATATGGTTAAATCTGCTTCTGGCCATGCTTTAGATATAAAGTATAAACTACCTAACACGCATATTTGTCAAAATAAAGTTTGCATTCCTCACTTCTTTTTTCTGGTTAAAAATGAGTTATATCCTCCTATTATTTTAGGAAATCCTTTTATAAACGTTGTTTATCCTTTTACCAATATTGATGCAAAAGGTTTTAATGCTACTTATAATAATAAAAATATTTATTATTCTTTTGTTACAAATCCTGTAACTCGTGATATCAATGCTTTAATTGACATGAAACAAAAGCATGTAGATTCTTTGCAATTAGAGCTATTTAGCATGAACATATTTGATACAATAAATTCTGCTAAAACAAAAGAAAAAATCAATTTGATTTCTAAAAAATTGGCTATCGATATTTGTGCCGATCATCCTAGTGCTTTTTGGAACCGAAAAAAGCATATTGTTACTCTTCCTTACGAAGATACTTTTTCTGAGGATAATATTCCTACAAAATCTCGACCATGCCAGATGAATTCAGAATTGGTCGCCTTTTGTAAAACTGAGATTGATAGTCTCTTACAAAGAGGTCCGATAAAGCCCTCAAAATCCCCTTGGTCTTGTTCGGCATTTTACGTTAATAATGCTGTAGAAAAAGAGCGAGGAATTCCCCGATTAGTTATCAATTACAAACCTTTTAATAAGAGTTTAAAATGGATTAGATATCCGATCCCCAATAAAAGGGATCTTCTTTCTCGTTTATATGATGCTAATATATTTTCGAAATTCGATTTAAAATCTGGTTATGGGCATATTCAAATTTTTAAAGAGCATACTTATAGAACTGCTTTTAATGTTCCCTTTGGACAATATGAATGGAATGTAATGCCATTTGGTCTAAAAAATGCTCCTTCTGAATTTCAAACAATCATGAATGACATTTTTAATCCATATTTGGATTTCATCATTGTTTATATTGACGATATTTTGGTTTATTTAAAAACCTTTGAAACACATATCAAACATCTTGATGTTTTCAAAAAGATTGTTATACAAAATGGTTTGGTAATTTCTAAACCAAAAATGAGTTTATTTCAAACTGATGTTAGATTTTTAGGACATAATATTTGTCAGGGAAAGATAACCCCTATACAACGTGCAATTGAATTTGCTTCTAAATTTCCTGATATTATTACTGATATAACTCAATTACAAAGGTTCTTAGGAAGCCTTAATTATGTCTCCCCTTTTATTAAAGACTTGTCGCGTGATTTAGCCCCATTATACGACCGGCTAAAAAAGACCTACAAACAACCTTGGACTAATTTACATACAAAAATAGTCCAAAATATTAAGCAAAGGGTAAAAGCTTTACCTCTGCTTAACTTTGGCCAATCCTACTTGGCAAAAGATTGTTGAGATTGATGCATCCAACATCGGTTATGGTGGGATTTTGAAACAAATCAATCCCATTGATAAAAGAGAATATCTGATAAGATATCACTCTGAAAAGTGGAACGATGCCCAGAAGAAATATGCTACCGTGGCCCACGAAATGTTGACAATTGTCAAATGTGTTTTAAAATTTCAAGACGATTTGTACAATCATAAGTTTTTAATAAAAACTGATGCCCAATCTGTCAAATATATGTTTGACAAAGATTTTAAGCATGATGTTTCTAAGCGTATGTTTTCTAGATGGTAGGCTCAACTAGCACCTTTTGATTTTGAAATTATTTATAAAAAGGGAATTGATAACTCTCTTCCTGACTTTTTATCTCGTGAATATCTTGAATAATGAGTTATTACACCAACTTCTTCAACGATGAGACTCTTATTACTATTATAAGAGCGATTCCTTTAAATAAAGACTTACAAAGTCTTATTATTGATAAAGTAATCACTTCGATTATGGTCGATGATTTTGAATTTTCAATTCATGACTATTCTGATGTATCTAATCAGGATCTTAATTGGTTATACCGTGACGAAGATTTCTACTTTTCTAAATGATTTACTATTTGTGCAGAATGGACCCTCCTTGGGCCACCAGAGGAAGAGGTAAGGGAAAAACACCCTCCCGATCATCCTCAAATTATCAAAATCGATCATATCAAGGATCGTCATATGGATCCTCATCTTCCCCAGTAATACAATCGGGAAGAAAACAATTGATAAATTCAAAAATTGTCCAGCAAGAAGAATCTTCTTCTTCTTCTTCAATACATCTGGAAGATATCCCAGAAGACAGTCCATTATACGGGCATTTACAAGCATATTTAGCCAGCAAAAAACAAAGTGATACATTTGCTTCAATCGCTAAAGAGGATGAAGATACTAAATCCTATGAGAAATTGCTCAAGAAAGAAATGATATTTCTTTTGGAAAACTCTGAAATTCAGAGAAAAGACGAGCCGTGGAAGATATTCCAAAGGTACCTTATTAATGGATTATATTATCCGGGTGAATCATATAAAATCAGATCTTATTATGAAACTATCCTTACAACTACGGGTAGTGCAGAGATTCAGCACTTCTCTAGTTACAATACTTCTGAGAATGTTTATAGCTTCTAAAAGATTATTATCAAACAGATAATATCTGTTGACGAATGGGGAATATCTACCATGAAAGAAAGGTAGATAAGTCTAAACAAATCCCTTATGAGTTTCACCTACTAGGATTATATCACGGCATTTGATAAAGTGATATACTACAATAATGATCGACATAAGCATACTTGGTTTATCAAGATATGTGCAAAGATATTCTCTGCACCTATTCCAAACTGGTGTATAAACTGGTGGTCATATGATGGCCCTACGGTAAATATTTTACCTGAACCATTTCTGAAGTTATACAAAGAATGGACGAAGATTTCGCCATTTCTTACCTAGTTATACCATGCAGATCATATATGTTTTTTGGAACGTATAGATCAACTATATTTCTTTATTGAATTCTCAATCCCTTGGATTCATAAATGGAATCCAGAATTCGGTTATACCGAAGAAAAATCCCTTGCTTATACAGGGTATTTTACAATAATTTCTGGGATAAATTAATGAAAATTGATCCCAAAACAAAGCAACTTTATGGACAAGAATTATTAGACACCATTAAGTCACAAATCCAGTTATACTCGGAGGTGTCTCAAAAAACCATCTTATATGATGACTGTTCAGCGAGGCATATTGCCCGAAGAATCTCTATTCAGGAAGGAGATAAAACCGAACTAATCCAGCAATACTACCTGGACGAAGTTAAAAGAAACTTGATAGAGACTATTAATAAAACTGAAAAGTCTGACTCATCAATGCAAAGTGAAACAAGCAACGAAGATTTACAAGACTCTCAACCAATGGAAACTGAGAAAATATTATCTGATAACGAGATCCGCAAGGTGGAAAATTTCCTCCAAACAGTGGAAAAAGACGAAAAAAAGAAACAGTAAAGCCACCGGACCCACTGACAAGACAGGTAAACAATAGATATACTGTGCAAAGGCCTGTATGTGGGACCTACTTACTATTCATGAACAGTAGAAACACTGTGTAAACAGTAAAAACACCGTGTATGGGCCCACACAAGGGATCCACTTTTTACTATTGATAGATTCTTTTTTCTTTTATAAATAGGAGCCTTCATTCATTAGGAAGGCAAGGAAGAAAATACATTTCTTCTTGAAAGCTCTCTCTCTCTCTCTTCTCAATTGTAAACATCTCTCTCACTTTGTAAAGTTTTATTTTCAAGAAAGAATACAGTGATACGAATTCTCCAAAGGGCTAAGGTACTTTTGTTCTTCTTCTTTTCTGTCTTCTCCTTCTCTTCTCTCTAAGCCGTGACTATGTCCGGCTAAGAATATTCATGTTTATGTTAGTTTTCTAACGTCTTATACTTGTTTACTATGAAAGATCTAGACTTATGAAAATATAAAGAAATTTTATAAAGAATTTTTTACTTGGTTCTGAGATGGTGGTACAGTCGGGTACATTACTATCTTTATTAGCTCCGTTTAACAAGCCGTGTTTTAAGCCCGCTAAGCTGAGTGCGTTAGGGCATCTTCATCACGGTCAGAACGGTTAGACAAGGGCTAACATAGATAACTAGTGTGTTCCAGATAGGCCCCATGCTCGGGTAAAAGGTTACCATACAGTCATTAAGCTTTGTAAAATTCTTCTATATTTTCGACTCTTGAGTCCTTATTGATTGTACGGATTACCGCCAGTCCTTAAGCTTAAGAAATACAATTTACTGTATCTGTGTATAGGCTACGCAGACTACCGCATGCCTATACAGAGATCCTGTTTATATTAAGTTTATATATTAATTAATTATATATATGGTAAGTTTATATATATGTTAAGTATATATATATGTTAAGTTTATAAATGTAAAGTATATAAATGTAAAGTATATATATGTTAAGTATATATATATGCTAAGTTTATATATATGTTAAGTTTATATATATGTTAAGTATATATATGTTAAGTATATATATATGTTAAGTTTATATGTTATGTATATATATAATATATATTATGTATATATATTATATGTATATGTATTAAATAGATATATATATTATGTATTAAGAGATAAATCAAACAATTCTGTACTAATATTTATTACTAAAAATGACATATCTTTATTAGTCTTCTCTCCCCCAATGGAATGAGCACAACAAGGTACTAATACCACCATTAAAAGGAAAACAAACTAAATAAGATGTGCCAAAGTACAATTTACAACACAATCTATATATCTCTAACAAATCTCATAAATCCTTCAAGATTTGGAGGAGGTTCCGTTAGCGGTGGTGGAAAAGAAGCTTGTTCATCACCACTTCCCGGCGAAGCAGCATCCTCATCAAGCTCTGCAATCATTTCTTCGTTAGCTTCATCCACATCTGGTTGTGATTCCTGCAAGTCCAAAGTTTCTTCTTTCCGAGCGGATCCAATCTCTAAATAGCACTGACTTCTCCAAGCTCTCCCTCATAGATGCTCTATGATCTCCTATTTGAAGTCTTGCTTAACTGAAGGCACTCTCTGATGCAACTTTTGAAGCTTGAATAGATAATATATCGCGAACCATCCTTGCAAGAACAGGAAAATGTTTTTCACGTAACTTCCACCATTCCAAATGCTCAAAACTCCCGTCTGGATTCTCCTTCTCTAGTCCCTGCGACAAATAAACTTGAAGCTCATTTAGATGGGAAGATTCATCAAAATTATCTCCTTGAGAACCCCTAAACTCCATCCAAGATTTAAGTGCCTTCAAGCCCGCGGCTCTTTTGGACGACTGTGAAGTAGACGAAGTAGGGGTTGGAACATTTGGCCTAGAATTTTGTAAGGCTTGTTGGTATGCATTATAAATTGTTTGAGTATTAATATTGATGCTTTTGCATCTGCAAGAGTAGCACGTTCTTCTACTGTAAGATCTAAAGCGTTATAAATATTTGTATACAAAAAATAAGGACCTCCTAATTTCATTGTAGGGTTTAAAATTGCTGCTACACCATAAATAGGAGGGATAGGGAAAAAATATTTTTAAAATTTTTCTTTCATTGCATTTATAGCAAGTTCATAAATATGCCCGCCCTTATTAAAATCCACAAATAATGCACATAAGGCTGCAATATAAACTAAACAATTAGAAATAGTTGGATAATATTGTCGGAAAAATACATTTGTAGCAGCGTAAAAATGTTCTAAAAAATCTATAAGAGTTTTAACATTAGTCCAATCTTGGGTTGTAAGCATTTCATCATCATCCACACCCCCAACCCGAGCATTGAACGTTGCATTAATAGGGTTCCTATATTCGTAAGCAACTACTAAACTTTCGTACATATAATTCCACCTAGTGGGGCAAGGTTAGGAACCTTTCTTTCTCTAAGGCCATATTCATCACATTTTTTATAATACACCCTAAGTCTACTTCTACGGTTAGAATAAAAAAGTCAATTAAGAGTCATTCTAACCTTTTCAATTTCTAAATTTAAAATTCGCATACCATCACCGACAATTAAATGATAAATATGACAAATACATCTAACATGAAATATATTACTAAATGCAGGATTTAATGTGTTTGTAAGAATGCCTACTACACTAGTGTTACTAGAAGCATTATCCATAGAAATTGACATTATTTTATCATTAACGCAAACATATCTACAAATATCACCAACAGTGTTAGCGATAAACTTACCTGTGTGACGGGAGTTAATTATTCTATTCGCAAGAATGCGTTTTTTCATTATCCATTCCTCGTCAATCCAGTGACTAGTAACAGTTAGGTAGTCACAATCATTATTACTTCTACCAATATCGGTGGTAATAGAAGTTCTATTAGTTATATGACTAAATAAATACCGCAAATATTGTTCGTATTCATGTTTAAATTTATATATATCGGCCTTAACCGTTGCACGAGGCCAACCTTTATAAGTAGGATTAAAAACTTTTCTAATATAATGCACAAAATTAGGATTAGAAGGAAAAGTATACGGTAAACACATAACTGTAACCATCTTTGCTAATTCTTCCCTATCTTTGTTTGAATCGTAATATAATATACCTCCGGTGACAGTGTTTATTCCAGGTTGAACTAGATTAGAACTCGTACTAGCGTTACCCGCTTTTTCTACACTTGTCCCCTCTAGCTGTGCTTTTAATCTGTTATATTTAGCTTTTTCAGTAGGGTGTGTTTGTATGTGCCTACTCAAAGTACCCGTGCCACTACGGTCTTTAGTATATCTATGCACCAACAATTTTTTTACAATTTTTACATTGAGCCTTATTTTGATCTCTAAGTTGAGTAAAAAATTGCCAAACTAACGAGGTTTCTTGGCGTTTAGAATGTTGTCTATTAAAAATAGGTGTTTGTACAGGTGGGTGTTGTGGCTCAGTTGGGTTATTAGCCGGACTAGTAGGTGTGTCATCTATATCCGGTTGGGTTTCACCTACATCCTGTTGAGTTTCATCAAAATCCTGTTGGGTTTCATCAAAATCCAATTGCCTATGAACTTGTAAATTAGGATAAAGAGCAGTCATAATTTCATTATCTAGTTGATCTTTTCGTGAAATATTATGACAAAATTCAGTAACGCTAAATTGAAAATAGGGATTATCACTATCAAGAATAATTGGACCACTAGGACGGGTAGGTCGGGGAACCGGGGAGGGGGGGGGAAAGTTAGTTGGTTGACGACTACTTTCACCCATTTTAGCTTTTCCCTTAGCACTAAACATTTTTTTTCAATGAAAATGCCATTTTAATTATAATTATGCAAACAAAATCACACAAAATATATTCTTAAAAATTAAGAGTTGGAACGACTTTACCGAATTGACGAACAACTTCTTCAAAATTGAAAATTGCAAATTGTTGAAGACTTGAAGACTTGAATACTTCAATTCACCAACTTCACAAAATTTCACAAAATTGGAATAATAATATAAGCAATTGAGAGAGATTGAGAGAGATTAAGATAGATTGATGAATTGGTGAGTTAAAATGAAAGAATGGGGGGGGGGTATTTATAGTTGAGAATTGGGAAAAAGTGTAATTATACAAAGTTGGGGTTTCTAATATAAGAGCAATTAGTATGTAAATGTGTCGAATCTGTCCGGCACATTAGGTACTCAGTTTACTTCACAGTTCTGGAGGATATTTCAGCGTGAGTTGGGCTCCCAGGTTGAGTTGAGTACTGCATTTCATCCTCAGACGGACGAACAGTCCGAGCGTACCATTCAGATCTTAGAGGATATGTTGCGAGTTTGTGTTATTGATTTTGGTGGTTCATGGGCTGATTATTTGCCTCTCGCATAGTTTGCCTATAACACCAGCTACCAATCTAGTATTTAGATGGCGCCGTATGAGGCCTTGTATGGGAGACGGTATAGATCTCCAGTTGGTTGGTTTGAGCCCGGTGAGGCTAGGTTGTTGGGGACAGAGTTAGTCCAGGATGCTTTGGACATGGTGCAGGTGTTTCATGACACAGCTCAGTCACACCAGAAGAGTTATGGGGACGGGAAGGTTCGAGATGTGTCTTATTCTGTGGGTGAGAAGGTCTTACTGAAGATTTCCCCTTTGAAAGGCGTCATGATATTTGGGAAGAAAGGAAAGCTCAGTTCGAGATTCATTGGCACTTTTGAGATCCTTAGGAGGATTGGAGAGGTGGCCTATATGCTTGCTTTGCCACCCAGTCTGTCGGGAGTTCATCCAGTGTTTTACGTATCTGGGCTCCGGAAATATGTCGACCCATCGCATGTGTTGGATTTCACTACTATTCAGCTTGATGATGACTTGACCTATGATGTGGAACCTATAGCTATATTGGGTCATCAGGTAAGGAGATTGAGGTCTAAGGACATTGCATAAGTAAAGGTTCAATGGAGAGGTCGGCCCGTGGAGGAGGCCACCTGGGAGATCGAGTAGGAGACGCAGAGCAGATATCCTCACTTATTTGAGTCTCTAGGTATGTTTATTGACCCGCTCGAGGATGAGCGTTTGCTTAAGTGGGGCATAATGTGACGAATCAGCCTGTTGTCACTAGAGTTACCACCATGTTACCCCTTTATTTATGTGTTTCATATTTCTATATATGTGTTAGAGTTTATCGGGTGAATTGGGAGTGATTCTGGTTGAAAATGAGGCATATAGCCTTTTTGACTGAAACTTGTTTATGAAAAGTCAACCCAGAGTTGAATATGTGGTTAGAGGTCTCATAATCGAATTCTAATGATTTGGTTAGCTCAGGGAGGTGATTTGTGACTTAGGGGAGCGATCGGAATTGAATTTGGAGTTCCGGTGTAGAAATATGTTTGAATTGGCTAAGCTGGAATTTTGGCGGAATCCGATCGATAGGTGAGATTTTGATCCGGGAGTTGGAATGGAATTCCAACAGTTGCAGTAGCTTCGTTAGGTGATTTTGGATATGTCTGCAAAGTTTCAGGTCATTCGGATATCATTTGGTCGGATTTTTGATAGAATGTACGTTTCGGAAGTTTTGGTTGAATCTTAGGCTTGAACTGGCCTTAATTTGATGATTTGTGTGTTTGAGGGTGTGTATTTATGATTGGAACAAGTTCATATGATGATTTAGAGTGGATTTGTATTTTTGGTTGAGGTCCCGGGGGCCTCGGGATGTTTTCAGAGGGTCTAACAGAAGAAATTTGGACATTTTGGATTGCTGGTATGAGTTGCAGTAGGAGTTCCGCTTCTACGGATGGGGAACCGCAGAAGCGGCTCCGTAGAGGCGAGTATAATCTCGCAGAAGCGAGTTTGTGGTTGTCCGAGAAAAACCGCAGAAACGGTAAGGATATCACAGAGGTGGGCTCGTAGAAGCGAGCCCTTGTTCGCAGAAGCGGACGCCTGGATTATGGCACTCTCGCAGAAGCGTGAAATTTTCCACTTAAGTGGTCTCGCAGGTGCGAGACCTGGACTGCAGAAGCGACAAAATTGTCGCATAAGCGGACTTGCAGAAGCGACCAAAATAACATAGAAGCAGACTTGCAGGTGCGAGTGTAGGACCGCAGAAGCGGAAAAGGCGTCAGTGATATAGGAAATGAAGGTTTCGAATTTCAGAATGTTATAACACATTGATGCTTTGAACCAAGAGGCGATTTAGGCGATTTTGAGGAGAAAATCGAGGGGATTCTTCAGGTAAGCATTCAAGGACTCAATTTATGTTATTATCTTGTTAAATTATGGAGTTAATACCTAAAAATGGAGGATTGGAGGTGTAGTAATGGAGGTTTTTGCTCTAAGCATGGGTTATTAAAAATCATTGATTTGAATTAGCAAACGGAGCCCGATTTTGATAAACTTTATATGTATGGACTCGTGTTGAGATAAGGATTCTGAAAATGTAACTTTTGTAATATTTCGAGAAGCGGTCGTGAGGGTCGGGTTTTGGCAACTTTGTGGTTTTTAGTATAATTCGAGTTGTTTCGATTGGGTTATGTTCCTTTAGCCTATTTTGATGTGTTTCTATTGGTTTTGATCAGATTCTGCACCTGTGGAGGCCAATTCTCATGGCAAGGGCATTGTGGACTAGTCTTCGAGCCGAGTCCAGGTAAGTAATAGGTGTGGGTGATGACCAGCAGATTCGAAACCCCGGTATATCACTATCTGACGCTATATTGAGGCGAGACACGTACTCTCCTGTGAGTGCGGGGTCGATTGTGATTGGGGACTATGGCTTTGTCCAACCTAGTAATACTATACTGTGTTGTTGGCTATTATTGAGCCGGTAAACCTCCTACTTGGATGATTATGGATATCTTTGGGCTGTGAACCAGTTATTGGGATCCGGCGAGGATCCTTACTATTATTTCTATGAGATTGGCATGTTATTCTGATACCAATCCTGAGCTATTACTATCTAAAATGATTTTCCAAACTCTGGAATTTCTGAAACACTATTTTCTACTGAAAATGATAAAAAAAGAGATTTCAAATGTTATTTCTGTGCCTGTGAGGCTTGCATTGTATGTAGCTGGATGGGTAGTGGATCGGGCTACGCGCCGCAGCATATCACGATATTGTGCTTGGGCTGTAGGAGCCCCTCCGAAGTCTGAACCCTACAGTGACCACAGGTACCCAAATAGATCGGGCTACGCGCCTTAGCGGTCATATTCATGCATTGCATTTAGTTATATTTGTTGTACTGTTAGCTAATATTGCTGGTTTTGATACTGTTCATGTTGATAATTGGTACAGGATATTGTTGTATAGCCTTGCTTAGTGTTTTATTGGGTTTTTTTACCTTCGTTGTCTTACCCTTGCTTATTTCCACTGAGTTGGAAGTACTCACACTACTCATTGCACCTTGTGTGCAGATCCAGGTACATCACAACAGAGCTGACTCTCCAGCCGCTCGGAGTGCTTCATTTGGATTGTCAAGGTAGCTGCTAGCATCCGCATGACCTGACTCTCCAGTCTATCTTTTCTTTTCTTTAGACTATTCTGCACTTGTAGTCACAGTTGTATACTCTATCACAGGTATATATTTTGTAAGAGGCTCATGACTTATGACTCCTGATTCGGTGGGAGGTTTTATACTGGTTTTGGAATATCTTTTCCCGATGTGCTAGATGTTATATCATTCTCTTATTATTGTTTATGCTTAATGGGGTAAAGTGAGAGTTGATAACTCTGTGTTATGAATGATTGGTCGGGCTGGCCTAGCAATGTGCTGGGCGCCATCACGGTCGGGTTTTGGGATCGTGACACCCAACTTCCCCACTTCACTTATGCCTCACCCTCACTCCCTCATGTCATGTTCACATACAACACATGATCTCCATAATTTTATATTTAACTACCAGAAAGCAAAAAAAAAACAGAAAACAGACAAAAAGAACGAGAAAAGAAGATTGAAGAAAAGGAAGTCAGAAAAAAGAAGAACGAAAAAGTAACACAGAAGAAGAAAGAAAAAGAGGTCAGAACGACCAAAAGAAAAAAAAAAAAGAAAAAAAAAAGGCAACGAAATTTAGAGGAAACAAGAGGAAAACGAGATTTGAGGAAGAAAAAGTTTGATTCGAGGTCGAAATTCGAAGTTCAGTTCCTGGTTCCGGTGGTGGTTAGATTTTGTCCGGAAGATTTTGATTACCGGAGTTTCATTTTGTACATTGCTCATAGCAAATGATTATATTCATTGATTTTCTTTTACAAATATTGGAAAGCTTTCTAAGGTTCATTTCCTTCTCCTTTCTTATTATTAAGTAACTAGTATACCTACCCATGCTTCGCACGGTGTAAAAAATAATTCAAAGTTCGATTGAATATTGACGTCATAATTTTTGTAAAAGAAAATGAAATCTTTCCAATTAATTACCATCTGTCATAATTCTCTTAACAATCTATATAAATATAAAATTATTTAATAGGAAAAGTATTTCAAGCTAATATATATAAATTAACTCTTTAGATCAATATTACGTATCTTGAATATAATAAACATAAAATAAAATTAAAAATTATGAAGAAGAGGAAAAACTATATTGGGAATACAAATATGAGATGTCACCCGTTTTTTCTTTTATTTTTCTTCCTCTCAAGCCTTCTCTGTATTTGTTTCTTAATACTCCCTCCGTTTCAATTTATGTGAACCTATTTCTTTTTTAGTCCGTGCCAAAAAGAATGACCCATTTCCTTATTTGGAAACAATTTACCTTTATACAATGATTTATAACCACACAAAATAAAGGTGCCTCGTTTTACACCACAAGATCAAAAGTCTTTTCTCTTTTCTTAAACTCCGTGCCCAGTCAAATGGATTCACATATATTGAAACGGAGGGAGTATAACTTATTGACAGCTACATTTCATTACATTAATATTCTCTTTGTTCCTCTCAAATAAAAATTTATAGAAAAAATAGAAATAAAATGAAAAGAGATGGAAAAACCAAAAATCAACTAAATGTGTTCCGTCATTGACGAGATCAAATTCCTTAGTTTCTAGAATTTGCCTTTTTTGTTTTCTTCTAATACTTGCCTTTTCTTTTTTCTGTTGTTTTCTTCCATAGTTCCATTCCTTTCTTTAGAACATGTAGATACTATTTTTTTAATTCAATTCAAAATCTCAATAACTTAAGATGTCTCATTTGTTAAAAGCATTCACACAATAAAATCAAAAAAGTACTACTACAAATAGTTTTGTTATTAGTCACCAAGTTATGAACATAGAAATATTAGATGGCAAGAGAACGTCATGAAGTTGTTTATGATGTCAAAGTTTTCCATATACTCTATTAAAAGAAATAAAATTGAAATAAGATCAAATTTTTATTTTTTTTGTCACTCTTATTTTTATATATATATATTATACCACCTTTTTTTTGCTCTATTTCTATCTCTTTTCTTAAATTAGGCTTCTTGTCTCTATTTCATGCTACGACGTGCTTCTTTTTTTATTTGTTATTTCATTTATTTGTCCTCGTAATATCTTGTAAACTTCTCACTCTTGTTAGCTTTTCTTATTATTTTAAATTGAACACTACATACTCTCTCTCTATATAAACTCAAAGGGAGGAAATAAAAATGACACAATTTGAAAGGTAACATACCGAGTGTTGTAGTTGCAGTGTCGTTCATCGTCATTCTTGATTGGTTTAGTTTGCGTGCTTATAAGCCACTCTGATGTCGTGGTAATTACGTTTCTTTAGATTCCACCCCTCGCGACTTCTTCAAGGCTTATTTCTTTTCTTTTCACTGGGTTTTTTGCACATTAACAAAGTACTGCAGATCTTTAAAATGTTTTTCTTGAAGCATATGTGCATATTCACCAAAAATAAATGCTCTGTAAACAGAAATGTGAGACAATGGGCCCATGCAAGATCCAAATAACTGTATAATATCATAGTACCGTGAAATAGCAAAGAGTGAGATGTTTTAGTATGTTCCGACAATGCAGGAGGCAGTATAATCATCCGGCTTCCGGCTAAATCTTATTTGAAAACAAAGCAGATGTAGATAAATTATGAGGCAAAGAGTGCACTAAAACTACTTTCAACTGTTACAATTTTTAAGGAAGAAACCAAACAGGTGGGAGAAAGAAGAGGGAAAATACTGATTTGCTGGAAAGAATTGTTTGCATAAATGCCGCAGTTTTTCATTAACATACTGCTGGAAATAATCGTGGCATCGTTTGCATAAATGCAGGTATTTTTCATTAACAAACCGCTAGAAAGGATCATGGAATAAGGCAGTTAATATTTTGGTTCCAGCAGTTGTTCATTACCAAAGTGCTGAAAATAAACGTTTGCATTAAAAACTGCTGAACAAAGTGGCATGTGGCAGTTATATATATTTAGTGGTATGCGGCAGTTATCATGAAGAACAACAATTTAGACTTGTTCAATGCGATTCCTACAATATTGGGTGTTTGTCCGAAAATGCCATGTGTAACTTTTGTATGCTGCCAAGTGGTTTAATTAGAAGACTTTTTCCTTGGCTTTTAATTATAGATAGATAGATTTAGCATTTGTTTAGTTGTGTGATGTCGTTGAAGTGGATATTTATGCCGTGTTTTGTTATAATCTTATTCTAATTAGTGAGATTCATCCTTTTAGTTCCACTTTTTAATCAGTTGAGTTTCTTCAATTTTGTTCACTAGGAAAGCTACATTGTAACCGAGTAGAAAAGTAAGGAAATAAAAGTTATTTCCGTTTCGCCGATCACCAGTTATTTGAAGCAAAAGTATTTCTAAACTATACTTTATTCGTTGTTATAGTCAATGGATTTAGAGGTAAAAGTAATTTTCTTGCTGAAAGGTTAAAATATTTTTGTAAAGAAAATACTCAAACATGCCCTTTTCGTTCTATTTTTCTCATTGTATGTAAAGAATATAGGTTATGATATTTCCATTAGTTTATAAAAATTATCAACTTTGCATGGAAAAATAAAAAGATGTTTCTTCAATATAGAAATTCATGTACAATTTTTGCGTATGATTTTTTTTGTGTGTGCAAATTACAAGCTTTGTTAAAGTATGAAGTACTAATGGGTTTATAGTCGTAACGAATTCCTTCTAGTATAATATATTGATTATTCTGTATGTGCTTTTAACTTTAAGATCATGTAGTTAGTTTGGTTTACCTTTTTTTTTTTAAATTTTTACTTTTAAATCCTTAAATAATTATAAAAATAAATGTCTCGACTGAAAATAATTAAAATTCTAAAACACTAGAAAAACTTTACATGTATTTCAAAATATTAGCCCATGTGTTCATATTTATACCTTGGATTGATATGATTAAATAACAAAAAGATCACGTGCGCATTTCGCATCTCGATGTCTTTAGATTTAAAATAATTATGTTATAATCATGTGTATATTTCACACTTTGATTTAATATTTAATTTCAAAGAAGTACCTTGTGTGCGTATCGCATCATGATGAATACAGAGTTTAAAAAAATATATAACTATTAAATAAGCGGTAATAAATAAGCCATAATCAATAAAATACAGGAATATCTAAAAATTAATTTAGGCCTTCCATTAATCAATAAAGCGACCGTGTTAGAACCACGAGACTCGAGGGGTGCCTTACACCTTCTCCTCGGTCAACAAAATTTCTTACTCAGTTGTCCGCTTTACGTAGACCATAAATTATGAGTCAAATCTTCCTTTTGATAAGGGATATAATAAAAGGTGACTTGGAACACCAAAACTCAATTCCAAGTGGCGACTCTAAATATAAAGATGTGGCGGTCGTTTTTGGAATTTATGCCCCAATCCCCCATTAACTGCTTTCCCTAAGTTCATTTCTGCTATTTTGGTTTGTCGGGACGTTCGGTATTAGGATTCGGAATGTCTTTGGACACTTAGTCCCTAGATGAGAGCTTAAGAGTTAAAAATGGTTCGTATTTGGAACAGTGTGAAGAAGACTTCGGAATAGAAATTCGATGGTTCAGTTAGCTCCGTTAGGTAATTTTGTGGTTGGGAGCATGTTCGGAATGTAATTTGGAGGTCCGTAACTCATTTAGGCTTGAAATGCCGAAGTTTGAAATTTTGAAGTTTTCGGTCCAATAGTGTATTTTTGATCCGAGGGACGGATTGGAATTCCGGAAGTTTCTGTAGCTCCGTCATGTAATTTGGGATGTGTGTGCGAAATTTCAGGTCATTCAGATAAGGTTTGGTTAGGTTTCTGATCGAAAGCGTATTTTGATAGAAATTGAAGTTCTTAGGCTTGAGTCATTGATTTAATCGGGCTTCCGGTGTTGTTTGAGGATTGGTACAAGTTCGAATAAGGTATTATGTGGTATTGGTGATTTGGTTGAGGTTCCGTGGGCCTCGGGATGATTTGGGATGGTTAACGGGGTAAATTCTAAGTTTGGTTGCAGCTGATGTTTTGTTCTTCTGGTATTTCCGCTTCTGCGACTTGGGGACTGCAGAAGCAGAGCCGCAAAAGCAGCCTGGCTATACGCAGAAGTGGTCTGGCCACGATATTCACAGACCACAGAAGCAGTCTAGTTTCCGCTAAAGTGGAACCGCAGATGCTGTTCTGGTGATCGTAGAAGCGAGACTCGTGGTTTAGTAAGGGTCGTAGAAGCGGCTCTTGTCCGCATGTGCGGGATCGCAGAAGCGGTCCCTTCACCGCAGTAGCGGTTTTTCCTTGTTTATAGTTGAAGCGCAAAAATGGTTTTTCCCACCGCAACAGCGGGAACGCAGAAGCGATCCCTGGGACGCAAAAGCGGAAATCTTTGTTCTGATAAGGGTTTATCCGAGGGTTTATTTCAAAAGTGTAAAAATCAATTGAGAGCTCGGGAAAAGGTGAATTTGAGTGGATTTTGAAGCGAACATCATTGGGTAACGTTTCTTTGATCCTATCTAGTTATATTCCATAATTTTCTAGCTATATCAACCATTAGAATTCAAATTCAAGGCTAAAATTGGAAAAAAATGGGTGAAACTTCTTAGACTTAATTTTATGATTTTGAGCGGGCATTTGACCTCCAATTTGGGAGATGTTTATATGGTTAGACTCATTAGAGTACGAGGGTTCTGATAATATAAAAATTATTCGATTCTGAGACGTTGGTTGGGGGGGCATTTTGGTCATTTTACCTATTTTCGTGCCCTAGCTTTAATTTTTATAGTGGAATCAGTTGTTTGCAATATTATTTACGATTTGTAATTGAATTGAATATATTTGGGCCATTTGAAGTCGAATACTCCTAGCAAGGGAATCATTCCCTAGTTGATTTTGCATCGGTTTGACGTAACTGGCTTGCCTAACCTTGTGTGGGAGACTTCGTCCCTTAGGATGTGACAATTGATAATTGGATGCCTTGTATGTGAGGTGACGAGCGCGTACTTGAGCTAATTGTTAAAATCCAAATTTTTACTTAAATACTTGAATTAGATTTTCGTTCATATTTGCTTCATCCTACTTGCTATTATGGCATGTGCTAGTGCAGAAGAGTATGTTTAGTTGATCTAAGTTGCCTAATTATTGAAATTATCTTAATTGTGATTTTCGTAGAGCATGTTAGGTAAGTATTATTTGTTGCCTTATACTCTTGTACTTCAATTTCTGAATATTTCTCTGATTTTGGTTGCGCATTTACATTGGGATTACAGATTTAGGATTCCGGGAGCTTCCCCCCCTGTTTGTTTACTTTGGGACTACGGAATTGATTCCCGAGAGATACCCTTGCACTTTTACTTTGGGACTACGGGACGGTATCCCGGGAGATCCCCCTGCACTTTTATTTTGGGACTACGAGACGGTATCCCAGGAGATCCCCTGCACACTAATGATTGGACTATGAGACGGTATCCCGGGAGATCCTTGATACTGATATGAGAGTTTGACTACGGGACGGTATCCCGGAATGGGTCATTGGACAGTTGAGAAAAGGGCTACAGGACGGTATCCTAGGAGACCCTCGTTGGTAATCTTGCAATTTAGCTGTATCTACTATGTGTTTCTGTTTTGTCTTCTAGTATTATATTTCATTGATCTACCTTATCGCACAACTATGTTCATTAGTTTTCATCAGATTTCAACATTGTTAACGTTTTTCTACTATATTATTTATGTTTCAGTTGAGCCCTGACTTTTCCTCGTCACTACCCAATCGATGTTAGGCATGGCATTTACTAAGTACCACTATGGTGTACTCACTCCTGTTCTGTGCATGTTTTTCATGTGCAGATCCAGGTACCTCTATGCATGCACATTACTCGTAGCTACAGGGAGCATTTCGGAGACTTGAGGTATATCTGCCGCGGCTGCAGACTGGAGAGTCTCCCTCTCACTCTATCCTCTAGTTAGCTAGATGCTACTCCGTTTTTCTTTTATGTAGACATTTTCGGTTGATTAGAGCTGTATTATGTATCATTCTTAGTCTGTGTTGTCCGTGGGTTTTCAGGTTATTGGGATAATTTCATATTTTTAAAGTGTTAAAGTATATGTGCTAGGCGGCAACTGTATGCATTATTCATGTTATTTTGTTTTGATTATAAATTTCGTAAATATCGTTACTTTCGCAATGTGTTAGACTTACCTGGTCGTGAAGACTAGGTGCCGTCATAACATATTCACAATTGGTGAACTAGGGTCGTGACAAGTTGGTATCAGAGCTATAGGTACATAGGAGTCACGAGACACACGCTGGTTTATTAGAGTCCGCTGATAGGTACGGAGACGTCTGTATTTATCTACGAGAGGATATGAAACTGTTTAGGAAAAATCTCCATTTCTTTTGAATTCCTTGTCGTGCGATATTTTTACACCAACTCTAAACCTCCGTCTTCTATTCTCTCACAGATGGTGAGGACACGTGCTACACGAGAGGGCCAGGCACCCGCGCCCCCTACTACTAGCGTCAGTGGTTGGGGCTGGGGTAAAGTTCAAGGACGCGCTCGAGGTGTAGCCACAAAACCCGCTCGCGCTGCTGCTGAGGTACCACCAGTAGGTCCAGTAGGAGCACAGGCACCTGGTACACCTACTACAGCTACTACTACTCCAGCACTCCAGGAGACCCTAGCTCAGTTCATAAGCATGTGCACTACTTTGGCTTAGGCGGGGTTGCTTCCCCTCGCTGTAACCACATCTCAAGCCGGTGGAGGGGCCCAGACTCCCAGGGCCCGCACTTCTGAGCAGAGAGTGCCGATGGAGCAGGTTCTAGTGGTTATTCCTATACCGCCTATAGCACCAGTACTGCCTGGGGATGGCTCAACTGTCTCAGAGGATGAGCAACGCATGCTAGAGAGGTTCAAGAAATATGATCCCCCATTGTTCAGTGGCCTAGCTTCAGATTATGCCTTAGGATTCTTGGAGGAGTGTCATCGCATTCTTCGTACTATGGGCATAGTGGAGTCCAGTGGGGTTTCTTTCACCGCTTCTTAGCTTCGGCAAAACGCCTATGATTGATGGCGTACTTATGAGTTGGATAGTCCAGACGAGTCTTCCTCACTGACTTGGACCTAGTTCTCCGGCATATTTATGAGGGAGTTTATTCCCTAGAGCCTCAGGGATTCATAGCATGCGGAGTTTGAGCGTTTGCGCCATGGTGCTATGATAATATCAGAGTATGCCGTCCATTATACCCAATTGGCTAGACATGCACCGGCTTTGGTCGTCACAGTTTGGGAGAGAGTGGAGAGGTTTATCGAGGGTCTTATTCTGCCCATCCAGTCCAGCATGGCTCGAGAGTTAGAGATGGATATTTCTTACCAGCAGGTAGTGAGCATTGCTAGGCGGATTGAGTGTATGCTTCCAGGGAGCGACGGGAGAGGAAGACCAAGAGGTCTTGAGAGTCGGGTCACTACACTGGTGCCCGTACTTCATCAGTCGGTGGTTATGGTAGGGGTTATTCTGGTCGCCCTGTTCATTCAACCTTGCTAGCAACCGGTAGTACTCCAGCTCCACCAGCACCTTAGGAGCCTTATTATGCGCCCCGAGTTTCTAGCGTGCCTCCTGTGTGGGGTACCTCTAGCGGTTAGTCTAGCAGACTTAGCCCCAGTCAATCATAACCACCACGTCCTCCCAGAGCTTGCTTCGAGTGTGGAAATACACGTCACGTGGTTAGGGACTGCCCCAGACTTTGTAGGGGTGCATCTATACAGACTGCTCAGCCATAACGTGCCTCTTAGAGTTCTCAGGCTAAGGTTCCAACTCCCACTGCTGTCCCATCTTCCCAGCCAGCTAGGGGCAGAGGCCGGGGAGATAGAGGTCTCCCTCGTGAGAGGGGTCGGGCCAGATATTATTGCATTCCTACTGGCACCGAGGTGGTTGCCTTTGATTCTGTTATCACAAGTATTATTTTGGTGTGTCATAGAGAGGCATCGATTCTATTAGATCCCGACTCTACTTATTCATATGTGTCCTTTTATCTTTCTTCATATTTGGGTATGCCTCGGGATTCTTTAAGTACCCCCGTTTATGTTTCTACTTATGTGGGAGATTCTCTTGTTGTGGACCGCGTGTAGCGATCGTGTGTGGTTACTATTTGTGGTCTTGAGACCAGGGTTGATCTATTATTACACGGTATGGTTGACTTTGATATTATTGTGGGCATGGACTGGTTGTCGCTCCATCATGCTATTCTTGATTGTCATGCCAAGGCTGTGACGCTAGCTATGCCAGGTGTTCCATATATTGAGTGGAGTGGTACTTAGATAATACTCCCAGCAGGGTTATTTTTTTCCTTAAAGCTCAACGTATGGTTGAGAAGGGGTGTGCTGCCTATTTAGATTATGTGAGAGATTTCAGTGCTGACACTCCTTCTGCTGATCCAGTTCTAGTGGTACGGGATGTCCCCGATGTGTTTCCAGATGATCTTCCGGGCATGCCTCCCGATAGAGATATCAATTTTGGCATTGATCTGTTGCCAGGCACTTAGCCTATTTCCATTCCCTTATATCGCATGGCTTCTCCTGATTTGAAGGAGCTGAAGGATCGGTTGCAGGAATTGTTGGGTAAGGGTTTCATTCGATCCTGTGTTTCACCAAGGGGAGCCCCTATTTTGTTTGTGAAAAAGAAGGACGGTTCTATGCGTATATGCATTGATTATCGCTAGTTGAACAAAGTTACAGTGAAGAACCAATATCATTTACCTCGTATTGATGATTTGTTTGATCAGCTGCAGGGCGCACATGTGTTCTCCAATATTGATTTGCGCTCAGGTTACCATCTGTTAAAGATTCGGGAGCCAGATATCCCAAACACTGCCTTCAGGACATGGTACGGTCATTACGAGTTCCTTGTTATGTCTTTTAGTTTAACTAATGCCCCGACAACTTTTATGCATTTGATGCACAGTGTATTCAGGCCATATCTTGATTCATTCATGATTTTTTTATTGATGATATTCTGGTATATTCCCTAAGCCGGAAGATCATGAGCAGCACCTGAGGTTAGTGCTTCAGAATCTGAAAGAGAAGAGATTGTATGCAAAGTTCTCCAAATGTGAGTTCTGGCTGAGTTCTGTGGCATTCCTAGGACACATGGTGTCGAGTAAGGGCATTCGAGTGGATCCGAGGAAGGTGGAGGCTGTGTAGAGTTGGCTCAGGCCCTCTTCAGCTACTGAGATCTGCACTTTCCTTGGCTTGGCGGGTTATTACTGTCTCTTTGTGGAGGGGTTCTCATCGATCGCAACCCCTATGACTAGATTGACCCAGAAGGGTGCCCTATTTCAGTGGACAAAGGAGTGTGAGGCGAGCTTCCAAAAGCTCAAGACAACTTTGACTTCAGCTCCAATCTTGATGTTGCCTACCGGTTTGGGGTCCTATACAGGTTATTGTGATGACTCACGGGTTGGACTTGGAGCGATATTGATGCAGGATGGTAGGGTGATTGCCTACCCGTCTCGACAGTTGAAGGTGCATGAAAAGAACTACCCTATCCATGATCTTGAGTTAGCTGCCACTTTTCATATCTTAAAAATTTGGCTTCATTATTTGTATGGGTGCCTTGTGAGATTTACATTGACCATCGGAGTTTGCGGCACTTGCTTAAACAGAAGTACTTGAATATGCGTCATAGGTGATAGTTAGAGTTGTTAAAGGATTATGATATTACCATTCTGTATCACTCGGTCAAGGCCAATGTGGTTGCCGATACTTTGAGTCGCCGGGCAGAGAGTTTGGGGAGTTTGGCATATCTACCAGCCTCAGAGAGACCTATGGAAATGGATGTTCAGGCTTTAGTCAGGAAATTCGTGAGATTGGACCTTTCACAGCCCAGTCAGGTTCTATCCTGTGTGGTCTCTCGGTGTTCCCTATTTGATCGCATCAGGGAGCGGCAGTTTGATGACCCTCATTTGCTTGTCCTTTGGGATAAAGTTCGGTGTGGTAAAGCTAGAGATATTACCATCTAAGATGATGGAGTATTAAGGATGCGTGGCTGGATTTGTGTGCCCAATGTCAATGATATTCGAGAGTTGATTCTAGCTGAGGCCCATAGCTCGCGGTATTCCATCCATCCGGGTGCCGCAAAGATGAACTTGAGGCAACACTACTGGTGGAGGTGGATGAAGAAGGATATAGTTGATTATGTGTCTAGATGCCTCAACTGCTAGCAGGTGAAGTATGAGCACCAGCGCCCGGGTGGGTTGCTACAGCAGATTGAGATCCCACAGCGGAAGTGGGAGCGTATCACTATGGACTTCATATCTGGACTACCACGGACCGTGAGAAAGTTTAATTCAATTTGGGTTATTGTGGATCAGTTGATCAAGTCTGCCCTTTTCTTACCTGTATGTACCACTTATTCGTCGGAGCGGTTGGCAGAGATTTATATCAGGGAGATGGTCCAGTTGCATGGTATTCCAGTTTCTATCATCTCAGACAGAGGCACCCAGTTTACATCGCGGTTCTTGAGAGCCATGCAGCAGGAGTTAGACACTCAAGTGGAGTTTAGCACAACATTTCACCCTCAGACGGATGGATAGTCTAAGCGCACTACTCAGATTCTGGAGGATATGCTCTGTGCGTGCGTGATTGAGTTTGGAGGGTCATGGAACCATTTCTTGCCACTGGCAGAGTTTGCTTATAATAACCGTATCAGTCTAGCATTCAGATGGCACCTTATGAGGCCTTATATGGTATGAGATGTACATCTCCGGTGGGTTGATTTGAGTCGGGTGAGGCCAGACTATTGGGTACAGAGATGGTTCAGGATGCGATGGAGAAGGTTAAAGTGATCCAGGACAGACTCCGTGCAGCCCATTCCAGATAGAAGAGTTATGCAAACAAGAAGGTTCGAGATGTGGCATATATGGTTGGCGAGTAGGTTCTGCTTCGGGTCTCGCCTATGAAGGGCGTCATAAGGTTTGGAAAGAAAGAGAAGCTGAGTTCAAGATTTATTGGGCCTTTTGATATCTTGAGGCGAGTTGGGGAGGTTGCTTATGAGCTTGCCTTATCTCCCAGCCTACCCGGAGTTCATCCGGTGTTTCATGTTCTGATGCTCCAGAGATATCACGGTGACCCGTTGCTCGTGTTGGATTTCAGTTCTGTCCAGCTGGACAAGGATCTATCTAATGTTGAGGTGCCAATAGCCATTCTGGATAGGCAGATTAGAAAGTTGAGGTCAAAGAACATCGCTTCAGTGAAGCTCCAGTGGCGGGGTCAGCAACCCGAGGAGGTGACTTGGGAGACCATCAGAATATGCACAGCCATTACCCTCATTTTTTGCTACTTCAGGTATGTTCTCTATGCTCATTAGAGGACGAATAAATGTTTAAGTGTAGGAGGATGTAACAACTCGGCCAGTTGGTTTTTTAATTTATGCCCCAATCCACCATTAACTGCTTTCCCTAAGTTTATTTCTGCTATTTTGGTTTGTCGGGACATTCGGTATTAGGATTCGGAGTGTATTGGGGCACTTAGTCCCTAAATGAGAGCTTAAGAGTTGAAAAATTGTTCATATTTGGAACAGTGTGAAGATGAAGTTGGAATAGAAATCTGATGGTTCCGTTAGCTCTAATAGGTGATTTCAGGGTTAGGAGCGTGTTTGGAATGTAATTTGGAGGTCTGTAAATCATTTAGGCTTGAAATGTCAAAGTTTGAAATTTTAAAGTTTCCGGTCCAATTGTGAATTTTTTATCCGAGGGTCGGATTGGGATTTCGGAATTTGTTGTAGCTCCATCATGTCATTTGGGATGTGTGATGAAAAGCATATTTTGATAGAAATTGAAGTTCTTAGGCTTGAATCCTTGATTTAATCGGGCTTCCAGTGTTATTTGAGGTGTTTTGAGGATTGGTACAAGTTCGAATAAGGTATTAGGTGGTATTGATGCTTTTGGTTGAGGTTCTGGGGGCCTCAGGATGACTATAGATGGTTAAAAGGTTAAATTCTAAGTTTGGTTGCAACTGATGTTTTATTCTTCTGGTATTTCCCCTTCTGCGGCTTGGGGACCCTAGAAGCGGAGCCGCGAAAGAGGCGTGGCTGTCCGCAATAGCAGCTTGGGCTTTGTATTCACAGACCACAGAAGCAGTCCAGTTTCTGCTAAAGCGAAACCGCAGATGTAGTTCTGGTGACCGCAGAAGCGAGACTCGTGGTTTAGTAAGGGTCGCAGAAGCGGCTCATTGTCCGTATGTGCGGAAACACAGAAGTGGTCCCTTGTCCGTAAAAGCGGACTTTAATTTCTTTAGTTTAATCGCAAAAGCGGTTTTCCCATCGCAAAAGTGGGACCACAGAAGCGGTCCCTAGGCAGCAAAAGCGAAAATCACTGTTCTGATAAGGGTTTATCCGATGGTTTATTTCAAAAGTGTAAAAATTAATTGAGAGCTCGGGAGAAGATTATTTTGAGTGGATTTTGAAGAGACGATCATTGGGTAATGTTGCTTTGAACCTTTCTAGTTATATTCCATTATTTCCTAGCTAAATCAACCATTAGAATTCAAATTCAAGGTCTAAAATTGGGAAAATGGGTGAAACTTCTTAGACTTAATTTTGTGATTTTGAGCAGGCATTTGACCTCCGATTTGGGAGATTTTATTTGGTTAGACTCGTGAGAGTATGAGGGTTCTAAGAATGTAAAAATTATTCAATTTCTAGATGTTGGCTGGAGGGGCATTTTGGTCATCTTACCTATTTTCGTGCCCTAACTTCAATTTCAATAGTGGAATCAGTTGTTTACAATATTATTTACGATTTTTAATTGAATTTAATAGATTTGGGCCATTTGGAGTCGGATACTCGTGGCAAGGGCATCGTTCCCTAGTTGATTTCGCACCGGTTCAAGGTAAGTGGCTTGCCTAACCTTGTGCGGGGGACTTCGTCCCTTAGGATGTGATAATTGATAATTGGATGCCTTGTACGTGAGCTGCCGAGTGCGTACTTGAGCTAATTGTTGAAAACCTGAAAAATTTACTTAAATACTTGAATTAGATTTTCTTTCATATTTCCTTCATCATACTTGCCATTATGGCTTGTGCTATTGTAGAAGAGCATGATTAATTGATCTACATTGCCTAATTATTTAAATTGTCTTAACTATGATTTCGTGGAGCATGTTAGGCCAGTATTATTTGTTGTCTTGTATTGTTGTACTTCAATTTCTGAATATTTCTCTGATTTTTGTTGCGCATTTACATTAGGACTAGGAATGTAGGATTTCGGGAGCTTCCCCCCTTGTTTTTTTACTTTGGGACTACGGGCTTATTCCTGGGAGATCCCCTTGCACTTTTACTTTGGCACTACGGGACGGTATCCCGGGAGATCCCCCTGCACTTTTATTTTGGGACTACGGGACAGTATCCCGGGAGATCCCTGCATACTAATGATTGGACTACGGGATGGTATCCCGAGATATCCTTGATATTGATATAAGAGTTGGACTACGGGACAGTATCCCAGAAGGGGTGATCGAACAGTTGAGAAAAGGGCTACAGGACAGAATCTTGGGAGACCGTCGTTGGTATTCTTGCAATTTAATTGTATCTACTCTATGTTTCTGTTTTGTCTTGTAGTATTAAATTTCATTGATCTGCCTTATCGCACTACTTTGTTCATTAGTTTTCATCAAATTTCAACACTGTTAACATTTGTCTACTGTATTATTTCTGTCTCAGTAGGGCCCTGACCTTTCCTCTTCAATACCCAACCGAGGTTAGGCTTGGCACTTACTGAGTAATGATGTGTTGTACTCACGCCTCTTCTGCGCATGTTTTTCATGTGAAGATCCAGGTACCTCTATGTAGGCGCATTACTCGTAGCTGCAGGGAGCATTTCAGAGACTTGAGGTATATCTGCCACTTCCGCAGACCAGAGAGTCTCCCTCTCACTCTATCCTCTAGTTAGTTAGATGCTATTCTATTTTTCTTTGATGTAGACATTTTCGGATGATTAGAGCAGTATTATGTATCATTCTTAGTCTGTGTTGCCTGTGGGTTTCCTGGTCTTTGGGATTGTTTCATATTTTTAAGGTGTTAAAATGTACGTGCCAAGCGACAACTGTATACATTTTTAGTTTCATATTTATTTAGTTTTGATTATAAATTTCATAAATGTACTTCCGCAATGTGTTAGGATTATCTGGTCGTGAAGACTAGGTGCCACCATGACGTGTTCACAATTGGTGAACTAGGGCCGTGACACTAAATAATAAATAATCCCTTTTCAAAACATCAATTCAATTGGAAAAACTCTTCTAACTCAACCTCGTAATAGGGTCGTGTGGGAAAAAAGAGGTGTGATAGCTCTGGCGACTTTGCTGGAAAAAATTAATAAGAATTCGAGCTTGTATATTCATTCTTGTTTGGCTTTTATAATTTTTTGGATATTTTTGTGTTTAGAGCCTAATTTGTTATTTGTGTCTTATTTACCGCTTTAATATTTATTTGAATTGTGATATAAATGGTATCCTCTTTCGCACCCTTATGAGCTTCTCATATGTAGCTATGTTGTGTTTGCCTTCCGGCATCACAAATTTTCTATCTTGAGACAAATCTAGTTAGCCTACCAGCTTATGGTGAAGGATTTAGTCACACATGTTTAGGCGGGAGAGCCGTTAGCTAGACAGTGATGTTCTACTACTGGTGACATTTGACGCTCCTCGGTTCAGGTTGTCCAACTGGGGAAGCCAGGTCTAAATACCATCTCATTTAGGATTTGAAAACTTAGAAGAACAAGACACGAGCAATGAATAACCTTAGTAGGCTACGTTTTATTTGCATCATATGCATTAGACTTAGCAAGGCTCGGTAGAGGGGCCGAGCCCGTCTAGGACAGTTACCAGTTTTTCCGACCGACATGTTCATATTTATGTGCTATATTTAACATTATTTGGTAGGCTTCACTCAAATATTGACCACATTTAGAATAGAATTAAACAGATGATAGAGAAAGAGGAAATTTCCAAGTTTTTATAAAATACCATTTTTTTTAATTTATTATGAAAGCTTTATAAAATTATAATATTAAAAATAGTTTTCTAAGTTATTTTAAATGAACTACGCGGGTCTGATTCTCACCGGATGTGAGATACGTAGGCAACATTAATCGCGTCTGGCCCCCACTTTTTAAAAATCCAAAATTATTTTCTTTTAAATTAATCTCAAAATCCAAAAATCATTTTGTTCTTCTTCAAGAGTATTTCTTTCAAAAATTCCCAAAAAATAAAATTAAAAACCAAAAAAATATTTTCTTTATGCTTTAGAAGTTTTTCCTTAGAAAATATCCTAAAAAAGAATTAGTTAGTTTATTTGATTTATTCCTTATCTTCCCGAACTACGCAAGATATGATTCATGTCTCCACATGATACGTAGGCAACCTTTATCAGGTTGGATCGAATAATTTTTTTAAAAAAACAAGAGAATAAAGGGGTAAAAAAGAAAAGAAAAATTAAAAAAAAAACTATTTATTCTAACATGCATGTTGTTTTGAAATAAAAGCTAATTAAAGGTGGTAGGTTTGTTGGTTTGTAATGGAGAGTCACACAATCAATCCCAGATTCTCAAAAGTAAAAGCATCTTCTCAACAAATGGAACAAGCACCACTGTTGTTGATTTATGATCACGAAAAGGCAAGTAGGCAAGTTGGTGGAGAAATATAAAACATGAAGGCAAATGTGGGGTTGGCTTTATCTGATTTGAGCAATAGGACAGGGCCTACTCGGGATGATTTGATGATGGGGACTTTGATCCAATATTGAAAGCCACAGTAGCCATTGCCACAGTAGAAGAGAAACCTAAAATGGTCGCCAAGCCATGAAAAGTTCTTCGTCATATGAGAATCTTGGTAGTCGGTCCTGCTGTCATTTCGCGTTCGGATTATTTCGGGGTGTAATCGAGATGTTTTACTTTATTTTCTTACACTCTGATGTAAACCCTTCCTTTTTGTTTTTAAAATATTGAAATAAATGAAATCAATATTTCATCATCCATGAATGTCTCTTTTCATAATCTTGTCACCTTTCTTATTCTCTTTTTAGTTCTATAAATGAAGATTATAATAATATGACATGCTTGCGGACTTCATGCCCAGATCCTAAAATGCTGTCAGATTTTGAAATAATGAACCAAGAAGCATAATGTGTTGAAGATAAGGCTTGTAAGAAAATAAATAAAGAATTGAACCGAAAATGAGATTCCCTCTCTTTGGATCATTGTTGAAGCAAAGATCGTTGAGTCAAGACCCGATTGAAACATTGCCTTTGATTGGTGGAAATTGATTGGCCGGGGCTACCATGGGCAATTGTACAACAAAGAATGGCTCATGCTTACAATAACAAGTACGTCCCAAGAAATTTGAAGTGGGGCAACTCGTCCTGAGATATATTCTCCCGCACCACGAAGAAACTAAGGAAAAATTTGCTCCAAATTGCAAAGGTCCATACATATTAACAAGAGTATTGCATAGGTCCGTTGTATTTGGGAGACATCAAAGGAAATATCTTCGAGACTACACTCAATAAAGATGCAGTGAAAAGTTACTATGTCTCATTACTTGGTTTAACATTCTCCGATTGGCATGACGAAGGCTTTCTTTCCCGCTATCCAAACACTATAAATCCTTTTGGAAACCCTTTGAGCCGGTTCCCTCTCTTTTATTACCCTCTTTTGAATCAAGAAGTTATTATTTAAAAATGACAAAGAAAAAAAAGAAAAAAATGGTGTTCCCTGAACTACGTTGACTTGATTCTGAAAGGGTACGTAGGCAACCTCTCTCTAAGGTTCAGTCACACTAAATAAAAATCCAACTTCCCCAAAAAGTGAAATTGGGGTAGATATTATAATATTTAGACAATTGTTTTGCCTGAAAGGTTCCAAACTTGTAATTCAATCCAAATTCTTTTTACCGAAAGCCTTTCAAGTCCTTCTGATCAATCGGCGAGAATGTTTATAGAATTAGAGGATACAACCGTTTGGATATGATACAATCAAAATGAGAGAATAAAATAAGAGAGTCTTGTTGGTGAAAACCCTTGGGCATTGTAAGGTGATGGTAAGTAGGGAAATTGAAATGAGAGAGTCTTGTTAGTGAAAACCTGTAAAGGGCATTGTAAGATGATGGTGAGAAGAGAAATGAGAGAGATCGTCTAGTGAAAACCCACAAAGGGAAATATTGATCGAAAAGAGGATCCACACAACCATGGAATCAACACAATCATGAGCAAGGTTTTGCGGTTTCAAGTTAAATTTGTGACGAGTTTATGAAAATTGGATGGTTTATACAGATCAGACATCCAGTCCAAAAGGCATCTCATGTTTATTGAAGTCTGCATGTAATCTCATATAAGTCTGTATTTAGGTTCCCTGAAAGAGACACCTCTTGTTCTAAAGCCGTTCTCTATTGTATTGTAATGTATGTTTGTTATTTGAATCCCTTTCGGTATAACTTTGTTCCAAAAATATGGAAAATAAAATATGGCAAGACCGATTTATAGGGTTCTCATTTGAAGTGAGCTGATATATTCAAAAGGCACCCATCCTCGACAAGGGCATCAAGTCAACCCCGACTGGCCATGATTGGCGGATACTTTGAAATGGAAAACTTTGAAAGAAGACAAAAGAGAAATGCTCATAAAGGCAATATGAAGTTGAAAAAGGTTAAGTACTTACATGGAAAAGTTAGGAAAAGCTAAAGGTTCTCTAGAGTCACACATGCAGTTGGTATTCAAGAAATAATCAGTTACAATTGAAGATGAGCCGAGATCAAGAGATTTAAATAATCAATGCCACAAATCGACCTCCATTTTAAAAACTAAGAAATCTTTCTTTGTTCATAACAGGAACAAAACAATTTTAAGAAATAGTCGTGAAAAGACGAACACCACCCAGTGAAGTTCTCAAGTCTTTGATTTTTTTTAGGTTTTAATTTTTTTTTTCAATATACATGTAATTATTTATTTTTAGTTTCATTAGAGGGAACTAATACCCTATCTCCAATACTGGGTACTACATACCTAGGGTTTATTTTTATTTTCTACATAGGGTACGACATCCCCTAGTAGCATTTCGGAAGCCACGAGCCTCATTTTATTGCCAACACATGGTACTACATCCCGTGATTGCCTTACTTCTTTTTGCAAACATAGGGTACGACATCCCCTAGTTTCATTTCAGAGTACCACAAGCCTCATCTTATTTCCAACATAGGGTACTACATCCCCTAGTTGTATTATTTTCTGCCAACATAGGGTACGACACCCCCTAGTTGCATTTCAAAGTGCCACAAGCCTCATTTTGTTGCCAACACAGGGTACTACATCCCCTGGTTGCATTATTATCTACATAGGGTATGACATCCCCTAGTAGCAATTCAGAGTGCCACGAGCCTTATTTTGTTTCTAACACAGGGTACTACATCCCCTGGTTGCATTTTTATTTTTTACATAGGGTACGACATACCTTAGTAGCTTTTCAAAGAGCCAAGCCTCATTTTATTGCCAACATAGGGTACTACATCCCTTGGTTATATTTTTATTTTCTACATTGGGTACGACATCCCCTAGTAGCATTTCAGAGAGCCAAGAGATTCATCTTATTGCCAACACAGGGTACTACCCCCTGGTTGCATTATTTTCTGCCAACATAGGGTGCGACATCCCCTAGTTGCATTTTAGAGTGCCACGAGCCTTATTTTGTCGCCAACACAGGGTACTATATTCCATGGTTGCATTATTTTCTACATAGGGTACGACATCCCCTAGTAGCATTTCAGAGTGCCACGAGCCTAATTTTGTTGCTAACACAGGGTATTACATCCCCTCGTTGCATTTTTATTTTTTACATAGGGTACGACATCCCCTAGTTGCATTTCAGAGAGCTACGAGCTTCATATTATTGCCAACACAGGGTACTACATCCCCTGGTTGAATTTTTATTTTCCTACATAGGGTACGACATCCCCTAGTTTCATTTCAGAGTACCACGAGCCTTATTTTGTTGCCAACATAGGGTACTACATCCCCTGGTTGCATTATTTTCTGCCAACATAGGGTACAACATCCTCTGGTTGCATTTCAGAGTGCCAAAAGCCTCATTGTTTTGCCAACACAGGGTACTACATCCCCTAGTTGCATTACTTTCTTCCTACATAGGGTACAACATCACTTAGTAGAATCGCAGAGTGCCACGAGCCTTATCTTATCATCAACACAGGCTACTACATCCCCTGGTTTCCTTCCTTCTTGTTAACATAGGGTGCGCCAATTTTAATTCTTAGAATATAAGATTTTTTTTTCCTATGTTCATATTCTTAGATGAATATATTCGATTTATATATAATCGATTTTTTTTTAATTTAGATGTAAATGAAGAGTTTTCCTAAACAGTTACATAGCCCTTCGTAGATAAATACAGACGTCTCCGTATCGATCAGCGAGACTCTAAGTAACCGGTCTGTGTCCCGTGACTCCTATGAACCTAGTGCTCTGATACCAACTTGTCACGACCCTAGTTCACCAATCGTGAACATGTCGTGATGGCACCCAGTCCCCACGACTAGGTAAGCCTAACACGTTGCGGAATATACAAGCTATGAACACTTAAATAAGAAAACAACGGAAAAATAGGATAAAAGATATGTAATCCGTGCCGCTTGGCACATACATCCGTCAACACCATGAATAAAACACTACCAAGATCCGGAATCCCACGGTAACACGGACTAAAAGAGAATATACAACTGTGGCTCTATGTGTAAAGAGTGTCTAACAATGGAATGAAGGAAAAATGCCAACTAGTACTATTAGAATAGAAGGAAAGCCACTGGATCTGCGGACGTAGCAGATCATACCTCGAGGTCTCCCAGAAAGCTGCGGAATCACCTAGCACGGGCCTGCTCTGATGTACCTGGATGTGCACAGCAAAAGTGTGCAGAAGAGTAGCATGAGTACACCACGGCGGTACTCAGTAAGTGCCAAGCCTAACCTCGATGGAGTAGTGACGAGGAAGGTCAGGGCCCTACTGAGAAACAATAATATAATGATAATAACAATAATAAGCAGTTTAAATGATAATAATTTCCGAAATTAACAACAATAAATGATTACCGCAATCGTCTACAATTAAGCTAACAACAAATAGTCAACTCAATAAAACCAGTCCAGGACCTGTGGGAATCGAACCCACAGTCCCATTGACAGTACCTCTGGGTCTCCGGGAATCGAACCCGCAGCCCATGTCTCAATAAATAATCAATAACTCAGGATCTCCGAGAATCGAACCCGTAGTCCCTACCAATAACTCAGGATCTCGGGAATCGAACCCGTAGTCCCTACCAATAACTCAAGATCTCAAGAATCGAACCCGTAGTCCCTACCAATAACTCGGGATCTCGGGAATCGAACCCGTAGTCTCTATCAATATCACTCCGGGTTTATGGGAATCGAACCCACAGCCCTGGGTCTCCGGGAATCGAACCCGCTGTCCACAAGCACAACAAATAAAGGAATACCGAACCCACAGCCTTGGGTCTCCGGGAATCGAACCCGCAGTCCACAAGCACAGCAAATAAAGGAATACACAGAGAGAGTAAATTATGCTTAACTATAACTTCACCAAAAAAATAGTTCCAATAATTATCAAAAATAAGACAATTAGGCAACTAGACAGTTAGGTACTACCTAATCATGCTTTTCTAACTACTACCGGTAAAATATCAAATTAACAGCTAAAGACAGGAATATCACTCATCGAACATTTTAAATAAAGTATGTGTTCAACAACCAGCGCATGTACACGTCCGTCACCTCGCGTACAAGGCATTTAAATTATCACATAATATCCTAGGGGTGAAAATTCCCCCACACGAGGTTAGACAAGCCACTTACCTCAATTCCGGTACAAAATCGCTAAGAAATAACCCTCTTGCCGCGAATGTCGGCCTCCACAAGTGTAGTATCTGAAAAAAATCAATAGAATCACATCAAAATAGGCCAATTGGGCATTACCCAATCAAAATAACTCAAAATACACCAAACCCACAAGTTGCCAAAACCCAACTTTCGGTACGCTTATCGAAAAATCACGAAAATTATATATTCGGGTTTCTTATCTCAATACGAGTCTAGGCATATAAAATTTACCAAAATCGGACTCCATTTGCCCGCTTAAATCAGAGATTTTCTAACATTTAGGCCTAGGGCTCAAACCCACCTTTAATCTTCCAATTTCGGTGAAATAATCACGGATTTCATGATAAACCAACGAATTAAGGTCAAGAAACTTACCCCCGATGATTTCCCGATGATATCCAAGTGTTTCCCCTTCAAAATCCTCTCTTGGAGCTCAACAATGGCGGTTTTGGTGTGTTAGGCCGCGACTGAAATGTTCCGGACTTAAAGTCACTGCCAGGCCATTTTACTCTACGCGATCGCAGCACTGGGCTTGCGATCGCGATGCACAAAATATGGGCGGCCTAATTTTCCTCTACGCGATCGCGTGACCCTGGACGCGATCGCAGTGAACAACTCAGCAACCCTACACGATCGCAAACGTACCCAACGCGATCGCGAAGAACAAACTCGTCCGGCTCCCCAAACTACCCTACGCGATCGCATACTCCCTCACGCGATCGCACTGCTTCCGACCAATACCCTACGCGATCGCATGAAATCTCACGCGATCGCACTGGTTCAACCTCCAGACTTACGCGATCGCAGGCTTTACTTCGCGATCGCAGAGCTCAGGATTTCTCCCTTACGCGATCGCATGGCCATCTCCGCGATCGCGGAGAACAAAATTGCTCTGCAATTATTGCAGCAGAACAGCAATGCCTTTTGGCACAAATTGGTCCGTTTGGACCCCCGAATTCATCCCGAGGCTCCCGGGACCCCAACGAAAACCACCAACATACTCCAAAACACGATATGAACTCGTTCAAATCATAAAAACACGTCTAACAACATCAAAACCCATAATTCACATCGAATTCAAGCCTAAATTTCTTAAAACTTTCCGAATTGCACATTCGATCTAAAACCCGACCAAACGACGTCCGAATGACCCGAAACTTTGCGGACATATCCAAATTCACATAACGAAGCTACAGAAATTGTCGGAATTCCATTCCGACCCCCGGATCAAAATCTCACCTATCGTTCGGATTCGCCAAAATTTCAACCTTCGGCATTTCAAGCCTAATTGAGCTAAGGACCTCCAAAATACATTCCGAACGCGCTCCCAACCCCGAAATCACCCAACGGAGCTAATGGAACCATCAGATTTCCGTTCCGAGATCGTCTTAACACTGTTCCGGTTACGGACCATTTTCTATCTTTAAAGCTCTCATTCAAACCACAATAGCAGAAATGTACTTAGGGAAACAGTTAAATTAGGGATTGGGACGAAATTTTCTAAAACGACCGGCCGGGTCGTTACATCTTCCCACCCTTAAAAGATTCGTTCGTCCTCGAACGAGCATAGAAAACATACCTGGAGTAGTGAAAAGATGAGGGTACTGGCTGCGCATATCCTGCTCAGTCTCCCAAGTCGCCTCCTCGACCGGCTGGCCCCGCCACCGAACCTTTACCGAAGCGATGTTCTTTGACCTTAGCTTTCTGACCTGCCTGTCTAGAATGGCTACTGGCTCCTCAACATAAGACAAATCCTTGTCTAGCTAAACAGAAGTGAAATCCAACACATGCGATGGGTCACCATGGTACCTCCGGAGCATGGAGACATGAAATACGGGGTGAACTCCTGCCAGACTGGGAGGTAAGGCCAACTCATAAGCAACCTCCCCAACACGCCTCAAAATCTCAAAAGGGCCAATAAACCTAGGACTCGGCTTTCCTTTCTTCCCAAACCTCATAACGCCCTTCATGGGCGAGACTCGAAGTAGAACCCGCTCGCCAACCATAAAAGCCATATCGCGAACCTTCTTGTCCGCATAACTCTTCTGTCTAGACTGGGCCGCACGAAGTCTGTCCTGAATCACCTTGACCTTGTCCATTGCATCCTGAACCATATCAGTACCTAGCAGCCTGGCCTCGCCCGGCTCGAACCAACCCACGGGAGACCTGCACCTCCTACCATATAGGGCCTCATACGGTGCCATCCGAATACTAGACTGGTAGCTGTTGTTATAAGCAAACTCCGCTAGTGGCAAGAAGTGATCCCATGAACCTCTAAACTCAATCACGCATGCACGGAGCATATCCTCCAAAATCTGAATAGTGCGCTCGGACTGCCCATCAGTCTGGGGGTGAAATGCTGTGCTCAGCTCCACCCGAGTACCTAACTCTTGCTGTACAGCTCTCCAGAACCGTGAAGTGAACTGAGTGCCTCTATCTGAAATGATGGAAACTGGAATACCATGCAGCCGAACTACCTCCCTGATATAGATCTCTGCCAGTCGCTCCGATGAATATGTAGTGCTCACCGTAAAATGGGCGGACTTGGTCAGGCGATCCACAATGACCCAAATGGAATCAAACTTCCTAACCGTCCGTGGAAGTCCAGATACAGAAGTCCATTGTGATGCGCTCCCATTTCCACTCTGGAATCTCAATCCGCTGCATCTATCCACCCGGACGCTGATGCTCATACTTCACCTGCTGGCAATTGAGGCATCTAGAAATGTAATCAACTATATCCCTCTTCATCCGCCTCCACCAGTAATGCTATTTCAAGTCCTGATACATCTTCGCGGCACCCGGATGGATGGAATACCGCGAGCTATGGGCCTCTGCTAGAATCGGCTCTCGAAGATCATCCACATTAGGCACACAGATACGCCCCTGCATCCTCATAACTCCATCATCACCAATGGTAACATCTCGAGCATCACCACGCCGAACTCTATCTTGAAGGACAAGCAAATGAGGGTCGTCGAACTGACGCTCCCTGATGCGGTCAAATAGAGAAGACCGAGAAACCACACATGCCAGAATCCGGCTGGGATCCGAAAGATCCAATCTAACAAACTGCCTGGGCTAGAGCCTGAACATCCATCGCCATAGGCCTCTCTGAAATCGGTAGATATGCTAAACTCCCCAAACTCTCTGCTCGACGACTCAAGGCATCGGCAACCACATTAGCCTTGCCCGGATGATAGAGAATAGTAATATCATAGTCCTTTAGTAGCTCCAACCATCTCCTCCTGACGCATATTCAGGTCCTTCTGCTTAAGCAAGTGCTGCAAGCTCCGGTGATTAGTGTAGATCTCACAAGGGACCCCATATAAGTAATGACGCCAAATCTTCAAGGCGTGAACAATGGCAGATAGCTCCAAATCATGAACAGGGTAATTCTTCTCATGCACCTTCAGCTGTCTCGACGCGTAGGCAATCACCCTACCGTCCTGCATCAATACTGCACCGAGTCCAACTCGTAAGGCATCACAATATATGGTATAGGACCCCGTACCTGTAGGCAACATCAATATAGGGGCCGAAGTCAAAGCTGTCTTGAGCTTCTGAAAGCTCGCCTCACACTCGTCTGTCCACTGGAAAGGCGCACCCTTTTGGGTCAATCTAGTCATAGGTGCAGCAATCGAAGAGAACCCCTCTACGAAACGACGGTAATAGCCCGCCAAACCAAGGAAACTACGAATCTCAGTAGCGGAGGAGGGTCTGGGCCAACTCTGCACGGCCTCCACCTTCCTCGGATCTACTCGAATACCATCGCTCGACACCACGTGGCCCAAAAATGCCACTGAACTCAACCAGAATTCACATTTAGAGAACTTGGCATAAAGCTGCTTCTCCCTCAGAATTTGAAGCACTATCCTCAAATGCTACTCGTGCTCTTCCCGGCTCCGGGAATATACTAGAATATCATCAATGAAGACAATCACGAACGAGTCCGGATAAGGCCTGAACACACTGTGCATCAAATGCATAAAGGCTGCTGGGGCATTAGTCAGCCCAAAAGACATCACGAGAAACTCATAGTGACCATACCGGGTCCTGAAGGCAGTCTTCGGGATATCTGGCTCCCGAATCTTCAGCTGGTGATACCCAGAGCGCAAATCAATCTTAGAAAACACATGTGCGCCCTGTAGCTGGTCAAATAAATCATCAATACGGGGCAAAGGATACCGGTTCTTCACTGTAACCTTGTTCAGCCGACGATAGTCAATACACATACGCATAGAACCGTCCTTTTTCTTCACAAACAATACAGGAGCACCCCAAGGCGAAACACTAGGTCGAATAAAACCCTTGCCCAATAACTCCTGTAACTGATCCTTCAACTTCTTCAACTCAGGAGGAGCCACACGGTACGGTGGAATAGAAATGGGCTGAGTGCCCGGCAACAAGTCAATAGCAAAATCAATATCTCTGTCGGGCGGCATGCCCGGGAGATCGGCTGGAAATACATCAGCGAAATCACGTACCACTGGAACGGAATCAATAGAAGGAGTGTCAATACTGACATCCCGCACATAAGCTAGATAAGCAGCACACCCCTTCTCAACCATACGCCGAGCTCTGAGAAAGGAAATAACACGGCTAGGGGTGTGATCTAGTGTACCACTCCACTCAATACGTGGAATGCCTGGCATAGCCAGCGTCACGGTCTTGGCGTGACAATCAAGAATAGCATAATGGGGCGACAACCAGTCCATGCCCAGAATAATATCAAAATCGACCATCCCGAGCAACAATAGATCCACTCTGGTCTCAAAATCACAAATGGTAACCAAACACGACCGATATACGCGGTCCACAGCCAAAGAATCACCTACCGGAGTGGAAACATAAATGGGGACACTCAAAGAATCCCGAGGCACACCCAGGTGAGAAGCAAAGTAAGAAGACACATATGAAAAAGTGGAACCAGGGTCGAATAGAACCGATGCCTCCCTGTGACTAACCGGAATAATACATGTGATAATAGAATCAGATGCAATAGCTGCAGCGCAATCCGGAATAGCATAAAATCTGACCTGGCCCCTCTCTCGAGGACTGCCTCTGGTGCCGTGATCCCCGCCCCTGGCTGGCTGGGCAGGTAGAGTGGCATCTGGGGCTGGAATGATGGCCTGCTGACCCTGAGAGCCAGGCTGATGCTGCGAAGACTGGTGAGGTGCTCCCCTCCTACGCCTGGGGCACTCCCTGACCGGATGGCGAGTATCCCCGCACCCAAAGCAAGCTCTGGGAGGGCACGATGACTGTGACTGACCGGCCTTACCCCCACTAGTCTGACCCCTGGAAGGACCCCGCGCAGGAGGTACACTGGAAACTGGGGGAGCATAATAAGGCTCCTGAGGTGCTGGAAGAGCTGGAGTACTACCGGCTGCGGGCAATGCTGAGTGAACTGGTCGTCTGAAATAACCCCTGCCAAAACGACCGGCTGCTGAAGTGCGGGCACCAGAGAAATGGACCGACTCACGAAACCTCTTCGCCTCCCTCTCTCCCCGCTCTCTAGGGAGCATACTCTCGATCCTCCCGGCGATGCTCACCACCTGCTAATAGGATATATCTGTCTCCAACTCCGTGGCCATGCTGGATTAGATCGGCGGAATCAGGCCCTCAATAAATCTCCGCACCCTCTCCCAGACTGTGGATACCAAAGCCGGTGCATGCCTCGCTAGACGGGTGAAACTAATAGCATATTCTGATACTGACATGGACCACTGTCGCAACCGCTCAAACTCCGAGCACCAAGAATCCCTAAGACTCTGGGGAACAAACTCCCTCAAAAACAGATCTGAAAACTACGTCCAAGTCAATGAAGCAGACTCCTCTAGACTATCCAACTCATACGTGTGCCACCAATCATAAGCGGCCCCACGAAGCTGAAAAGCAGTGAAGGAAACCCCACTGGTCTCCACTATCCCCATGGTACAAAGAATACGATGACACTCCTCCAAAAAACCGAATGCATCATTGTAGCCAAACCACTGAACACTAGAGGATCATATTTCTTGAACCTCTCCAATCTACGCCGCTCGTCCTCGGAGGCAGCTGGCCAACCTCCGGGTTGTGCTGGGGCGGCAGGAGGCATAACAAAAATCTCTGGAACCTGTCCCACTGGCACTCGCTGCTCAGGTGTAGCGGCTGCAGGAGTCTGGGCCCCTCCCCCGGCCTGAGATGTAGATGGAGTGAGAGGGAGCAACCCTGCCTGAGCTAAAGTGATATACATACTCATGAACTGGGCCAGGGTCTCCTGGAGTGCTGGAGTAGTAGCAGCTGTAGTCGGTGTACCAGGTGCCTGCGCTCCAACCTGATCCACCGGTGGCACCTCAGCGGCAGCGCGCGCGGGTGCTGTGGCTGCACCTCGGGCGCGTCCTCGTCCTCTACCTCGGCCCCGGCCTCTGACGGCGGCAACAGGGGGCGCGGGTACCTGATCATCGCGAGTAGCTCGTGTCCTCACCATCTGTGAGAGAATAGAAAGCAGTAGTTTAGATTTTGATGCCAAAAATGTCGCACGACAAGGAATCCAAAAGAAATGAAGAGTTTCCTAAACAGTTACATAGCCCCTCGTAGATAAATACAGACGTCTCCATATCGATCAGCGAGACTCTAAGTAACAGGTTTGTGTCCCGTGACTCCTATGAACCTAGGGCTTTGATACCAACTTGTCACGACCCTAGTTCACCAATCGTGAACATGTCGTGATGGCACCCAGTCCCCACGACTAGGTAAGCCTAACACGTTGCGGAATATACAAGCTATGAACACTTAAATAAGAAAACAGCGGAAAAATAGGATAAAAGATATGTAATCCGTGCCGCTTGGCACATACATCCGTCAACACCATGAATAAAACACTACCAAGATTCGGAATCCCACGATAACACAGACTAAAAGAGAATATACAATTGTGGCTCTATGTGTAAAGAGTGTCTAACAACGGAATGAAGGAAAAATGCCAACTAGTACTATTAGAATAGAAGGAAAGCCTCCGGATCCGCGGACGTAGCAGATCATACCTCGAGGTCTCCCAGAAAGCTGCGGAATCACCTAGCACGGGCCTGCTCCGATGTACCTGGATTTGCACAACAAAAGTGTGCAGAAGAGTAGCATGAGTACACCACGGCGGTACTCGGTAAGTGCCAAGCCTAACCTCGATGGAGTAGTGACGAGGAAGGTCAGGGGCCCTACCGAGAAACAATAATATAATGATAATAACAATAATAAGCAGTTTAAATGATAATAATTTCCGAAATTAACAACAATAAATGATTACGCAATCGTCTACAATTAAGCTAACAACAAATAGTCAACTCAATAAAACCGGTCCAGGACCTGTGGGAATCGAACCCACCGTCCCATTGACAGTACCTCTGGGTCTCCGGGTATCGAACCCGCAGCCCATGTCTCAATAAATAATCAATAACTCGGGATCTCCGGGAATCGAACCCGTAGTCCCTACCAAGAACTCGGGATCTCGGGAATCGAACCCGTAGTCCCTACCAATAACTCGGGATCTCGGGAATCGAACCCGTAGTTCCCTACCAATAACTCGGGATCTCGGGAATCGAACCCGTAGTCCCTACCAATAACTCGGGATCTCGGGAATCGAACCCGTAGTCCCTACCAATAACTCGGGATCTCGGGAATCGAACCCGTAGTCCCTACCAATAACTCGGGATCTCGGGAATCGAACCCATAGTCCCTACCAATAACTCAGGATCTCGGGAATCGAACCCGTAGTCCCTACCAATATCACGCGAATCGAACCCGCAGTCCACAAGCACAGCAAATAAAGGAATACACAGAGAGAGTAAATTATGCTTAACTATAACTTCACCAAAATAATAGTGCCAATAATTATCAAAATTAAGACAATTAGGCAACTAGACAGTTAGGTACTACCTAATCATGCTTTTCTAACTACTACCGGTAAAATATCAAATTAACAACTAAAGACAGGAATATCACTCATCGAACATTTTAAATAAAGTATGTGTTCAACAACCAGCGCATGTACACGCCCGTCACCTCGCGTACAAGGCATTTAAATTATCACATAATATCCTAGGGGTGAAAATTCCCCCACACGAGGTTAGACAAGCCACTTACCTCAATTCCGGTACAAAACCGCTAAGAAATAACCCTCTTGCCGCGAATGTCGGCCTCCACAAGTGTAGTATCCGATAAAAATCAATAGAATCACATCAAAATAGGCCAATTGGGCATTACCCAATCAAAATAACTCAAAATGCACCAAAACCCACAAGTTGCCAAAACCCGACTTTCGGTACGCTTATCGAAAAATCACGAAAATTATATATTCGGGTTCCTTATCTCAATACGAGTCTAGGCATATAAAATTTACCAAAATCGGACTCCATTGTCCCGCTCAAATCAGAGATTTTCTAACATTTAGGCCTAGGGCTCAAACCCACCTTTAATCTTCCAATTTTAGTGAAATAATCACGGATTTCATGATAAACCAACGAATTAAGGTCAAGAAACTTACCCCCGATGATTTCCCGATGATATCCCAGCGTTTCCCCTTCAAAATCCTCTCTTGGAGCTCAACAATGGCGGTTTTGGTGTGTTAGGCCGCGACCGAAATGTTCTGGACTTAAAGTCACTGCCAGGCCATTTTACTCTACGCGATCGCAGCACTGGGCTTGCGATCGCGATGCACAAAATATGGGCGGCCTAATTTTCCTCTACGCAATCGCGTGACCCTGGACGCGATCGCAGTGAACAACTCAGCAACCCTATGCGATCGCAAATGTACCCAACGCGATCGCGAAGAACAAACTCGTCCGGCTCCCCAAACTACCCTACGCGATCGCGTACTCCCTCACGCGATCGCACTGCTTCCGACCAATACCCTACGCGATCGCATGAAATCTCACGCGATCGCACTGGTTCAACCTCCAGACTTATGCGATCGCAGGCTTTACTTCGCGATCGCAGAGCTCATAATTTCTCCCTTACGCGATCGCATGGCCATCTCCGCGATCGCGGATAGCAAAATTGCTCTACAATTATTGCAGCATAACAGCAGTGCCTTTTGGCACAAATTGGTCCATTTGGACCCCGAATTCATCCCGAGGCTCCCGGGACCCCAACGAAAACCACCAACATACTCCAAAACACGATATGAACTCGTTCAAATCATAAAAACACGTCTAACAACATCAAAACCCATAATTCACATCGATCTCAACCCTAAATTTCTTAAAACTTTCCGAATTGCACATTCGATCTAAAACCCGACCAAACGACGTCCGAATGACCTGAAACTTTGCGGACATATCCAAATTCACATAACGAAGCTACGAAATTGTCGGAATTCTATGCCGACACCCGGATCAAAATCTCACCTATCGTTCGGATTCGCCAAAATTTCAACCTTCGGCATTTCAAGCCTAATTGAGCTAAGGACCTCCAAAATACATTCCGAACGCGCTCCCAACCCCGAAATCACCAAACGGAGCTAATGGAACCATCGGATTTCTGTTCCGAGATCGTCTTAACACTGTTCCGGTTACGGACCATTTTCTATCTTTAAAGCTCTCATTTAGCGACTAAGTATCCCAAAATACTTCAAATTTCAGGGCCGACTCTCCCGGCAAACCACAATAGCAGAAATGTACTTAGGGAAACGGTTAAATTAGGGATTGGGGCGTAATTTTCTAAAACGACCGGTCGGGTCGTTACAATACTAAAATAAAGAAGCTAGCCTAAACTATGGTCTATGAATTACGTGTGTGTGTGTGTGTGTGTGTGTGTGACGACCCAAAGGGTTATTACCTATTTTCCTCATCTGTTCCGTGATTTTGAGGCCTTGAAAACCTCATTCTATATTGCCTCGATTTGCATGCGTAGTCCGGGCGCGTAGCCGGAATTTTTTATGTTGAAATATGTGAATTCTGTAAAACATTTGAAGAATTTTAATATTAATATGATTATAGTTGACTTTGGTCAATATTTTTGGTAAACGGACCCGTACCCGAGATCGGACAGTCTCGGAAGCTCCGTATAAAAATATGGGACTTAGGTATGTGCCCGGAATCGAAATTCGAGGTCTAGAACCTGAGTAAAAAAAAATTTCTGATAAATTGTTTTTCTGAAATTATTAAGGAAAATAAAAATGAAAATTGATTAAAGACTATGATATTGGGCTCGTATTTTGTTCCGACGCCCGATACAAGTCTTATATATTATTTAAGCACTTATTATAATGTTTGGTCGAAAATGAAAGTCGTTTGACGTATTTTAGACTAAACATGGGAAATTTGGAAGTTATGAACTTTGAAATGAAATTTATGAGTTTAGAGGTTTGATTCGTTGAATTTGATGTTATTTTAGCAATTTGATTGCTCAAGCAAGTTCGTATGATATTTCTGAGTTAGTGTATACATTTGGTTTGGAGACCCAAGGGCACGGGTGAGTTTCGGATAGGTAACGGGATGTTTACACTTAGTAAAAGCTGTAGAAAATCTGCAGCAGTTGCACAGTAAAATCATTCTATGCGATCACATAGGTATAGCTACGATCACATAGAGCAATATCTAAGGGAGCTCAATTCCTTCTACGCGATCTCATTAGGCTTCATGCGATCGCATAGATTGCTATTGTCCCCTTATACGATCGCACACCTGTATACTGCGATCGCATAGTACAACCTGGCCCCCTCACTTTTCTTCTATGCATTCGCATTGTTCTGTTCGCGATCGCGTAGCTTTTAAACTACTCTATGCGATCGCACTCCTTGCCCCGCGATCGCATAGAGAAATTTTGCCCGGTTAAATTTTTAAAAACGGGACAGAACTAGTGTACTCGAATTTTTAACTCTTTTATCACAAACCCTCTTCTCTCCCAAGCCCTAGGAAGCCATTAACGCCTCCAAGCTTCAAGACCCTTTGAGTAAGTAATTTCCCGCTTATTTCCTTTACTTTTCTTTCATTAGTTAACTAGTTTCTAAGCCTAAATCATGAAATCAAGGTAGAAATCATGGGTTTTGAGCAAAGTTAGGTTTTTGAGAATTTTGGGTAATTCAACCCCAATTTCGGGTTGAATCTTAAACTACATTATGTCTTTGGATTCGTGGGGTTATGGGTGAATTTATTTTCGTTCGAACCTCGTGTTTTTACCAAGTGAGCCCGGGGTTGATTTTGCGATTTTTGGATAGCATGTTAGAAGGACTTTAATTAGGCTATTGGGCTGGTTTGTTGAGTAGAATTGATGATATTAAATAAATTGTGTATAGATACGATTGAATTGGAGCGAAATTCGAAAGGAAATGCACTGCTTGAGGACTGAGTTGGCCGTAAACCTTCGAGGTAAGTGTTTGATCTATCCTAGCTTGAGGGAATATGATTAGAGTATAATAAACTTCTATTTGCTAAATGATTGAGTGCGGTGTAGGTGTGGTGACGAGTGTCCATACACCGGAGTCTAGCATGATCGTGAGTCGTTGTTTGTACATGTTTTGAACTAAATTGGAACTATCCTAAGCTCAATAACGATTTCTATAAATGTGAAGAGTTCAAGAATATATTGTGAAATATTGATATTTTGGAGCATTGGCTCGAATGATAAATATTATTGAAGTAAAGTTGAAAGTATTGAAAGGAATTATGATTAATCCCTTGCCGGGATGGTTAAATTACTGAACCCTTGCCGGGTTGTGAAAGTTACTGGTATTGTTCCCTTGTTGGGACCTTATTGTTAATGTTGTTACTCCCTTACCGGGATAGTATTTGTTATTTATTTATTATTCTTGCCAGTTTGGTTGTGACTGCTGTTTGGGTAAGGAAGAGTGATATTGCACGAAGTGTCATTCCGTGTTATTTCCGATTTTAATTGCACGAAGGGTCATTCCGTGCTATGTTGTGACTATTTACGCACGAAGGTACATTTCGTGCTCTTAATGGATTATAAAAGCACGAAGGGTGATGTCGTATATTTTTATATGATTGTTTGGGCCAGAATGAGAGTAAAAGCACGAAGGGTGATGCCGTGGAACTATTGAATTTCTTATTTTGTGATAATTATTGTTGCACCCTGTTTCTATTTCACTGATGAATTATATATATTCAATTGTGCTTCCCATACAATGTTCCTTCCCTTTTATTTGTTTAGTTCAGTATTTCTGTTATTTTTGTGGTACACATGTATATAGAACTGTAAAGGTTTATGTGAGTGTCTGGTCCTAGCCTTGTCACTACTTCGCCGGGATAGGCCAGGCACTTACCAGCACATGTGGTCATTTGTGCTAATACTACACTTCTATGTGTTTTTGCACAGGTCTAGGTTTTGAGCAGTGGCAGCAGTAGTTCGATAGCAGGATTTCACTGCTACGAGACTAAGGTAGCTTGTAGGCGTCCACAGGCCCGGCGTCTCTTCTTACGCTTTTCATTTATACTGTAGTCTCATTGTTTCGAGATAGAAAACTGTTATATTTCTTTCAGACCATTATATGTAGTTTATTCTTAGTGGTTCGTGAGTGTGTGACACAAAATCCTAGGTAAAGGATTTACGTTAAGTATTCCGTATTTATTTCAAAATTTATAAAAGCAGACTTCCGCAGCTATTGTTATTATTATTAGTCATGCTATTAACTTGACAACATGATGATTTTATTTATTAAATGGTGAGTAAATTGGCTTGCCTAGCTACCACGAGTAGGCGCCATCACGATTCCGATTGTGGGAAATCGGGTGGTGACAAGTTGGTATCAGAGCACTAGGTTATATAGGTCTCGCAACTCATGAACAAACTTAGTAAAGTCTGAGGGGTAGGTGAGGAGACGTATGTACTTGTTCCTTAGAGTCTATTGAGTTAGGAAAAATCTCTCATTTGTTCTTTCTTGTTGTGCGATTTGGTTCCTCAAATGCTGATTGAATTTTTACTTTGTTCTTTCGCAGATGACGAGAACACGCGCTTCCTCATCCGTCGATCAGCAGTCCGAGCCTCAGGCAGCTCCCGCGATGGGCAGAGGCCGAGGTCATGCCGGAGTCCGTGGTAGGGGCAGAGCTCAGCCCTAGGCAGCAGTTCTAGGGGTGGAGCCTCATATTGAAAATAGTGAAGAGGTTCCAGCCCCAGCAACTCCAGTAGGCCCAGCTCAAGGTCTAGGAGGGTTATGTTTACCCTTGAGCTTCAGGACGTTTTAGTCTAGATAGTAGGCTTCACGGGCAATATCGCTAGAGAAGGTTTGCTTGCAGTGGCACCAGCCATTTCTCAGGCTGGAGGAGGGGTTCAGACTCCTGTTACGCATACTCCGGAGCCAATAGCTCCCTAGGCTCAGGCCTTAGTGGTTTAGCCCGCAGTGGCAGCTCAGACAGGCACTACAGCTCAGGTCGGAGAGGGTGCGGCCATGTTTTCCGATGCTTTGTGGAGACTTGATCGGTTCTTCAAGCTTTTTACCACCACCTTCAGCGGTGATTCATTGGAGGATCCCAGGATTTTCTATTCAGTTGCCACGAGATTCTCAGGACTATTGGTATAGTGGAGACCAACGAGGTCGATTTTTGCACTTTCAGGCTTGCAAGATCTGCCAAGACTTGGTAGAGAGATTTAAGTCTGTTTAGGCCAGCAGGGTCCCCATCTTTAACATGGGATCAGTTTGCAGAATTATTCTTGGAGAAATTTCTCCCCGTCACTCAGTGGGAGGCATTTCGGAGGTAGTTTGAGAGCCTCTTGCAGGGCTCCATGACCGTTACTCAGTACGAGACTAGATTTGTGGATTTGGCACGCCATGTAATTGTGATACTCCCTTCAGAGCGGGAGAGGGTCCGGAGGTTCATTGATGGATTGATTCAGTCGATCCGTCTTTAGATGGCTGTGGGAGTTGGTAGTGACATATCCATTCATGAGGCGGCCAACACGGCCCGCAGAGTTGAGATGGCCCTTACTGAGGAAGGTGGTCATGCGTCAGACAAGAGGCCTCGTCATTCTGGTAGATTCAGTCATGCCTCATCTAGAGCCAGGGATTCTTATGACAGGGGCCAATTTTCTAGGCCTTTTTAGTCAGCCCTCCAGGCTTCACAGGGTGGTTTAGGTGCGTGGTTTTCATGAGCAGTATTCATATCATCAACCCATCATTGCTCAGCCTCTTTAGAGTGTTCGTGGAGGTCATTCGGGCTGTCAGGGTCAATAGTTGCAGCAGCCGAGATCTTGTTATGGTTGTGGTGATCCCAGTCACATTGTCATGTTTTTCTCTCGAGCATCTTGCAGTTCTCAGCAGCAAGGTCCTCGCCTCATGATTCAGGCTCCAACTGACCTACAACCTGCCCAGCCAGCCAGGGGCGAGGGTAGGGATCGTAGTGGTGGAGGTCAAGACCATAGAGGTGGAGGCTGTCCTTCCAGGGTTAGAGGTCAGCCGGTAGATGACCGTCCCCGAGACATAGTTCAGGGAGGTGGTGTTGATCCCCGATTTTATGCTTTGCCAGCCAGGCCAGAGGCAGAGGCATCGGATGCTGTGATTATACGTACCATTCTGGTTTGCAATAGAGATGCTTGTCACACCTCCCTTTTTACTACTTTTTCAAAGGTAAAGTATACCCCATTATTTACAAGTACACCCAAGAAGGGATATAATAATAACAATAGAGAAGGAGTTTTTCCACTTTAAGGACAATCGGAACGAGACTTATTTAGATTTAAGAGTCGCCACTTGGGAAGATAATAGTGTCCCAAATCACCGGTTTAATCCCGAATCTGAGGAAATATGACTCTGTTTTAATAGTCCGCGAAACTAGAAATCCGGATAAGGAATTCTGTTAACCCGGGAGAGGTGTTAGGCACTCCCGAATTTCGTGGTTTTAACACGGTCGCTCAACTGTTGTTTTTGACCTATTTGATTTCTTTATATGCTTTTATAAATGTGAATGTCCCGTTTTGTTATTTTAACAACTTGCGACGTCGCGAAAACGCATTTCGAGTCACACCACAACCAGTACGCCTATGACTTTAGTGCATTTCAGCGTCGGGATTTGAGATTTGAGTCACATAAATGTGCAATTGTATTAAGGATTTATATTTTAATCGTGCCTATAAAGTCTACGCCTTATTATCTTTAGGAAAGACCGTGAAGTTTGCTAAACGGTCCATCCGAATCTAACAATTATATCATAATTCATATGGGGACCCCGTGTGTCTTTTCATTTTAATATGAGGCTCATCCCTTATTTTATAGAAGTCCAAACTTATCATATACTACGTTTTCTATTTTCTATTTTTCCCCTAATTAGAATATAGTTTTGTATTTTTGGAACTTATTATTACTAAGTCCAGGCCAATTACTTACTACTAGGCCTGGACTTCTGGACTGCTTTAACAGTCTATTGTGTGCGAATGGGCCTCTGAAGCCCAGTGTGTGAGTATCTACATTCGCAGACCCAAAGGAGACTTTAGTCGAATCTGGGCATGTATTCACAACCAGGCCCAGAGTAAACAGATGAAATGTAGAACAGATTTGCAATTTTAACATAAAATTTAAATGAACGTTCTTCAAATAACAGAATAAACAAATAAGATTCAAATTATTTCATAAGGCACCAGATTACATATCAATCTACTAATTGCAAATCCTAATAACTAATTAAACACTCTAAGAATAGGGATTCAGTGTTAATACTATGATTTCCAGTACTTAGGTATTATACTAGTTGTAAACTTGTTTGTTACCTAATTTTAACTAAAGGAATACAATCTAGAAATATTAGCTAAATAGACTTGAATTATAACAATTTCAGAATTCTAATATTAACCTATAGTAAATCGTTGTTAAGTAAAAACTGGTTGACAAAATAGTTCAAACTTAATCCGCTTATTACCTTTTCTGAACTGATTAATCCTGATTCAAGACTTAATTAACAGAGGTAGTTAATTACCAGCTTATATATACCAGCTTTATAGGTGAATTAACTTCAGTATTACCCTGTTTTGAACTTAGATTTGATGAGAATTATTTCTAATTATGTATCATTAGCTACTTTATTCTAATCTATGGCAATCCTCATATAGTGATTAATTATTACAAATGATCCTAATGAATTACTATGATACTAGGAGATAACAATTGCAAACTAAAAGGAAAACAGAAGTAAATTCATCCAAACGACTCATGCAGTTTCATTTCTTCAAACAATGTGCGATTACATCTTCAAGAAATGGAAATGTACCTGATTCAAAAGGAATCTATGAGTCTAGGCTTTGAGGATGAAGAATAGTCAGCAAAATAACAACAACAGAGTAGCAAACAGAATCCCAAATATAATAGTCCAGCAAATCAACAAAGCAGAATCGAAGAGCTCAAGCAGAATCCAAATGAATTGAAGGATAATAGACCCAGCAAGAACTCCCAAATTAGTACCCAAATTAAATAGCTAAGGATCGCAGTATATAGAACCAAATTTCAGAACTATGTATGGAACCCTTTTTCTTAATTTCAAAGTCTGGACCTCTTTTCAGAATATAGATTTTTTCCACCCTTTTTCAGGCTCTTTAACGGCCTATTTATATACTGGTTTTGGGGGGAATTAGGGGGGGATTCAAATAAGTTATTTTCAATCCCCTCCCCTTATTCTTTCAATTATTTACAGATTAGTTCCTTGACTGTGTATCGAAATGCCTTAGAGCCCTTGCTAGATGGTTCTAGGCAATTCTATAGTGTTCTATTGGGGGTATTTTACTTGGTTACCCTCTTTTGCTAAGGTTTATTACAGGAATGCCTTTTCATTATGCCCAGTTTGTCCCTTATTTTGTAGTTAATTACAGGAATACTAGATACTAAAGTCATTTTTAGCCCTATAGGCTCTATTAAATCTTCAGGAATGCCATTTATTGTTTCATGTTATACCCTTATTATTTTTCTCAATTTACCCAACCTACTAAGGTCTGGCAGACTAGGGTTGTGAGTTATTTAACTAGTAACTACTTTTATAATTAATTTAAGTCTTAGCCAGTTTTAGCCCCAAAACCCTTTTCAAATTTAGACCACATTTAACAAACCCAATCTCTTATTTAACATATAGCCTTTCATTAACACAAGTCAATTAATTAACCAACAGAGATAAGCTTTCAGAACTAACCACTTAATACAATTAATAAATCGGCATAACCACTTCATAACAGATAGCCACTTTAATGACCAAATTTTACTCTTTCAGAAACAGCCACATACTTTAGCTTTCAGAACTAACCACAAAATCTTTACAACCATGACCCAAATCACAAAAACACCTAAAGATTCAGAATGGACTCACAAATGAATCAGATTACATATATAGTCAGTTCATGTTATTTTGCACACATAGCCTTAATCGCAAATCAATTTTCAATCAATTAGAACTCAGAGGGAAAATTTGATAATGGTTGAATCCCAATTAATCAAAGCTTAACTATAGACAGAGCATGATGAATAAACACATAAACAGGCCCATTTACTCATGATTCATACGTAATACACATTAAGAATCCTAGGAACACTTAAACAGACTTAAGCATGTGTAATAATCAGAGGTAAATCTTAAGCATGAAAAAGATATAAGCTCACAAGAATATCATGAAACATATAAAGTAAACATTTTCATAATCAGACAAACAAAGAAAATAGGAACAGGGATAGTAAAACTTTTCTTTTTTCGGGGCTTTCCTTTCCCTTCTCTTTTCTTTCTTTCTTTTCTTTCTTTCTTCTTTATTTCTTCTTTTTTTTATTTCTTTATTTCCATATTTCAAAAGTTCTGAAGACTTTTAGTCTTCTGACTGTTAGACTTCTCTGATGAGGCTTCGTTTTGAGTTTTGGTGGGTAAGGGGTGGTCTGGGGCTTGGTTTAGTGATTTTGGGGCGGGGGTTGTTTTTGGGTGCTCGCCGGGGTAGGGTTCCAGCGAGCCTTTTTGTTATATTCGATGAGTTCTAGTAAGATTCGAGACCAGCCACCTAGATGAGGTTAAAGATCTCCTCAAGGCGGTCTTATGGTGTTAATCTCGAAGGCTGGTTCATAGATTTTGAGGTCGCCGGCTAGGGTTCCGGCGACCGAAGTTTCAAGAAAAATGGGTTTTTGGTTTAATAAGGTTTTTATGGCAGTTGCAAGGTTTGGTGGGTAGGGGTGAAGTATTTGGTAGTTGCCTGAGCCGGAGATGGTGGCTGTTATAGGCCAGTCTGGCCAGTCTCAATGGAAGACTATGGAAGAAGAGGATAGAAGAGGATAGAAGAGGATGGAAGGGAGGCGGCTAGGGTTAGTAATGTGCATATGAATGTGAGTGTAACGAATTGAACAGAGATGAAGATATTTATACTCCCCTTGTCTCGTGTAATCCTGGCCTTTGGATCAACTAAGATCAACGGCCAGGATCTTTTCTTTTAAAACGGCACCGTTCAATTAAATGAGAGATTTGTTTATGTCCGTTGGATGTTAAATTTGAACGGCCAGGATTAATCACATGTACTACGTCGTTTAGCTCTTAATGAGATTCAATGCCATCCGTCTGATCATTCCTTTGGACGCCCTAGATTGGTCTTTTATACGGCGTCGTTTGATTTCCAATCGAACAGCCTTATCTGGTTCGTTCGATTGATTTCATCAACGGTTGAGATTTTAATGGACTGTACAGCGTCGTTTGGCTAAGGACTTAGGCAGACCAGGCTGGTCTTTTGGGCCTATTATACTTGGGCTTATCAATTGTGTATATATTTCATTACATAGCCCAAGTTGTATTATATTTTTCTATTTTTGTCTTGTATTTTAATTATTTCTTGGTATATTGTTTTGTATTTCAATCTTATCTTTTTGTATGTATTTTCAATTGTTATATTTTTTTTATTTTCAATTTTCCTTGATTTTTCTGGTATTTTGTGATATTTTTGCCATTTTCTTTTATTTTTCTAGTATTTTGTATTTTTGTTGATTTTTTCTAAATTTTCATATTTTTGTGATATTTTTCTAATTGATTCCATTTGTTGTTTTAATTTCAAATTTATTTTTAAAAGAAAACACACAAGTATTTCAATTAAATCACACAATTGCACACCAAAAACTATTTTTGTATTTATTTATATATTTATATTGGAATTTATTTGCTTAGGGCAAAAATCACGTGCTCACAATGCTTCAGTACTATTTGACCCTGGGTCTAGATATCCATATGTGTCTTCCTACTTTGCACCATGCCTGGCCATGTCTAGTGATAATAGGTGAATTTGACTATATTTATGCCATAAATAATCATGCTTTATTATTGTTTTGACATTGGTTATGATGAAAAAATGCTTTTATTAGTTTTCTTAGTGTGTTATAGGTACACATGAGCTAATGAAGACTAAAAGAGCAAGTTTTGGAGACAAAAGATGGTGAAAAAGGCCAAAGTGTGGTACAAGTCAAGAACCTATGTTGAAAATAACCGGGAAGGTGTGATTTCGAGCTATATGGATGTTATGCAATGAATTTAAGTGATTTGAAGCTTTGAAGTCTGAGTAAAAGCTCAAGGAATTAAGCCGAGATCGAGTTCGGGGGTCAAATTTGATAGTGTAAGTACAAGCGAAGAATGGATGAGGTATATTGCGTACTGTCTAGTAAATTGGACATAACCTTTCGCTCAGAAGTCCATTTTGACTCCATGATATATTGTTGGAAAGCTAACTCAAAGGGCTACAACTTGCATGTTTTGAGTGTTTTCAAATTCGCAAGGGAAAAGGGTGAAAATCGCGTTTTATTCGCGACCGCGGATGAACCGCGGAAAAACACGCTTTCTGAAGTTTTACTGTTCGCGGTCAGCTCGCGGCTGCGAACCAACCGCGGAAGGCTCCGCAGCAGCAATCCCAATTGGACTTAAACTTAGTTTTTTTAGCCCAAACTTAGTTTTTTTAGTCCTAAAACCTCTATATAAACTCCTAGTTTGCCCAATAGAGGCGTGTTATCTTTATTTCATTACTTTGGCAAGATTTTTAGTAAGAGAGATTCCTCTCAAACTCTTTCTTTTATCTTATATCAAGTATTTCTTTATGATTTAAATTATTATTCTTGTTTCTTCAAGCATGAGTAGATTAATTCTTTTCTAAGGTTTTGATGGAACCAATTGAGTGATGAACTTATCGTTTATGTGATTACAAATTGTGACTTAGATTTCTATTTGTTCAACTTCGTTCTTGTTGTAGTTAATTGGTAGGATCCCCAATTAGCTGTGCCTATTTAGTATGCATAACTTGGAAAAGAGTGCATATTTAGGTTTATTGTTGAACAACACCACACCTAGGTTATTGGAGGAATCTATAACTTTAGGCGTAAAGACGGGGTTAGGAATAACGAAGTCTTGGGTGCAATCTTAAGTGAACTATTCAAATTAAAGCTAGCTAGGGTAGCTCGGGAGAGTGCACTAGTAAATTATTGTAATTGCTCGGGAGAGGTTATGATACAAATAGCGTTCATGATTGATAGTATATATTAACAATTTGTAAGAGCATAACGATAAGGGATTCCATCAATAGGGGAAATCAATACCTTAGTCCTCCTCCAAATATTCTTTTTACTCTATATTTAATTCTTTCTTTCAAGCATTCTTAATTATTGCCAAGTAGATATTCGAAAATCACACAAATATATATTCAAAGTTTGGGAACTTGATTCGGAAGTACTTTTGGAGTTGTGATAGTTGCAATTGGTAGGTTAATTCTCTATGGGATCGATATTGGACTTATTAGACCAAGTTATATTGACTACGACCGTTGCTTGGACATGAATCAATTTTGGCGCCGTTGCCGGGGAATTAACGGAATTATCAATTGCCATTGACAGAACATCAAGATTCTTATGTATTAAGGTTTTTTCTACACTCTACATTGAATATTTTGACGGTTGTTGATTTGGGTATTCGGGTGCATGCCTAGAAAATCTGCAAGGACTGGAGAACTAATTGAAGGACTCTAAGACCCCGAGCAAACGTTCTGAGCACGTAACAAAGCCATCAAACAAATTCAACAATCTCAACAACCAATCAAACTAGACTTTGACATGGGTGACATAAACGAACAGAACGAGCAAGCCGGGCTAAATATGCAAGAGGCACGGGAGGCACAGGAAGGAGCAATGTTCGACTGGGCACAACCCACAGCGGATAATTTGGCAACTGCCATCGTTGTGCCAGCAATTCAAGCTGAGTCTTTCCAGGATTACCAACAACATGCTTCACTTGTTGCAAAACAAGGGATTATTCTCTGGGTCTGAGGTTGAAGATCCACAGCAGCACCTCAAGAACTTTCTATCAATATGCAAAACACAAAGGCAACCGAATGTAACTCTGGAAGCTATCAGATTACTACTTTTTCCATTCTCAGTTACAGGAGCAGCACATATATGGCTAAACTCACTCCCAATAAACTCCATTGCAACTTGGGATGAGTTAGTCAAACAATTCCACAACAAGTTTCATCCACCTAACAAGACGGCTCAACAAATTGATGAGATTGTGAGCTTCAAGCAGAAACCAATGGAAACATTACATGAAACTTGGGGCAGATTCAAGGGTATGCTTGTTATGTATCCTCACCATGGGATTCCTGAGCATATGTTGGGCCAAAGATTCTACATGGGGCTTTCAGACAACATGAAGAACATTGTAGATGCTTCAGCAGGTGGGGCTTTTCTGAGCAAGACTTGGAGAGAGGGCCAAAATTTGCTTGACTGGCCCAAAATTCTGGGTGGACGTCTAGGAATGCTCCTATCACACCAGTGGTACACTCTCTACCCCTGGATCCATCCAACACTCTGGAGGAGAACATGGCAACTCTATTGACACAAATGTGCATCCTAACAAAGAAGGTGGAAGAATCAGGAGTCAAGCAGCAGGTTCACATTGTAGATACTACCAATGGTGGTTTATGCACATCATGCATTAGCCAACCTATAGGTGATCCATGGGCTGCAGACCAAGAACATCATCATCAGCACGAGGATATGAACTATGCGGCTAACTATGGAGGGCAGCGGCAAGGTAATCGAAACTGGGGCCAACAGGCTCCAATGCAGTATAGACCTCCCCAGCCACAATTTAATGCAGCAGGTATGAGGCCACCACACAACATGGCTCCATATCCTAGACCTCAGAATTTCGGAAATCAGCAGCAGGGATACCATCCACCTCCACCACCACATGGGGGTAGACATGACGATGGGTTTTTATGATGCAGCAGGTAATTGGGTCAAATGCTAAAAAAATGACAGGATAGATGCACATGATGCCGCCATAAAAAATATTGAAGTACAGGTGGGTCAGATTGCTATGTCTCTCAACAATTGTCCTCAAGGGACATTGCCTGCAGATACACAAACAAACCCAAAAGACCAAGTCCCAAAGCAGATGATGGCAGTGACTCTGAGAAGCGGTAAAGATCTTTATGCTGAGAATGAAAGTGAGAAAATCGACAAACAGGCTAAGACACCTACTCCATTGCTCATTGAACTGGATGAGTCCACAGGGTTGACAAAAGTCACAGTCCAGCCAGTTGCTAAAAATAAAGAAGCAAAACAGGGAACAGAGAAAGTAGCTGAACAGGTAGAGCAGCAGATTGATGAGAAAGTGATAAAAAAAGAAATATCCCAAGTCACCGGGAAGAAGAGGCCTCCACCACCATTCCCCCAAAGGTTGGCCAAACACTAGAAAGAGGAGCAATACAAAAAGTTCTTCGAGATGCTCAAGCAAATCCAGGTAAACATTCCATTAATTGAAGCTTTAAAAGAAATGCCTGGTAATGCTAAGATGATGAAGGATTTGATGTCGCGGAAATTTTATTTCCAAGACTTGGCCACAGTAACACTTACCCAGACTTGTAGTGCAGTGGTCTCTAGACCCATTGCTGAGAAGCTATCTGATCCAGGTAGTTTCACCATCCCATGCACTATAGGGAATTATGCATTTACTAAGGCTTTATGTGATTTGGGGGCAAGCATTAATCTCATGCCCTTAGTTATTTATAAGAGGTTAGGTATTGGGAGAGCCAGGCCTACATTTATGTTATTACAGCTTGCTGACAGGACGGTTAAGCGTCCATTTGGTATTTTAGATGATGTGCTTATCGAGGTAGGGAAATTCGTGTTTCCCGCCGATTTTGTTATTCTTGATTGCAAGGTGGAAGAGGAAATTCCCATAATCCTAGGAAGACCATTCCTCGCCACCGGGAGAGCTCTAATTGATTGTGAAACTGGGGAACTCAAGATGAGGTTGAATGATGAGGAGATCATCTTCAATGTGCAAAAATCCATGAGGTGCCCTAGTGAGTTCGCGAATTGCTCTCTCATTGATGGGGTTGATGTGATAGTGGAGACCGACGATGCAGAGTTGACCATTAAAGATCCACTTAAAGCATGCCTGATAAACATGGAAGAGGTAAATGGTGAAAGTTTAGCCGAATGGGTACTATCTCTGGAAGGCAAAGGGTTTTGGGAGAGAGAGCTTGAATTCGAGCCTCTACGCTTAGAGAAAAGAGAGACCCCTCCTGCAAAACCATCCATAGAAGAGCCACCAAAGTTTGAGATTAAGCCACTACCATCTCATCTCAGGTATGAATTTCTAGATCCTAACTCCACTTTACCTGTTATTACTTCATCTAGTTTGCTAGATGTGCAGGCTCAAAAACTATTACAAGTACTCAAGGAATATAAAACTGCCAATGGTTGGACCATGGAAGACATAAAGGGGATCAACCTTGCATACTGCATGCACAAGATTCTCCGGGAAGAGGGGCACAAACCTTCCAGGAAACGCAAAAGAAGGCTGAACCCAAATATGAAGGATAGGGTAAAAAAGAAAGTGATAAAATGGCTAGACACGGGGTAGATCCCAGGTATGTTTTCTCACCCTTCTGTGCTATACATGTATTATTATGCCATGAGGACATGGCATGATTTTAAGTGTGGGGTGGGAGACTTATCTTGTATTGTATATTGTCACTACCAGAAAATGTGCCTATTGGAACAGTTATTTTAGCAACGGTTCACAAACCGTTGCCATAGAACATGTATGGTAACGGTTATAACCGTTACAGTAGCATTTAGGTGATATTAGCACACTTTAACTATAGAACCGTTACAATTGTAAAATAACCGTTGCTATAGATGCATCTGGCGCAACGGTTATATGAACCGTCCCAATAAATCTATCTACGGGAACGGTTAAGTTGTATAAATTTCTATTGGAACGGTTATTTTTTCTCTCTTATTTTCCCTCTTAAATTTTATTACACCCGCCAAAACAATCCCTATTCTTTTTATTTTTAATAATTTAGTAATACATATTAAATAAAAAAACTTGGTCACTTAATTTCCCACTAACCAGGCGATACCCCAAATATTACCGAGCCATCTCTTCTTCTTCGCTGCGAAATAGGCGATACCCCCAAATTTCCCACTATCAAAATCTTCTTCTTCTTCTTCGATGACCTAGGTCATCTTCTTCTTCACTGCAATATAGGCGATACCCCATATCTCTCTCTCCGATGACCTAGGGTTCGTTGTTTTTGTGAATATTTGAACAAATTGGGTTTGGGGTTTTATTCTAATTGGTGTCGAGAAGTTGTGGATGAAGCTTGGATTCATTTGTCTGGTGTCAACAATCAAATTTTTGGTGCTAAAGCTCGAAGAACGGCTTCAAATTTCTTGAGTTTAGTGCCTGAAGCTGTTGCGTTGCGTATGCACTCCTCGACGCATCAGGTATTCTTTCTCTACGCTTAAACTTGTGTCATTTTATGGATTTTTATGCGTATGAGTTGGTTCGGGGGTTCCGTCCCGTTGGGTTGTGGCTTTATTATGTGTATATACAGAGTTTGCTTTGTATGTATCTTATCGAGGATTGTAAAATTTGTCAGATATTCCAAGGATTAGACTTTGAGACATAGGGATAGCATGTAATCTGTATATATTTTTTACCTCTTGACAAAATTGTTAAGTTACTATTTCCACTCCACATGTTAAAAGCCTATTATCTTCTCAGAAATTCCATGTTTTTTTTAACTTATGAAAAACAGATAGTTGAAAATAGTCAATAACTCAAAGCCGCAGTGATTCATGGCGATAACTAACCATTTGAGTTCGAAAAATGATACGAGTAAGACTGAACTTCATTACTATTATTTGGGATAAATCGATTTGAATCTGTGAATTCGACTCACGTTGTGTAAGCCTGTTTTTTTTAGTATTGAACTGCATTTGCAGTTCGACTTGAGGCTGCTATTGTATGGAGAGCACCTTGTATCAGATATAGTGCTCTCTTATTGTCATGTCATGTAGCTTGGTTTCTTGTATGATTACTTCAAGAAAAGCAATGAGATCTCATATTTTAGCATCAGGGGTTCATCAGCAAGTGTTCTTGCTGTAGTTTTAGAAGCCTATATTCCAAGAATTGCCAAAAGAAGAACTAGGAACTTCATATTAAAGAAATTCTTTATAAAGAAGACAATTGTAAGCTGTAGGTAATGGTGTATATATTCCTTTGGAGATACTGGTATATATAGATTCTTGAATTTGAATTTGCCTCTAGTTGAATGATCTTCCATGAGATGTATTAGTATGAAAATAGCAGTAGTTTTTCTCAGTTTGCCGTGCCAAATATTGTGATTTGGACTAGCTATATCTTTGCCGCATATGCTTGTTTGTTTAGTAATGTAAGTCACCTAAAGGAAGCAGTTCAACATATGTCTCGTGATCTTGGATTGTCGAGTCCATTCTGATATGCAGGTGTACCAGAAAAGTTGTGAGTACAACTACTGCAAGACCAGAGGCTAAAACGAAAACTTCTCTATGGTCTAATTCGATTCCTGGCTTGAATCCAAGTTGTGAGCATATTTTAATTCTTGTAATGACTTGCTTTAAATTTCAAGTTAATCAGCCAAAGGGATAATTGTACTTTATGATGAGTGCAGTTCTTCGCATTGAGTGGTTTTCCTTGCCCGACTCTCCAGAATCCATCAGATTATTTTCTCAAAACAATAAACAGTGATTTTTATCAGGTAAGAAAAAGTTTTGATCATCTTTTCGTATTAGAATATAATGATCCTCAATTACTTTAAATGAAACTTTTGGTTATGAATAATAGGACATTGAAGAAGGTTCAACTGGAAGGAAATCAACAGAAGAGGTGATTAATATCCTGATAAAGTCATACAAATCTTTGGATAAGTACAAAGCAGTTCAAAGTCAAGTTGCTAAAATCTGCAAACAGGTGCCAAATCTGAAACACTGTTATGATTGATCCTCACCTGATATATTTCCTCTACCAATTTGAAGGTTAATTTCATGTATGGTCACTGAACTTTACCTGATTACTAATACAGGAAGGTGAGATACTGGAGAAAATAAGTCATGTCAGCTTAATAACCCAAAGCTTTGTTTTGACAAGAAGGTCATTTGTGAACATGTGCCACGATGTTGGTTACTACTGGCTATGTTTATGTTGTCATAGCTATAGGTCTCGGTACCATCTACTATGATGTTGGATGTTCTAATGCTTCAGTTCAGGTAATTGAGGAGTATACTTGCAGCTAGTGTTTCCTACCAAATTACAGTATTTACAATACTTTACATGGTGAACATAGGCAAGAGGTAACATGCTTATGTTTGTGGCTTCATTTATCACTTTTATGGCCATTGGTGGATTCCCCTCTTTCGTGGAAGATCTGAAGTTAGAAATACATAAATGTTTCATTTCTTGTTTTTCCTTTCTTGATGATCTCATACTAATAAGTAAGAAAATAAAATGGCATGTATTTCAGCTAGAGAAACTAAATGGTCATTATGGATCTGGTTCATTTGTCATTGCCAATACAATAAAATGACTAGCCTGCTGTTCAATTTGCTCCTCTGTTATTGCGAAAGGAAGATCCTGTTTGGTTGAAATTGCTTGAAGTCAGAGGTGTCAGGAAAAATATTTAAAAAGAAAAACCAAACATTTCTTTGATTATTGCAAGTTTTACTATGTAAATTGTCACTTCTAGGATACTGACTAGTAAAAAATACTTGCTGTTGTTAAATGCCGGATTCTGTGAAGTTTCTTTTCAGTTAAATGCCGGATTCTGGGGCTTTAATTTCATCTCAAAGAATATCAATCCAGAACAGTCTGTCTACTTGAGGCTGTGTTTGCTTTATCAATTTTTTCGTTCTACAAGCCTCTTTAGTTGCTGTTTGCTTTTGTGTGTGTATATATTTTTCAATCGATATCATATGTGGTGTATTCTTTGGGTGATCAACCCTAGCTCCACTTTTTTTCCAGAAGTATTGGTAGTGTTTTGCATTTGCCGTCACGTTTCTAGGTAAGATTGGCATAAACATTCAGTTCTAGTAGGGGAAAAAGTGGTAAAAAGATCACATAAACAATTTTGGTTAACTGGTAGACACATACATATACATTCAAAACCTTATTCTGCTTAGAAGACATGACTCTTGCAAAGTTTGCATTGTGGATTATCTGCAGTCAGACCTAACGCAATTTGTTGGTAATACTTTCAGGTTTGAGCACTCGTCTTCTCAACTGGATTCTCTTGTTAAAAAGGAAAATTTGCTGAGAAGAACAATGCTACTGTACTTCTTAAATTATGGGGCCAGAATCTAATATTAGTTGAAATATGTGATTTTTCACTTATAAATCCATCTTCCATGTCAAAAATACTGGTTCTGTTCAACCCGTAGCGCAAATGCTACATCAGCATTGTTTTAACTTACTACGAAAGTGCATCATGCTTTAACTTTTTGATGTTTTACTATGGTTTACCTAGTTTTTCTAAGAGGTTTCTTGTACATTCAGGTTGATCTTTTGGGTGATGAGGTGGATACACTTTTAAGCCTACTTGAGAAGATTTATATAGCACTTGATCATTACTCGCCAGTTTTGCAGCATTATCCTGGGGTAAGATGAATCATGTCTTAACATATGTGTTATCATTCCTGTGAGACTAGTATTAGTCCGGTTTATTGATTCAGCAATATGTGTCTAATAGTCATCTCAAGTTCCCATATGCTTTAAGTATGTCAGATAGACTGCAAACTTGAAAATCTGTCCTTTGCATCTGAAAATAAAGTAGTCACTCCTTCCAATCGAAGGATAAGTTGTTAGCTGGGTATCTTGTTGTTAGCATGTGCAAACTTTTACAAACCAGTGGCTAAAGGTCCAGTGACAAGGGGTAAAGACTATACTCCTACTGCTCTTACTATCGAAGTTCTATCGGAATCCTATGTCTTTCCCTCGCCAGTTATTTATAGCTTCCTTTAAGGGCCCTTCACTGCCTATTGTACACCTAAGAGATAAAGGAATAGCTCCAGATTTTCTTTTAGCCCTTTCCAGTTCTGGAAGACAATGTAGAATCAAATAGTTTATAGCATCGTTACTTGTGTTCTTGCTTTGATATGAGTCTTAGTTGACTAATCGTCTTAGCTGAACCTTGTAGTCTAGTCTTGTTCAATTTGAAACAATTGAAACTTGACAGTGCAAGTGGAATATTTCACACTAATCCGCTTCATTTTTTCTGCGGTAGCTTCAGGGTCAATTGCGTGAGGCGACGCTGTAGCGACTGTAGCATCGCTATTCAAAAAAAAAAAAAAAAGGGCGAAACTTAAAATAACATGTCGCGATTAGGGCTCGAGTTTAGAGCTTCTTCAACTTTGAACAAAAAAACAAGAAGAGAAGGTCGGAACTGTGGTTTCTTCCAGGTCGCGATTAGGGCTCGAACAAAACAACTTCTTCATCTTAAAGCTTGAGGTTTCTTCCAAGTGCCATCTTCTTCTTCATCAAGCTTCTGCCATTGAAAGACCAGGTATAAGCTCTAAGTTTCCTTGCTTTCTTCTTCTTTCTTCTCTTTTCTTTCTTCTTTCTCCTTCTTCTTCTTTTCTTCTTCCTTTTTCTTTTTTCCTCTGTTTTTTGACGGAAAGAGCAGAAACAGAGGTCTCTTTTTGTGCTCTAATTTTCGAGTAAAATACGGAGGTTCTTCACTTCCTCTTTCTTCTTCTCTTAATTCTTTTTTGGCTCCGTTTTGACAAAATACAGAGCTCTGGCTTTTTGGCAAAATATAGAGGTCTGTTTTGGCTCTGTTATGGCCATTTTTGAGCTGCTTTGAGGCCCTTTTTTCAGAAACAGAGGCTGTTTTGGCAAATATCCTCGGCAGTGTCATTAAAGGAATTTAGCAACCGGATAACAAATTAGCAGGGGGAAAATCCTGTCATTAAATACTGAATTTCCTGAGGCTCCTGTTATTGGGAAACTTCACAGCTATTAAGACTTTCCATCTATGAATCCCAAGAGTATTAAGCAAAGGGATCAAAGGTTCAACTCTTTCAAAACATGGTCTGGTAACCTTGAGAGACAATTTAACAAATTTGCATGGAAAGAATCTAGAAGTACAACAAGAATCGAATACTACAGAGAGAGAAAATATCCCTGGACATCGATACTTTGATGCGGTGGAGGGATCAGAATTGGACACTCTACGGGTAAGCTTTTCTCCTTTGTTTCACCCACCTAGTTTAGTGGTCTGCTGAAATTTGCTTCAGATGTAGATATCTTTAAAGATTACTAGCATGTGATATCATGAATGTATCAATGCATTTCAGTTTTGATCTTTTATGGGTGTCAACGGCGTATATCCAAGATATGTTTTTCTACCGATAGATGGCCTGAAAAAGTTCCCTTCATACGGACAATTACATTGCCCATCACTTGTATATATGCTATATCTTCCACACACCATTGGGTACCCGCAGTTTCCTACATCAGATTCAGATGTCCAAACATCAGATACCACTTTCCAATCAAGCTCATATATGTCAAATTGGTATAGCCGTAAATGTCCATTATGCTCAAGCATCATGAATGGAGCAAAAGTAGACGCGAGGCTAAGGGTAGGAGCATCAAAACTTAAACCAGTATCGTTCGTATAATCTGAAGCATAGTAATATTGAGGTGGATTAGTATCTGTGTATGCCACAAGGCTTCCGTTGAGAATAGTAAGCGAAAATAAACCTTGACTCTTATTGGATGATCAAACGACTGCCAAATTGCTCGATTTCTCTTATCAAAGAGCACGAGATTCCCTCTTTCTGTCAAGTTTAATCCTGAAACAGATTTGCCAGTAGTATTAGTGGACCAAACAAGAGTACCATCAGAATCTAACAAGACCAAGTTGCCATCTCGGCCTAGTTGCAACGTCGCATTGGCTTTCACTGGACGGTTCCTGTTAGCAGACCAAACTAACTGGGGGTAATGTGTTTGGCTTGAGATATTAGCTCTAGCTATTAGATGGCTTTGAGACGGATTTATTCTGTCCGAAGCAATTTCGGAGGGTTTATTGGACGGTTCAAGTATTTATGTTTGTGATTCTTCTTATGCATTATTCTTTACTTTGCCATTATAGCTTGATAGTTTAAAAGTCTTGGTGTTTGGTAATAATATCAGATTGTTATTGCGTATAATTTGTTGAGATGAATAAGTTGGATTAATAAAAGAAGAAAAAAACAGTTAAATGCTTGAGTATTCTTAGACCGGATTATGTTGAAGGTTAATAACTTTATTTATGCTCTTTTGTAGGTGGAGTTGATCAACAAATGGATGTTGAAGACAATGAAGAATTAGACCTTACTTGAAATGAATTTTGTATTGTTATAGCTAAATGTTCTAGGAATCTTTTGTTGCCAACCTTTTTGAAACTTATTTAATATCTTGAAATGTACTAAACCACTCATGGGTTAGAATATTTAGCTTTATGGATAATTTTTGTATTATTAATAGTTTCATTTTATGATGTGTTTAAATTTTAGTGTTATTATAATTTATTATATGCATAAATATATATTTATAACAGGTTATTTTGATTTTAATTGAACCGATACATACAGAACCGTACCAATAGGACACTAAAACCGTTCCAGTAGATAATGTAAACCGTTGCAATAGGTTCCACAAATTATTCCAAAACTAATATAACCGTTACGATAGCCTAAAGCAACCGTAGCTATATCCAACATAACCGTAGCAATAGTTTACGTAAGTGTTGCTATAAATAATATGGTAACGGTTAAAAACCGTTGTAGAAACTATACAGCAACGGTTTTGAACCGTTCTAATTGAAAAAAATGACCGTACTAATAGAGAAAGAAAAAACCGTTGCCATAGACCTATCTATTGTTACGGCGACGCAAACCGTTGCAAGAACCGTTCCAGTAGACCTATAGGTACGCCGGCTGATGTAACGGTTGTTTAACCGTTCCTATATCCATATGGCAACGGTTTTGCTGTCTATGGGAACGGTTTTGCAACCGTTCCTGTAGACCAATTTTTCAGTAGTGTGTATATAGTAGATATAGCTGTAAATTATATTAGCTGGTTTGGCCCGATGATGGACACTTGGCGACGGGTTTCTTAAGGGTCTAAGTTGGAATAAAAAAACACAAAAAAAAAATTTGAAGATTTGAAAAAATACAAAAATATGAGTAGTGGACTCTTCCTTATGACGGACTATTTAGGACAAGTACTCATGAGGGAAGTAGTCCACGTAGGAATTTCTCTTTCTTTTATTTTCTTTTTATATGTAGTGTATCATCTCCCCCTTGGTTTTTCTTTTGACCACGGTTCTTTTCCAAGGGTTTTTATTTGAACTGGGTTAGGTAGATTTTTTTTTTAGGATTTGAGGTAAAAGGGCAACATGTAACCCCGAATATGCACATTAGCAAAAGCGTAAATTGAACTTGAGAATGTATCTTCTAAGCTTGATTGTAGAATCTCAATATGCCTTAAATTGCACAATAATTCTTGCTTGAACATCGATAGGACTTTGTAGATAAACTGGATTCCAAATGAGTTGCATGCCATGTGTGTGTGAGGTTTTTACTTACATTGTATGTTGTACATGATGCCTAGAACTTGCCCTGTGTGTTTGCAAAGCGAAATAGAAGTTGTTTGATTGTAGAAAGGATAGAGGCATTTCTTTGTGTAACCCCATATACCAATAAACATTAATTCACCCATACATTACATCTTAGTTAACCCCTTTGAGCTTAAAGCCTATTCTTTGATAACCCTTGAATGTTCTTCAAATTATTATATTGTTCTACATTACCTCCTTGAAGCACTTGTATTGTAATGAATATGCAAAAGTTTAAGTGTGGGGTGAAGGGAAATTGAAAAGGGAAAATCAAGAATGAATGGTAGAAAATAGTGAGATGGCCAAAATAATGTAAATGTATTGCAAAGCAATGAAAAGATATTCTGAAAAAAAAAAGAAAAAAAAAGAGCTATATTGAATAAAATCTTAGAAAAGCCAGTCACATCAATAAAAGTAAAGTGGGGGTAAAATTGAAGGAAGGTGAAGGTATGTTTATGGGAGACATAAGGAAGTAAACAAAAAGGGAAGTTGTGAAAAAGAAAAGAAAATTTCTTAGGGAGGTTAGTCACTATAACCAAAAGTATCCTACCCGTCCCACAGCCTACATTACAACCCTTAAAGACCTCTTGATCTATGATTGAATAACTCGATTAGTGGAGTATTACACTAGGGCAAGCCTATGGTGTGTCGGTATGCATATGAATGTTCTTTGTTGAGAGTGAGTGAATTTTTCTAATATCTATAAGTTCCATGTATTTGAATTGTTAATGTGTGGGAACTTCTCTCAATAAATTTTGTGAGGCATGTAATTCAAGAGGAACAAGGTAAATTTGCAAGTTTTTGGTAATAAGGAGAGTAAGTAATAATATGCGGGCATGAGTGTTTGCGGTTAGGTAAAGCTTGTGCATATCTTAGGTTGTTCATGTATAATAGCTTTTTTGACATATTTTGGGGGAGACAAATTTTTGTTAATTGGCCTAAAGTGTGATTAAAAGTTGCTCGAGGACGAGCAAAGTTTTAAGTGTGGGGTATTGATAATAGGTGAATTTGACAATATTTATGCCCTAAATAATCATGCTTTATTATTGTTTTGATATTGTTTATGATGAAAAAATGCTTTTATTAGTGTTCTTAGTGTGTTATAGGTACACATGAGCTAATGAAGACTAAAGAGCAAGTTTTGGAGACAAAAGATGGTGAAAAAGGCCAAAGTGTGGTACAAGTCAAGAACTTATGTTTAAAATAACCGGGAAGGTGTGATTCCGAGCTATATGGATGTTATGGAATGAATTTAAGTGATTTGAAGCTTTGAAGTCTGAGTAAAAGCTCAAGGAATTAATCCGAGATCGAGTTCGGGGGTCAAATTTGATAGTGTAAGTACAAGCGAAGAATAGATGAGACATATTGCGCACTGTCTAGTAAATTGGACATAACGTTTCACTCCGAAGTCCATTTTGGCTCCATAATATATTGTTGGAAATATAACCCAAAGGGCTACAACTTTCATGTTTTGAGTGTTTTCGAATTCGCAAGGGACAAGGGTGAAAAATTGCGTTTCATTCGCGACCGCGGATGAACCGCGGAAAAACAGGCTTTCTGAAGTTTTAGTGTTCGCGGTCAGCTCGCGGCCGCGAACCAACCGCGGAAGGCTCCGCAGCAGCAATCCCAATTGGACTCAAACTTAGTTTTTTTAGCCCTAAAACCTCTATATAAACTCCTAGTTTGTCCAATAGAGGCATGTTATCTTTATTTCATTACTTTGGCAAGATTATTAGTAAGAGAGATTCCTCTCAAACTCTTTCTTTTATTTTATATCAAGTATTTCTTTATGATTTCAATTATTATTCTTGTTTCTTCAAGCATGAGTAGCTAAATTCTTTTCTAAGGTTTTGATGGAACCTATTGAGTGATGAACTTATTGTTTATGTGATTACAAATTGTGACTTAGATTTCTATTTGTTCAACTTCATTCTTGTTGTAGTTAATTGGTAGGATCCCTAATTAGCTGTGCCTATTTAGTGTGCATAACTTGGAAAAGAGTGCATATTTAGGTTTATTGTTGAACAACACCACACCTAGGTTATTGGAGAAATCTATAACTTTAGGCGTAAAGACGGGGTTAGGAATAACGAAGTCTTGGGTGCAATCTTAAGTGAACTATTCAAATTAAAGCTAGCTAGGGTAGCTCGGGAGAGTGCACTGGTAAATTATTGTAATTGCTCGGGAGAGGGTTACGATACACATAGCGTTCATGATTGATATAATATATTAACAATTTATAAGAGCATAACAATAAGGGATTCCATCAATAGGGGAAATCAATACCTTAGTCCTCCTCCTAATATTCTTTTTACTCTATATTTAATTCTTTCTTTCAAGCATTCTTAATTATTGCCAAGTAGATATTCGAAAATCACACAAATATATTCAAAGTTTGGGAACTTGATTCGGAAGTACTTTTGGAGTTGTGATAGTTGCAATTGGTAGGTTAATTCTCTGTGGGATCGATCTTGGACTTATTAGACCAAGTTATATTGACTACGACCGTTGCTTGGACGTGAATCATCTAGTTATGCCTTGGACATTCCTGTCTATGTGTCTATGCCAGTGGGTGACTCCATAGTAGTCGACAGGGTGCATTATTTGCGTGTGGTTGTGTTTGAGGGTCTTGAGACCCGTGTTGATTTATTACTATTAGATATGGTGGACTTTGATGTTATACTGGGGATGGATTGGTTGTCCTCGTATCATACTATCCTAGATTGTCACTCGAAGACCGTGACCTTGGATTTGCCAGAATTACACCGACTAGAGTGGAAAGGGACCCCAGGTCACGCCACCCACAATGTTAATTCAGACGTTAAGGCTTGATGCATGATCGAGAAAGTGTGTTTAGCTTATCTAGCGTATGTTCGCGACTCCAGTGCAGAGGTTCCTTCTATTGACTATGTTCCTATTGTACAGGAGTTCCTCGAGATTTTCCCTTCAGACCTGTCGGGTATGCCACCCGATAGGGATATTGACTTCTATATTGATCTGGCTCCGGGCATTTAGCCTATCTCTATTCTGTTGTATTGCATGGTCTCGCCAAAGTTAAAATAGTTAAAATATCAGTTGCAAGACTTACTAGAGAAGGACTTTATCAGGCCTAGTGTTTCTCCTTGGGTGCGCCGGTGTTATTTGTGAAGAAGAATGATGGTTCGATACGGATATGTATTGATTGCCGGCAATTAAACAAAGTGAAGATCAAGAATAAGTATCCACTATAGAGGATTGATGATTTGATTGACTAGCTCCAGGGATAAAGGGTGTTCTCAAAGATAGACTTGAGGTCTGGCTAACATCAGCTGATGATTTGGGCGTCTGATGTCCCTAAGACAACATTCCGCACTCGGTATCGGCACTACAAGTATTTAGTCACGTCTATTGGGCTGACGAATGCCCAGCATCATTTATGGAGTTGATGAACCGAGTGTTCAGGCCTTATCTAGACTTGTTCATGATAGTATTTATAGACGATATTCTGGTATACTCCCGCAGCCAGGAAGAGAACGAGCAGCACCTCAGAGTGGTTCTTCAGACTATGAAGGATAACCAGCTATATGCCAAGTTTTCAAAATGCGAGTTCTAGTTGAGTTTGGTTGCATTCCTGTGTCATATTGTATCAGTATAGGGTATTCAGGTGGACCCAAAAAAGATTGAGGCAGTCAAGACTTAGCCTCGACTAGCTTCAGTAACCGAGATTCGAGTTTCTTGGGGTTAGTAAGATACTACCATCAGTTCGTAGAGGGGTTCTCTTCTATTGCAACCCTGATGATAAGGTTGACCCAGAAGGGTGCCCAGTTCAAGTTGTCAGATGAGTGCGAGGCGAGCTTTCAGAAGCTCAAGACAGCTCTCACTACGACACCAGTGTTGGTTTTGCCCATGGGTTCAGGGCCTTACACAGTCTATTGTGATGCTTCCCGTACTGGGCTTGGAGCAGTATTGATACATGATGGCAAAGTAATTGCCTATGCTTCAAGATAGTTGAAAATCCATGAGAACAATTATCTGGTTCATGATCTGGAATTGGCGGCGGTTGTTCATGCCTTAAAATCTTGGAGGCATTATCTATATGGTGTAGCGTGTGACGTATACATGGATCACAAGAGCCTTCAACACTTGTTCAAGCAGAAGGAGTTTAATGTGTGGTAGAGAAGATGGAGAGAGTTATTTAAAGATTATGATGTTACTATCTCATATCACCCAAGTAAGGCTAATGTAGTGGACGATGCGTTGAGTAGAAAGTCTGCCAGTATGGGTAGTCTTGCTTTTATTCTGGTTAGCCAGAGACCGCTTGCCTTAGATGTTCAGACCTTAGCCAACCGATTTGTGAGATTAGATATTTCTAACCCTAGCTAGGCGTTGGCTTGCACGGTTGCGCATTCTTCTCTAATGGAGTGTATCCGTGAATGACAGTTTTGATGACCATCATTTGTGTGTTCTGAGAGACACGGTGCAGCGAGGAGGTGCTACGAAGGTAACCTTAGGTGATTACGGGGTGTTGAGATTACAGAGGCGAGTTTTTGTGCCCAATGTTGATGGAATTCAAGAGTTGATCTTAGCGGAGGCCCATAGTTCTCGATATTCTATTCACCTGGGTTCCACGAAGATATATCAGGACTTGCGGCAGCATTATTGGTGGCGTAGGATGAAAAAGGACATTGTTGCGTATGTCGCTCGGTGTTTAAATTTCCAACAGGTCAAATATGAGCACCCGAGGCCTAGTGGTGTGTTTTATAGAATTGAGATTCCCGAGTGGAAGTGGGAGCGGATTATAATGGATTTCATTACTAGACTTCCGTTGATTTGGAAGAAATTTGATGATTGATAGGCTGACCAAGTCAGCACATTTCATTCCAGTAGCAGTCTTCTATTCACCTGAGAGGTTAGCGAAGATTTATATCCGAGAGATTGTTCGCCTTCATGGAGTGCCGGTATCTATTATCTCATATCGAGGTATGCAGTTTACCTCACACTTCTGGAGAGTGGTTCAGCAAGAGTTAGGCTCCCAAGTTCAGTTGAGCACAGTATTCCATCCTTAGAAAGACGGTCAGTCCGAGCGGACTATTCAAATTTTGGAGGATATGTTCCGAGCTTGCGTCAGTAACTTTGGAGGCTCGTGGGACTAGTTTTTGCCTTTAACAGAATTTTCCTACAACAATAGCTACCAGTCTAGTATTCAGATGGCTCCATATAAGGCATTGTATGGCAGGCGATGTTGGTCTCCAGTCGGATGGTTTGAGCCGGGAGAGGCTCGGTTATTGGGTACTGACTTAGTTCATGAGGCCTTAGATAAGGTCAAGACTATTCATGAGAGGCTGCATTTAGCTCAGTCTAGACAGAAGAGTTATGCAGACCATAAGGTCCGAGATGTAGATTTCGTTGGTGAGTGGGTATTACTTCTAGTGTCTCCTAAGAAGGCCGTGATGTGGTTCGGAAAGAATGGAAAGCTTAGCCCTAGGACATTGGTCCGTTTGAGATTCTTGATCGAGTGGGAGAGGTGGCTTATAAACTTGCGTTGCCACCTAGCTTATTAGTCGTGCATCCAGTTTTCCATGTATCAATGCTTCAGAGGTATCACGGCGATCCTACGCATGTGTTAGACTTTAGCACTGTCCAGTTAGACAAGGATTTATCGTACGAGGAGGAGCCGATAGCTATTCTAGACCGTCAGGTTCGACGTTGAGGTCGAAGAGCTTTCCTTCAGTGCGTGTTCAGTGGAGAGGTCAGCCTCCTGAGGCATCGACCTGGGAGTTCGAGTATGATATGTGGAGCTGTTATCCATATTTGTTCCCCGACTCAGGTACTTCTTTCTTTTGTCCATTCGAGGACGAACAGTTGTTTTAGAGGTGGAGGATGTGACGACCCAAAGGATCATCATCTGTTTTCCTCATATGTTTCGTGCTTCTGAGGCCTTAAAAACCTTATTCTATATTGCCTCGATTTGCATGTGCAGTCCGAGCATGTAGCTAGAAAATTTTTATGTTGAAATATGTGAATTCTGTGAAAAATTTGAAGAATTTTAATATTAATATGATTATAGTTGAATTTGGTAAACATTTTTGGTAAACGGATCCGGACCCGAGATCGGACTGTCCCGTAAGGTTCATAGAAAAATATGGGGCTCGAGCATGTGCCTGGAGTCAAAATCCGAGGTCTAGAACATGGGTAAAAGAACTTTGCTGTTACATTTTTTTCTGAAATTATTAAGAAAAATGAAAATAAAAATTAATTAAAAGACTATGGTATTGGGCTCGTATTTTGGTTCCAACATATGGTACAAGTCTTATATATTGTTTAAGCGCCTTCTGTAAAGTTTGGTTGAAACTTGAAGTCGTTTGACGTGTTTCGGACTAAAAATGGGAAATTTAGAAGTTATGAACTTTGAAATGAAATTTATGAGTTTTGAGGTTTGATTCATTGAATTTGATGTTATTTTAGCGATTTGATCGCTCGAAGAAGTTTGTATGATGTTTTTGAGTCAGTGTATATATTTGGTAAGGAGCCCCGAGGGCTCGGGTGAGTTTCAGATAGGTAAAGGGATGTTTTAGACTTAGTAAAAGATGCAGAAAATCTGCAGCAGTTGCACAATAAAATCCTTCTATGTGATCGCATAGGCAAAACTTCGATCGTATATAGCAATGTCCAGGGGCCCCCAATTCCTTCTACGTGATTCATTAGGCTTCATGCGATCGCATAGATCGCATAGTACAACCTGGCCCCCCTCACTTTTCTTTTATGCGTTCGCATTGTTTTGTTCCCGATCGTAGAGCTTTATTCAACAACGCTATGCGATCGCACTCCTTGCCCCGCGATCGCCTAGAGCAATTTTGCCCGGTTAAATTTTTAAAAATGGGACAAAACCAGCGCACTCAGATTTTTCACTCTTTTATCACGAACCCTCTTCTCTCCCAAGCCCTAGGAAGCCATTAACGCCCCCAAGCTTCAAGACCCTTTGATTATGTAATTTTCCGCTTATTTCCTTCATTTTTCTTTCATTAATTAACTAGTTTCTAAGCCTAAATCATGAAATCAAGGTAGAAATCATGGGTTTTGAGCAAAGTTAGGTTTTTGAGAATTTTGGGTAATTCAACCCTAATTTGGGGTCGAATCTTAAAACAAATTATATCTTTTGATTCGTGGGGTTATGGGTGAATTTATTTTGGTTCGAACCTCGTGTTTAGACAAAACTAGCCCGGAATTGGTTTTGCGATTTTTGGACAGCATGGTAGGAGGACTTTAATTAGGCAATTGGGCTGGTTTGTTGAGTAGAATTGATGATATTAAATAAATTGTGTATAGATACGATTGAATTGGAGCGAAATTCGAAAGGAAAGACATTGCTTGAGGACCGAGTTGGCCGTAAACCTTCAAGGTAAGTGTTTGATCTATCCTATCTTGAGGGAATAGGATTAGAGTATAATAAATTGCCATGTACTAAATGATCGAATGCGGTGTATAGACGTGGTGACGAGTGTCTATACACCGGAGTCTAGCTTGACCGTGAGTCATTGTTTGTACATGTTTTGAACTAATTTGGAACTCTCCTAAGCTTAATAATGATTTTCTACAAATGTGAAGAGCTCGAGAATAAATTGTGAAATATTGATATTTTGGAGCGTTGGCTCGAATGATAAATATTATTGAAGTAAAGTTGAAAGTATTGAAATGAATTATGATTAATCCCTTGCCGGGATGGTTAAATTACTAAACCCTTGCCAGGTTGTGAAATTTATTATTATTGTTCCCTTTCTGGGACCTTATTGTTAATGTTGTTACTCCCTTGCCGGGATAGTACTTAGTATTTATTCATTCTTCTTACCCGTTTGGTTGTGACTGTTGTTTGGGTGAGGAAGAGTGATATTACACGAAGGGTCATTCCGTGCTATTTCTGATTTTAATTGCACGAAGGGTCATTCCGTACTATGTTGTGACTATTTACGCACGAAGGTACATTCTGTGCTCTGAATTGATTATAAAAGCACGAAGGGTGATGTCGTGCATTTTTATGTGATTGTTTGGGTGAGAATGAGAGTAAAAGCACGAAGGGTGATGCCTTGCAACTATTGAATTTATTAATTGTGATAATTATTGTTGCGCCCTGTTTCTATTTCACTGATGAATCATATATATTTAATTGGGTTTCCCATAGCATTTTCCCTCCCTTTTATTTGTTTAGTTCAGTATTTATGTTGTTTTTATATATATATATATATACACATGTATATAGAACTGTAAAGGTTTATGTGAGTGTCTGGTCCTAGCCTTGTCACTACTTCGCCGGGATAGGCCAGGCACTTACCAGCACATGTGGTCAGTTGTGATGATACTACAGTTCTAAGTGTTTTTGCACAATTCTAGGTTTTGAGCAGCGGCAGCAGTAGTTCGATAGCAGGATTTCATTACTATAAGACTAAGGTAGCTTGTAGGAGTCCGCAGGCCCATCGTCTCTTCTTATGCTTTTCATTTATACTGTAGTCTCATTATTTTGAGATAGAAAACTGTTATATTTCTGTCAGACCATTATATGTAGTTTATTCTTAGTGGTTCGTGAGTTTGTGATACCAAATCTTGGGTAGAGAATTTACGTTGAGTATTTCATATTTATTTCAAAATTTATAAAAGCAGACTTTCGCAGCTATTGTAATTATTGTTATTATTCATGCAATTAAATTGACAACAAGATGATTTTATTTATGGAAATGGTGATTAATTGGCTTGCCTAGCTATCACGAGTGGGCGCCATCACGATCCCGATGGTGAGAAATCCGGATCGTAACAATGTGTGTTTTTTATCTTCTTTTATTTAATTAAAAAGGGGGGCTATATAGGAAAAATTAAATAAATATATATAAAGTTAAAAAAAATAAACAATTAAAACCACCCAACTTCCCCACTTCCTACTTCACTCATGCCTCACCCCCACTCCCGCATGTCTTGTGCGCACACAACACAACACATATCTCTATAATTTTCTATTTAACAACCCATTACCTAGATGAATCTATAAAAAAGAACACAAAGAAAAAAAAGGAAGAAAAAAAAAGAGATAAAAAGACAAAAAGAAGAGAACGAGAAAAGAAGATAAAAAAAAGGAAGTCAGAAAAAAGAAGAACAAAAAAGTAACACAAAAGAAGAAAGAAAAAGAGGTCAGAAAGACCAAAAGATAAAAAAAGAAAAAAAAGGCAACGAAATAGAGAGGAAACAAGAGGAAAACGAGGTTTGAGGAAGAAAAAGTTTGGTTCGAGGTCGAAATTCAAAGTTCAGTTCCTGGTTCCGGTGGTGATTAGCTTTAGTCCGAAATATTTTGATTACCGGAGTTTCATTTTGTATATTACTCATCCAAGCAAAGGATTATATTCATTAACTTTTTTTTACAAATATTGGAAAGCTTTCTAAGGTTCATTTCTTCTTCTCCTTTTCTTATTATTAAGTAATTTAGCATTTGTTTATTTGTGTGATGTCGTTGAAGTGGATATTTATGCCATATTTTGTTATAATCTTATTTTAATTAGTGAGATTCATCCTTTTAGTTTCACCTTTTAATCAGTTGAGTTTCTTCAATTTTGTTCCCTAGGAAAGCTACATTGTAACTGAGTAGAAAAGCAAGAAAATAAAAGTTATCTCCGTTTTTCGATCACCAGTTATTTGAAGCAAAAGTACTTCTAAACCATACTTTATTCTTTGTTATAGTCAATGGGTTTAGATGTAAAGTAATTTTCTTGCTAAAAGGTTAAAATATTTTTGTAAAGAAAATACTCAAGCATGCCCTTTTCGTTCTATTTTTTTCATTGTATGTAAAGAATATAGGTTATGATATTTTCATTAGTCTATAAAAATTATCAACTTTGCATGGAAAAATAAAAAGATGTTTCTTCAATATAGAAATTCATGTACAATTTTTGTGTAGGAATTTTTTTTTTTTGGGTGCAAATTACAAGCTTTGTTAAAGTATGTAGTAGTAATGGGTTTATAGTTGTAACGAATTCCTTCTAGTATAATATATTGATTATTCTATATGTGCTTTTAAGTTTAAGTTCATCTAGTTAGTTTGGTTTACCTTTTTTTTTTTACTTTTAAATCCTTAAAAATTTATAAAAATAAATGTCTCAAATCTGAAAATAGTTAAAATTCTAAAACACAAGAAAAACTTTACATGTATTTCAAAATATTAGCCCGTGTGTTCATATCCAAACCTTGAAATGATATGATTAAATAACAAAAAGATCACGTGCGCATTCCGCGTCTTGATGTCTTTAGATTAAAAATATTTATGTTATAATCATGTGTATATTTCGTACCTTGGTTTAACATTTATTTTCAAAGAAGTACCTTGTGTGCGTACCGCATCATGATGAATACAATTTTTTTTTAAAAAATATAACTATTAAATAAGCGGTAATAAATAAGCCATAATCAATAAAATACAAGAATAACTAAAAATTAATTTAAGCCATCCATTAATCAATAAAGCGATCGTGATAGAACCACGGGACTCGAGGGGTGCCTTACACCTTCCCCTCGGTCAACAGTATTCCTTACTCAGTTGTCCGTTTTACGTAGACCATAAACTAGTAGTCAAAATTTTCCTTTTGATAAGGGATATAATAAAAGGTAACTTGAAACACCAAAACTCAATTCCAAGTGGCGAATCTAGATAATAAATAATCCCTTTTCAAAACGTCACTTCAATTGGAAAAACTCTTCTAACTCAACCTCGTAATAGGGTCGTGTGGTAAAAAAGAGGTGTGACAAGTAGTAATATACTTAGCATTACATTTTGCTGGAATCAATTTACATCTTTCTCTGAGTTAACTGTAAATAGATGATTATCATTTTTAGTGAAATTTTAGAATTCTTCAGTAGAATAATAGTAAGAAAAAATAGTAAAGAATTTATAAGAAAAGTAGCTAGGCCATTTGAATTTGTAAATTATGCGTAATATTATGCTGCTGCCCAGGCTCGACCTTTGGGCCGTATGTCCTACAACGATTGAATATTGATGATGTCACCTGGGACCTTTTCTCTAATAGAAGGCCCAAAATGTTGGATCTTTTATGTGTTTTTAACCAAATTACTAGGCTTGAATTTAAGGACCAATGATAGTTAATTAGAATTTTTCTTTTCTTTCAATAGAGACGAAATGACAATAGACACCATAGTTTACGTCAAGGTTGGCCTTTAAATAAAATGATGAGATGAGCCTCGCCAAACGAAACATAAAAATTGCAGGGCCCACAACATATGGTTATAATGAAGTACTCAGAATCCGGGTGTGGCCGTTTAGTGAATTTCACGGCCCTCCCTAAAGATAATAATGCGCTAGCCACTTTAGACGCGCTTTTAATAATCTTACATTCTTAAATACGGGTGCACATTTATGTGACCCAAATCCAAATCTCAACGAAGTCGAAATGTATCAAAAATTGCAAGTGCATTTATGTGACGTGATTCGAGACATGTTTTCACGACGTTGCAATCCTCTTAAAATAATAATAATAAAAACGGTTCAAAGTTAAAAGCATATAGATCAAAACATGTATTAAAATCAAATAAATAAGCCAAATATGACAGTTGAGTGACCGTGCTAGAACCACGGAATCCGGGAATGCCTAACACCTTCTTCCGGGTTAACAGAATTCCTTACTCAGATTTTTAGATCGCAGACTATTAAACAGAGTCAATAATTTCATTGATTCGGGATTCAACCGGTGACTTAGGATACCATAAATCTCCCAAGTGGCAACTCTGATTTTTAATAAATAAATCATGTTTCGATTGTCATTTAAGTGGAAAAACTCCTTTATACCCTTAGGGTATAGTACGAAAAAGGAGGTGTGATAGCTCTAGCGATTTTGCTGGGGATGACAAACCCAGAACTTCGGTTCAAGATTTAAGAATTCAAGCTTAGAATAACTATATGTTTGGATTTATCTGATTTTCTTACATGTTTCATGCCTTATGTGCTAAATTCTTTACCGTTTTGATATTATTTGAACTGGCTATATAAACTATGCCGAAATTCTTCTCTTCTCACCACCGGGGATGTGCTTACTAGTTGAGACTCCCTATTCTATTAGTGTCAATACCTTGAAATAAGAAAGAGGCCAGAAAAGTTACTAAGCCAGATGGCCTTTTGGTTCCCGGTACGTAGCCCTCCTCGACTCGAGTTGTTCCCTTGGGTACACAGTCTAGAATATATACCTAGGTTTTGAACCTAGAATAACTTGACTCCATGCCGGATCCATAGTAGGAGCTCTTATTTGCATCACGTGAATATGACTTAGGGGACTCAACACAGGGGTTGGGTCCATCTAGGACTGGTAATCGGATATGAAACGACCTGTGATGTCCCGGCCCGTCATCATGTGAGTTATCACCCCGTTATCCCCGTTATAAGCTTGTTAATGTTTCAATATGCATGTTGGGTAAGTTTGAGTCAATCCGGGTTGAGTTTGGTTGAAATTGAGACAAATAGTCTATTAGAAGAAGGAATAGTTGAGAAAAGTCAACTGGATGTTGACTTGTGAGTTGGATAACTCGGAATTGAATTCTGATGATTCGGTCAGCTCCGGGAGGTCATTTATGAGCTAGGAGAGCGATCGGAAGTGAATTTGGAGGTCCGGTGTAGTTTTAGGTTTGAATTGGCTAAAGTTGAATTTTGGCGATGTCCGATCGGTAGGTGAGATTTTGATCCGGGAGTCAGAATGGAATTCCGATAGTTGTAGTAGCTCTGTTAGGTTATTTTGGATGTGCCTGCCAAATTTTAGCTCATTTGGAGGTCGTTGGTCGGGTTTTTGATCGAATGTCGGTTACAGAAGTTTGAATGAAAACTTAGGCTTGAATTTGCTTGGATTCGATGTTTTCCGTGTTTGAGGGCATGTTTTTATGATTGGAATAAGTTTGTATCATATTATGGAGTATGTTGGTGGTTTTCGTTGGGGTCCCGGGGGCATCGAGATGAATTCGGGGGTCCAAACAGACCATTTTTGGCCAAAGTTAGCAGCTGAATTGCTGCAATATCTGCAGAAGAATTTTCTTCTTCGCGTTCACGTAGGAGTCCACGCGTTCGCAAAGAGTATCGGAGAGCTGGGATCTTTTGTTCATCGTGTTCGTGGGGGGTTGCACGCTTTCGCGTAGGTTTGGGCGATTGGGCATCGCGAACATGGCTGGACCACGCGTTCGCGTAGAGTAAATCCGGAGGCTGCAATTATTGTTCATCGCAAACGCGTGGGTAGTGTCGCATTCGCGAAGGGTTAAATGCCTGGGCAGAGACTTTAAGTCCAGAATATTTCATACGCGGGTATTCATTCATAAACCTCCATTGTTGAGCCCTAGAGAGAGAAGGTGACGGGAAATAGCTGGGATTTCATCGGGTTATCGTCAGAGGTAAGTTTTGTGGTTTAATTACGCGTTTTTATCATGAAATCCTCCTCTATTTTACTGAAATTGGATGAAATTATGTGGGAATTTAGCCTAAGCCAGGGCTTTGGTAAAATGTCGATTTGAGTGGGCAAACAGAGTCCGATTTTGGAAAACTTTATATGCATAGACTCGTATTGAGACGAGGATTCTGAATATGTAACTTTCAGAATTTTTCGAGAAGCAGACCAAAAGTCGGGTTTTTGCAACTTTGTGGGTTTTGGTGCAATTTGAGTTATTTCGAATGGGTTTGGTGTTATTAGCATATATTGATGTATTCTCTATGAATTTGAACAGATTCGACATCCGGGGCGGTTGAATTGTGAGGAAAGTGCAAAGCGGACTAAGGCTTCTACCGGGTCGAGGTGAGTGGTGATAGTAAAAGATGTACAGAGGGTTTGAAACCCCGTACTAGCACTTCATAGTGGTATGTTGAGATGAGACACATGCCTTGTGACGGGCGTGGTGACATTGTGATTGGGGAATTGGACTTGGTCCTTTCCGACTAATAGTGTATTGTGTATTATGACTGAGAATGAGATTATAACTGTGTAATTGGGCTAATAGCCATGTTTGGGGCCTTGTTCCGATCTGTAGAGCATTAGGGAACCTGTAGAGCTAGGTAACCCCTATATCATGTTGGAATCTTACACTCAGCCGTAAAATTAGCTGAATAGCATATCGAGAGCCAGTACTAGCTGTGTACTATGAGAGATAGACTACTTAGGGTGGAAATTCCCTGATTTAGCTGAGTGGGCCGGAAAGGCCAATTCTATACTGACTGGGACAGGGTCGAGGACCCATTATGAGGTATTATATATTTATACCTATGTTGGATCAGGCTGCACGCCACACCAGTATATGTGTTGGATCGGACTGCACGCTGCTGTAATATATGCATGTGGATCGGACTACACGCCGCAGTATTATTGCGCTTGGGCTGTAGGAGCCCTTCGGAGTCTGAGTCTGCACACATTCTCAGTGAGCTCGGGAGTATATTATGGAATCGGGCTACGCCGCGACAGTATATATATATATATATATATATATATATATATATATATATATATATATATATATATATATATATATATATATATATATATATATATATATATTGGATCGGACTGCACGTCGCAGTAATATATGTGTGGATCGTGCTACACGCGGTAGCATCATAGCGCTTGGGCCTAGGGAGCCCCTCCGTAGTCTGTATACACCCCCAGTGAGCGCCGTTGACGTTAAATGGAGTGGGTTGCGCGCCGCAGTGGTATATGTATTAGAGCGGGCTGCACGCTGCAGCATTATACTTATTCATATCCATATACAGACTTAAATACTTATACATTTTAGACATATGTATATATCTACATACATTGAGTTGGCTGTATACCGTAGCGGTATGAGTGAGGATTTGGTCAGTGTGGGACCTTGTTGAGATAGATGTGGACTGGAGATCAGAGTACTCACTGTAGTGATGACTAACCTGTGAGGGTTTTCCTTAAAACTGTTTAGTGATAGTACAGGAGTTCTTATTTTCAGTTATTGTTTATTATTATTACTCACTGAGTTGAAATATACCCACCCCACTCCTCTGCACTTTTGTGCAGATTCACAGGTGCCCGAGAGCAGGTGAGTTATTGTAGCTGCTTACTCATATCTACTTTGCGGAGACTACGAGGTAGCTGCCGGCGTCCGCAGAACCTGTTTTCTCCTTCCTTATCATTTTGTTGCTTTCATTTTGCTTAGACTTGTTTGTATAGGATGTTTATTCTTTTGAGGTTCAGACTTTTGACACCACGATTTGGTTGGGACCATATTTTGTATGCTTCTACTATTGCATTTATCATTTTGATATGAACACTTTCTATTTAAGTTTAACTTGATTATATGGAATTAATAATTGGCTGGTTTAAGGGATAACATGGTCGGGCTTGCCTAGCATTGTGTTGGGCGCCATCACGACCCGAATTAGGGTCGTGACACGACAACCATGATACATTTTAAGTGTTGTATTTATTTGTCTCGGACTTGCATGCTAACCGGCTTGAATATTTAGGAGAAGCAAAAAGAAATAATAGTGTAGAGAGTTAGTTACATGAGTTAGCAAAAGCCAATGTCCAAGTAGCGCTGAAACTGTGCCGAATATTTTAGGAAAAGGAGAAAAGAGAAAGAAAAATATTGAAAATGAAAAACTAAAAAGGGTGATGTGTGAAAATAAAGTGAGTGGGCCCATTTATATTTTTCTTACATTTTGCATAGGAAATGAAAAATATGAAAAGTCCAAAAAAGATTTTACGTTAGATCATTTTTCGAAAACCAACAAAAAGGGGGGAAAAGAAAATTCAAATAGATTTTGCATTTTTTAACATTTTCAAGACGAGACAAAAACATATGTTTAGTTATTTTTAATTTTCGCCCGTATCCAATCTGCTCGAACTACACTGGTTTGATTCTCACCGGATGTGAGATACGTAGGCAACCCTCATCGGGTCCAACCACCCCTTTTTGCAAAAATAGCCAAAAATATAAAAAATTTAATTTTTATTCAATAAGTCGGGTGACGTCATTCTTGTTGAAAAATAAGTTGACAGTCCCCAAAAGAGCATCGGAAGGCTAGTTTTGCAAGAACAACCACCTTGAGTTATTTTAAAACGGTTTGCGAGCACAACCTTAAATATATTCTCCCGAAGTGCTGAAAGGCCGTATTTACAAAACCGAGTTTGTTTTTGAATTAGAAATTTGAATGAAAGGACTAACGTCATTTTGTTTTAGGTCAAATAAGTGATTAAATCTCCTTAATAAATGTGCAGGATGAGCACGACTCAAAATGAACAATTCTCAATCATGCATAAAATTTCTTTGGAGTTACGTCTGTGGTGGAACGATTTAGGAGGCGAAGGGCAAGATGAAGTCAAGAAATATTTGGAAGGGCTTACCGATTTTTTAGAGATTGTGCCTCGGGGATATTATCAAGGCACTGGTTACGTGTGGGACCCGACACATAATGTGTTCCATTTTTCAGACTTTAAGGTCTAGTATTAGGATTGTAGGATAGAGCTTCTAGAACTTTCGTACTTCATTTCTGGGCTAGGTGGGGTTTTGTAGGGCCTTCTGTAGATGTCTTGCGTATTGTATTATGCCCTCTTATGGTAGCTACTGGTAGATATTATTGCATGCTTTGTAATTTACGGTTTTATATTTAGCTAACTATTTATGCGATTTCTGTTGAAGTCACTAATGTTTTACTTTTTCCTCCTCTCTTTCTTCTCTTTCTCCTAAGTCGAAGGTCGATTGGAAATAACCTCTCTGCCCTTCCGGGTAGGGGTAAGGCCTGTGTACGTATTACCCTCCCTAGACCCCACTTGGTGTGACTATACTGGGTAGTTGTTGTTGTTGTTGTTGTTGTTGTTGTTGAGCTTACCCCGACATTAGAGGAAATAGCTGGCTACATCGGAAAAAATGAGGTTCCTTTAAGGCACAAGTACTTGGTTTCCCTGAGAACTATAGCCGTGCACAGATTTCTAGACTCTCTGAAGATAAGCAGAACTATCCACAACACAGATCTGGCAAATGGCTTTTGTACTCCAGAAAGCAAGATATGTAGCAACCCAGAAAGCAAGATATGTAGCAAAGGAAACCGCCAAAAGTCGGAGGAGCATAGACGTTTCGCTTTTATGGTGGTTTTTATGGGGATTTTGGTATTTCCAAGGAAAAATGGGAATATTGACATAAAAATAGCCGGGGTCATTAGCACTCTGATTACTCAAGCCAAAAGTACTCTTGCGCCTATGATATTAGCCGACATCTTCTGTGCTCTTACCGCCTGCAAGGCTGGGGAAGATTTCTTTGAGGGGTTTAGTCTACTATAACAAATGTGGAGGACTGAGCATCTGTGCCATCGTTCTCAGTTCTTGAGCTACGGGTCTCCAGAATGCATAGAAGAGTTTTACACGAGGATTAAAGGGGTCAATTTGCCGGAAGGATTCATGGGGTGGACAACATACTTCCGATCCCTCACTGTTAGTCAAATAGTATGGACATTTGGATGGTTGCCCATTGATGAAATCATATATATGCCATCAGCAAGGCCATATTCCTCTTGATGGGTCTTAGAAGCATTCAGCCTTACGCTCTGTATCGGGTGCTGAGATAACTCGGAAGATGCCAGATAGTTCCCAAAGATGATGAGCTTAGTTTGCAAGTGGTTGAGATTGGCCCCGATGGATAGTTTCTTGAACCAAAGTTTTGCTGGGTCTGGAGCGACTGTCAATATTTGATGGCGAATACTTGTGTTTGGGATCGAGCTAAAGGAAAAGTGTCACCTGATTATCAGGCTTGGTATAGAAGGGATGTTGCATTCGGGAGGCCGGCCAAAAGGCCTCACCTCCAGGAGTTTGCTGAATCGTTGCAAGAGCAGTGGGCTTGGTTAGCCAAAGAACTACGGCTAACGAGGGTGAGAGAAATAAACTGGCCAAAAAAATGAAGCCTTACGAGCCCAAATCCAAAAAAAGAAGATAGCGGCTGAAAATCCTGTTAGGAGTGCCAAAGATGCAAAGCTAATAGACAATTTAAGGCAAACAGTAAATGACTACAGTTTTGACCTCAACAAAGCAGAATGGGAACTAGTCAGGGTTCGGAAATAGTTGGGTAAAAATGCAGAAGAACGAGCTCGCATGGTCAAGCAGTTGAGAGAAGAACATGATAATAAGGTCGCAGGATTGAGGAAAAAGGTCATTACCATAGAAAAACAAATGATCAAACAAGAAAAAGAGTTCAAGGTTTAAAGGGAGCACTGCTGTACAACATTAGCACAATTAGAAATAGACCTGCAACAACTCTAGGAGAAAAATCAGCAGACTTTAGAGGCTAGGGCAGAATAGATAGGGCGGCTGCTTTAGGAAAAGGGCATAATTAGAGAAAGAATCCTAGCTATTGCCAATTACATCACCAGGAAATACCAAATGTACGAGAACATGACTCAGACTACCTTCTTTGCCTCAGTGATGATATTCGTGAAACTGATAATGAGCGACCTAGACAGACTTCAAGGGGAACTTGCATATAGGCCCGAAGTGAGACCGAACGATGTCCCGCGGGCACCAGGAGCTTTAATGTATTCATGATTGTTATTAAAGTCTGTATTTTCTTTCACTAGAGTTTGCCAGTTATCTGAGTCTGTATTTTCTTTTCGAGTCAGTCTACACTTCCATTTTAAAGTGGAATAATTTGTGATGGAGTTTGTAGCCCGTCTTGTGATTTAGAGTCTGTTAGTTGTCTTAATGTGTTAGTCTTGAGTCCTTGTAATTGAAATGCTTGCTATTAGTAAAATTGAAAATTCCAAAAACATTTCTGTTTCTATTTTGTATTTATTGCATTTGATCTGATTCAGGCATGGTCACGATACATAGGCAATCTCTATAGGACCCGAACATAACCATATGAAAAGAAAAATACAGTGAGAATAAAAAGTCAAAATAAAAGAAGAGCGGAAAAATAAAAAATAAAAATGAGAGAGGAAAAGCGAAACAAAAGAGAGGGAAAAATCCGCAACAAAGAAAGCATGGCAAAGCAAAAAGAAACCAAGGCAAGAATAAAAGAAAGAAGTCACAGTCGAGAATAAATAAAGCCAGGATGACGCAAATGGTTGAGCAAATGCATACTAGAAACCGTTAGCTGCCTAGGTGCATTCATGCCCCCAAATGTGCGGTTATCTACTTGTTAATGCCCTAACCGCTAACAACGTTGTTGTTGATGATGAGTTCAGACAGGTGGTTCAGTTGACTGGCATTCTGGCAACCCACCCATGTAACACCCGCTCCAAGGATACATAAAAAATGGTCAATCAAGAGCTAAAAGCAAGCGTTGTCGACCCGTCTAGGAAAGAAGAGGTGGTAGATGTCAACGCCAATGTATAAGTTGAAACAAGAGATGGCCAGAATGTACAAGGCCTGGGCAAAAGGACACCCACTGCCAACTTATCCTACCAATTTAGCTCAATCACAAGATCCTCCTACAGTGAATTCCTCTCCGGCCTACCCTACCTACTAACAATACTATGCAAGTACCTCTCAAACACCACCACCTCCACCACCCAAACAGATTCCATGCCTTCAACCACCAATTGCTCCTGTGTTCGTGGCTCCTCCACCCACCGCATTACATAGATCTTCTAGCGAGCCCTTGTTCTAAACTCAAGAAAACCACTATTACCCACCCGATCTCACTTTCAAATCTCCCGAACCATACTCTTATACTCCCCATCTTGATATCTGAGCTGAAGAAGAAAAGCCTCCCAAAAACCCTGACCAAGAGGAGATGATACGCAAGGTGAAAAGCTTGGAACAATCATTCCAAAACATGCAGGGTCTAGGAGGACAGGTGAGTGTCGCTTACATAGACTTGTGCTTGTTTCCCGACGTCCAAATGCCTGCGGGATTCAAGTTACCAAAGTTTGGTCTGTATGATAGACACGGCAACCCTGTAGCCCATCTGAGGGGTTTTTGCAGTAAGATGGGAGGAGCCGAAGGAAGGGATGGGTTGTTAATGGCATACTTTAGTCAAAGTCTTAGCAATGTTGCTTTGGAATGGTACACACGGCAAGGTCATGCTCGATGGTACACATGGGACAATTTGGCCCAAGCATTTGTAGGCCACTTTCAATACAACCTCAATATTGTCCCTGATCATCTCTCACTAACCAAAATTGAGAAGAAGCCCGGAGAAAGCTTTAGAGAGTACAGATTTTGGTGGAGAGAATAGGCTGCAAGGGTTGATCCTCCAATGAAGGAAAGCGAAATGGTTGATTATTTCCTATAGGCTTTCGAGCCTACCTATTATGGTCATCTGGTGTCGGCAGTTGGAAAAACTTTTAATGAGGTAGTGAAAATGGGAAGCATGGTGGAAGAAGGTCTTAAGTCCAACAAAAGTATGAGCTATTCGGCAATTAAAGCAACTACCTAGACCATCCAGAATGGCACTAGAGGGGTATTGGGAAAGAAGAAAAAGGAAGATGTTACAGCAGTGGAATCGAGAGCAAGGTCCAGGGGTCCATCACCATATTATCACCAACCTCGACCTCACCCCCAAACCTACCCACACACCCCATTTGGCCCACCACAACACTACTATCCACCTCTCATTTCTGTTCACCACGACCAAACATACCCCCAACCCCAGATGCCCTGGCGTGCACCCACCGCACATAGTACTTACCATACTCAAAACACATACCCACCTTCGAGAGCCTACAGAAACCCCACTGGAACCATTTTTCGACCCAACCTTGCTTCCAAGAATGATAGGTTGTCGAAGAAAAAGACTGTCTCTCCGTTAGGAGAATCTTATACCAGCCTATACCACATATTGGGACAGTTGGGCATGTTAAATCCAATTGAACCCAAATTTCCAAATCCTCCCCCAAGGAACCTGGACCACTCGGTGAACTGTGAGTATTGCTCAGGTGCCTCGAGACATGACACAGAAAAATGCTGGCATTTGAAAACTGCCATCCCAGAGCTCATTGATACCCGTCGAATTGAAATGCAGGCTCTGGAGACGCCTAACATCACTCAGAATCCATTACCAACCCATCATGAGACTCATATGATCGAGTTATTGCAAAAGGGAGAGTACAAGAAACCTTCACAAATCATAATGATGATCAGGGCCAGTGTGAATAGAGCAAATGAGAAATCAACCAGTGGGAAGGCATTGGTCACGGTAGAACAAACATTCAACAAACCAGTGATGGCATTAAAACAAGAACCAACTAAAGTGATGGTACCAAGGGAAGTTTTCAAGCCCATTTTGATTATAAAGGGCGCTCGTATAGAGCCGGTTATCATCAAACCAGTGACTCAGTTACCGGTGACTCAGTGAAAATGTCATCCCATGCTAACTATAGCCGAATAACTGTGACGTACAAAGGAAATGAAGTTAAAAGAAGAAGTGTGTGAAACCCATGGGCTGACTCGTTCAGGGAGATGCGTTGCCCCTGAAGAGTTGAGAAAGGTTAAAGCAGCCAAAGCCAATCTAGCTCCAGTAAAAAAAGGCCGTAACTGAAGAAGAGGCTTAAGATATCTTAAAGAAGATGAAGGAACAAGATGATTCCATTATAGAATAGTTGAGGAAAACCCCGGCACAAATTTCATTGTTGTCTTTATTGATCCATTTAGATGAGCACCGCTGGGCGTTGATGAAGATTCTGAATGAATCCCAAGTTCCAAATAAGATATATATGAACCATCTGGAGAAAATAGAAAATAAGATTTTTGAGGTCAACAGGGCTACATTTTCTGATGATGAGTTGCCTTTGGAAGGTACTGAGCATAATAGAGCAATTTACCTCACAGTAAAGTGTGAAGACTCTATTGTTACTCGGGTGTTGATTGACAACAGGTCCAGTCCAAACATTTGCCCTCTCTCCACCTTGGTAAAGTTAAAAGTGGACAATGAGCGAATCCACAAGAATAGTATTTGCGTACGAGGATTCGACGAAGGAGGAAAGGACACAATTGGGAATATCGTGTTGGAACTGACAATAGGACCAGTTGAATTTACTATGGAGTTCCAGGTGCTCGACGTGGCTGTTTCTTATAATCTTTTGTTGGGTCGGCCTTGGTCATGCCAAAAAAGAAGTGGTGTCTACCTTGCATCAGATGGTCAAATTTGAATGGGACTGGCAGGAAATTATGGTGCATGGGGAGGAAAGTTCGTGTAATACCATTATGCCTTTCGACGAAGCTGAGGATGACAAAGGCCCATTGGTTTACCAAGTCTTGGACACAATATCAGTTGCCAAGATTCCAGAGTGAGAGTGTGTTCCTATGCCCAGAGTAGCTGATGCATCTGTCATGGTGGCTTCTAAAATGATAAAGAACCGAATCTTACCTTGAAATAGCTTGGGTGCTTCGTTACAGGGCATCATACAACTAGTATCCCTCCCCGGAAACCTAGATACTTTTGGGTTAGGCTTCAAACCCACTACTGCTGACATAAGGCCAGCTAAAAATATGAAAAAGAGAGCATGGTCCCTACCAAAACCTATTCCCCGCCTTTCCTGTTCCTTTGTCCGGCCTGGTACTAAGAGGCGCCCAGCAATGGCAATGCCTAATTCGGTGGTGATAAAACCCGACAAGGAGCTGATTGAGAGGTTTGAAAGGTTGTTTGATGATGTGAATATGTTAGAGACAGGCGAAGGTCCAAGCAAGGCTGATATGAAATTCGTGGGGCCCCATGCAAAGCTTAAAGATTGGGAAGCTACTCCTCTTCCTACCCGGAGGGAGTCATGGTAGTTAGTTTTGATTTTCCTTTCAAATTAGTTTGGATTATTTCCAAGGTTGTAATTCGGATGCAATGTTTCGTCCGTTTGGATGAGTTAAACCTTGTTATCTTACAATTTAAGAAATGCAATTTCCTTCCTTTTTCATTCCTGATATCCTTTATTTTATCTTTCTTTTCTCTCTTGTATAGTCCCTTGTATGTTAGTTTCACTGATGTGTCATGCATGAGGAGTCTTCGGCCTACTCTTGATTATCAATGTGAAATAGTAATACAAGAAATTGAGTGTGATGACGAGGTAGAATATGACGATGAGGAAGCCTTTGAAGAAATCAGTAAAGAATTAAGTCAATTTGAAGAAAAACCCAAACCTATTCTGAATGACACAGAGGCAATCAATTTAGGGGATCAGGAGAATGTTCGGGAAACAAAAATAAGTGTCCATTTGGAAACTCCACTTAGAGAAGAGATAATCAAAGCGTTGCTTGAGTACAAAGATGTTTTTGCATGGTCATATGACGATATGCGATGTTTAAGCACCGACTTGGTGGTCCACAAATTGCCCGCCGACCCGGCATGCCCTCATGTCAGGCAGAAGTTGAGGAAATTTAAAACAGATATCAGTGTGAAAATCAAAAAACATGTCTCCAAGCAGTTTAATGCAAAGGTCATCCGGGTCACCCAGTATCCCACATGGTTAGCTCCTGTTGTGCATGTACCAAAGAAGGATGGAAAGACCAGAGTGTGCGTTGATTACCGTGATCTCAATAAGGTGAGTCCAAAAGACAACTTCCCACTGCCAAACATCCATATGTTGATTAACAATTGTGACAAACATGAGATTGGTTCCTTTGTGGATTGTTATGCTGGCTATCACCAGATTTTGATGGATGAGGAAGATGCGGAAAAGTCGACATTCATCAAACCTTAGGGAACGTATTGTTATAGGGTCATGCCATTTGGGTTGAAGAAAGCACGGGCAATATATATGAGGGCAATGACCACCATGTTCAATGACATGATATATCGATAAATTGAGGTCTATGTAGACGATGTGATCATAAAGTTACGAAAGCAATGTGACCATGTTAAAGACCTGAGGAAGTTTTTCCAGAGGCTCCACAGGTACAACCTCAAACTTAATCCAGCGAAGTGTGCATTTGGAGTCCCGTTGGGGAAGTTGTTGGGGTTCATGGTAAGTCAACACGCTATTGAGTTAGACCAGTACAAGATCAAAGTCGTGCAGGGTTTACCACCTCTAAGAAGCAAGAAAGATGTGATGAGTTTGCTTGGCAGATTGAATTATATCAGCAGGTTCATTGCCCAACTCACAACAACTTGCGAGCCAATCGTTAAGCTGCTTACGGTTAGACAGATGGACGAATGTCAGGCATCATTTGACAAGATTAAGGAATACTTGGCCAGCCCGCCTGTGTTGCTCCCACCAGAGTTAGGAAGGCCCTTGATCCTCTATCTCACAGTGTTGGATACCTCTTTTGGCTATGTACTGGGGCGGCATGATGCCACAGGAAAGAAACATTAGGCGATTTACTACCTCAGCAAGAAGTTCACATCTTATGAGGTAAAGTACACTCAACTTGAGAGAACGTGTTATGCTTTAACCTGGGTAGCGCAGAAATTGAAACATTACTTGTCATCATATAGCACCTATCTCATCTCGCGGTTGGACCCATTGAAGTACATTTTTCAGAAGACCATGTCCAGAGGGAGGCTCGCGAAGTGGCAAATCTTGCTCACGGAATTTGATATTGTCTATGTGACTCGTACTGCGATGAAAGCACAAACAGTGGCTGATCATCTAGCCGAGAACCCAGTAGATGATGAATATGAACCTTTGAATTTATACTTCCCTGGTGAGGAGATAACTCATGTCGAGGAATTAGAACAAGTCAACAAACCACGGTAGAAGTTGTTCTTTGATAGGGCTACCAATACCAAAGGCGTTGGGATAGGAACGGTACTTATTTGTTAGACAGGGCAGCACTACCTTGTTACAGCTCAACTTCGCTTCTACTACATCAATAACATGGCTGAATGTGAGGCATGTATCTTGGGTTTGAGGTTGGCTATAGACATGGGTGTCCAGGAGATCTTGGTCATGGGTGACTCAGATCTTCTGGTGCACCAGATTCTGGGAGAATGAGAGACACGGGATTTAAAACTCATACCATACCGGCAGTGTTTGCACGAACTTTGTTAATGATTCCAATCAATAGATTTTAGGCATATTCCAAGGATTCATAATGAAGCTGCCGATGCTTTGGCCACTTTAACATCAATGGTGCATCATCCAGATAAGGCTTATGTGGACCCATTACAGATTCAGGTGCGAGATCAGCATGCCTACTATAACATGGTGAAAGAAGAGCTTGATGGTGAGCTGTGGTTCCATGATATCAAAGAATACCTCAGGATGGGAGTATATCTGGCACAAGCCACACGGGACCAAAAAAGAGCAATTCGACGCTTGGCAATCGAATTTAACTTTAGTGGAGCAGTATTGTACGAAAGAACTCCAGATCCTAGTTTATTGAGGTGCATGGATGTTAAACATGCCACACCTATCATGACCGAGGTACATGCGGGAATTTGTGGACCTCATATGAGTCGATATGTATTAGAAAAGAAGATTCTTCGAGCCGGTTATTATTGTCTTACTGTGGTATGGGATTGTATCAGTTTCTTGCGCAAGTGTCATCAGTGCCAGGTGAACAGAGATTTGATCCATTCTCCACCATCTGAATTGCATATAATGTCAGCATCATGGCCCTTCGTTGCTTGGGGAATGGACATCATTGGGCCGATCGAGCCATTAGCATCAAATGGGCACAGGTTTATTCTGGTAGCCATTGATTATTTCACTAAGTGGGTTGAGGCGAAAACTTTTAAATCGGTGACCAAAAAGGCAGTGGTCGATTTTGTGCATTTGAATATCATTTGTCGATTTTGAATCCCGAAGGTAATCATCAAAGACAATGGTGCCAATCTCAACAGCCATCAACAGTTTAAGATCACGCACCACAATTCCACCCATATCGTCCTAAGGCGAATGGAGCGGTCGAAGCATCTAACAAGAACATCAAGGAGATACTTCGGAAAATGGTGGAAGGGTCCAAGCAATGGCATGAGAAGTTACCTTTTGTCATGTTAGGCTATCACACTACTATTCGCACTTCAGTAGAAGCGACTCCTTATTTATTGGTATATGGTACGGAGGTAGTAATACCCGCAGAGGTTGAAATACCATCCCTTCGGATTATCACCGATGCGAACATTGATGATGTTGAATGGGCCAAGGCCCGCTTGGAACAATTGAGCTTCATTGATGAAAAGAGACTGGCAGCAGTATGTCACGGACAATTGTACCAAGAGAGAATGGCAAGAGCTTATAATAAGATAGTGCGTCCGCGGAAGTTTGAAGTAGGGCAATTGGTGTTGAGGCGTATCCTACCTTACTGGGCTGAGGAAAAAGGAAAGTTCGCCCCCAACTGGCAGGGGGCATTTGTTGTAACCCGAGTGTTGTCCAATGGTGCATTATATCTAATAGATGTCGAATGGAAATGTATAGAAATGGCTATCAACTCTGTTGCAGTCAAGCAATACTATGTATGATTTCTTTGTCTAATTGTACTTAATTGTATTTGGCATGTTTTGAGATTGAAGTGACAAAGGAATTTCGTTCTGCTGTCCAAACACTTTACCCTTTGTTATCCCTTTGAGCTTTATCCCATTTTCTTGCATACCCCTCTTTCGGAATCAATAATAAAACTCGTAAGCCCCAGCGGGGAAAGTAAGTGGTGAAACAAGAGAAAAACAGTGAAAAAGAAATAGAAAAGAAAAGAAAAGAAAAGAGAAAAGAGAAAAGAAAAAAAAAAGAAATGAAATGAAAGAAATGAAAAGAAAGAAAAGGGAAAGTGGAAAAAAGGAAAGATCGCAACAAGGATGTAATTTTATGACATGAACTACGTTTGACTTGATCCTGAAAGGGTACGTAGGCAGCCTCTCTCTAGGGTTCCGTCACACCAAATAAAATTCCAAAGATCCCCAAGAGAGAAACTGGGGCAGAAATTGTAATTGTTGTAAGAAAGGCCGATTCTAAAAGTTGTAATGTTAAACCCGCGATTGAATTATTTTGAGCCTTTATACCCTTCTTTCTAAACCCCATACAAAAGCCATATTACGATCCAAAGAAAGACCTTCAGATCAATCTTCAAGAAATGCCAATGCGAGTAGGTAAAATGATTCATGTTGGGGGCAACACTCTGGTACCAGAAGAGAAATGGCGGAAATGAGTGAGTCTTATTGGTGAAAACCCTCACGGGCACCATAAGGCAATGTGATCTGAGAGAAATAAAAAATGAGAGAGTTTTATTAGTGAAAACCCTCAAGGGCATCATAAGGCGACGTGAGCTGAAAGAAATCAAAAATGAGAGTCTTATTGTTGAAAACCCTCACGGGCACCATAAGGCGAAGTGAGTTTTGAAAATGAAAGAGTCTTCTTGGTGAAAACCCTCACGGGCACTATAAGGAGAAGGTGAGTTTTCAGATGGGAACATGAAGCAAGTTTGTAGTTGACGGCTGCTCAAAATATGGCAAGCCGAGCAGGGTTTAGGTTTTGGCGAAAGTCAGGTTAAGAAAGTATGGAATAGCAAATCATCAATGGTACCAGCTATTCTACTCGGATAATCCCTATCCTCTTCTCTTCATTACAAATCATCCATTTCGGCGTCTTTCTATCCTTAACCTTCAAGGTCATTGCATTTCATTCTCTTGGAGTCTGTTTATAAGATGTCAGTGTCAGTTTTGTTAAAAAAACAAAATAAGGATGACAAGGCTAACTAGCAGCTTCCCAGTTGTACGACACAACATGACTGGAACATATCAAAAGAAAAGTAAGACATGAAGGAACAATGGAAGTTTCATCGGCGGGTTAATCAGATAATTGCAGGGGAGAAGCAAAGTTTCAAATCGAAGGGTCAGAAACACAAACACAGCAATACGGGATAGAACATGTGGGTCATCAAAGTCAGGGGGTTGAAAGTTAGTAAGGAAGTCAAGGCATTTTAAGGCAAGTCCATGGAAACAAGTTGGAGCAGAGCCGGAAGCAGGAACATACCCACCAAGAATGCCAACAACTAACCATCATTTTATATTAACAAATCTTTCTTTGATTGAGACAGGGGCAGAAAATGTTCTTTGTTTGTCTATTTTTGTTGCAGTCAGGAGCCTACCCGGAGAACGAGGGAATACTTTTCAAGTTTAGCAATCAGGAGCTCACCTGGAGAAAAAGGGATGCATTTAAAATTCAGCAATTAGGAGACCACCTGGAGAACAAGGGAATAAATTTTAAGTTTCAGCAATCAGACGCTCACCTGGAGAACAAGGGAAGTACAATAAAAACTTTAGACTTCAATTTTCAATATTTGGTAATATGATGTGCCCAGTCACCAAACTAGGGCAAAATTTTTCTTCGTTTGTCTATTTTGTTGCAATCAGGAGCCTACCTGGAGAACAATGGAATACATTTCAAGTTCAGCCATCAGGAGCTCTCCTGGAGAACAAGGGAATACTTTTCAAGTTCAGCAATCAGGAGCCCACCTGGAGAACAAGGGAATACATTTCAAGTTCAGTAGTCAGGCGCCTACCTGGAGAACAAGGGAAATACAATTTAAATTTTAGCATTTTAATTTTTAATATTTGATAACACGCTATACCTAGCCACCAAACTGGGGCAGAAACGTTTCTTTGTTTGTCTATTTTTGTTGCAGTCAGGAGCCCACCTGAAGAACAATGGAATACTTTTCAAGTTCAGCAATCAGGAGCTCACCTAGAGAACAAGGGAATACTTTTCAAGTTCAGCAATCAGGAGCCCACCTGGAAATTTCAAGCCTCAGCAATCAGGCACCCACCTGGAGAACAAGGGAAGTACAATTCTAATTTTATCTTTTAATTTTAATATTTGATAACATGATGTGCCCAGTCACTCAAGAGCCCACCTGGAGAATAAGGGAAAACTTTTCAATTTCAGCAGTCAAGAGCCCACCTGGAGAACAAGGGAATACTTTTCCAGTGTCAGTAGTCAGGAGCCAACCTGAAGAATAGAGGCATATACAAACTTCAGCAGTAAAGCATCAGTTGAAAGAATGGCAAAACATTGCCAATCACAATACAAGGCAACAATGCCAGGATACAAGTTCAAGGCAACAGAAGAGCTAGTTAGAAGACATAGATAGGACCTTCTGTAATGCATAGATCATAGCTTAGGCTAGCTTCTGTTTATTTTAACATGGTGTAATAAGGAGGTCAGCAGGTAGTAGAAACAACAAGCGCAGTGAAATCACAGCTCCTGGTAGTCCCAGCTACTAAACCTTCCCGAACTACAGTGACCTGATTCCTTTTTAGCCAGAGATATGTAGGCAATCTCTGAAGGATGGTGCGGTCAAATCTTTCAAAAATGCTTCACAACAGAACATTCAAACGGGAAAAAATCGCTCGTATTTGCTCACTTATCTTTGCCCGAAAACCTTTCATGTTTCCGAGCAAAGAGGGGCAGCTTTGAGCATGTGATTTTTCCCTAAGTAAATTATTCCCAAAAAATTCAAACAAAATTATTTTTCTTTATTTTTACAATTTTATGAATTTTGTATTATTTGTTGTTAATTGTTTGCATTTTATTTATGCATTTTAATTCATGTAAAAAATATAAAAAACTACATTTGGAATTTGCATTTAGAATTTAATTTCACATCATAGGATTAATTAAGGGTTAAGTTATTTTTTGAACAAAATATAATGAAAATAACAAAATAGTCTATTTTTGCATTTAATTACTAATTATTGAATTTGTCTTGGGTTTACTTTAAATAGGACTTAATCAAGTTTTAGGAATTAATTAGCTTAGTGTTGGAAATAAACTAGGTCATTATTTTAATTTTGTATTTTTATGAAATCAGAAAAAATACAAAAATACAAATTGAAATACAATACTAAATATGAATAAGAGAAAAAGAAAACAAAATGAAAAAGAGAAAACAAAGAAGAATAGACATGATTTGGGCTCATGTGGCTTATTCCAAACAAAAATACCCGTACAGGCAGCCCATACCCATCCTTAGAACCCGGTCCAAAAACCCTTCCCCCTAAACGACATCGTTTCATCAGGTTTTAATCTCAGCCGTTGAGGATCTTTGATCCAACAGTTGAGAACTGAGGGCCAATTAATATAAAAGGGTTGGAATAGCCCCCTACCCCCATCTCATCTCTTCCAAACTCTCCCCTTACAAAAACCCTAATCGAAGCCGCCCCAAAATTCCACCACTGGCGATGGCGGCGCCTCCACCAACGAGTCCCAAATTAAAACCCCTTGTTCCCTTTCTCATCCTCTTTTCAAATCCGTAAATGGCTTCCCTCGAATCTCATCCAAAGGCCTCGAATATTTGTTTGAAATATCTCCGGCCATGATGCCACTTCCTCCAAATGACACCAAACTTATACCACAGACCGCCTCATCATCCTCTATCAAATCCCCAAGGCTTTAACCCTCAAATATGGCCGAAACTATTCGAATATCGGTTCACTTTTTTCCAGCCAAAACCATAGTCGCACCAACTTTCCCCAAAATGATACCATAGGGTCCTCGGGCTTCCCTCATAAGGATTTCATCATCAATAAAGCCCAAATATCACCAAAAGTGGGTGAATTGAAAATTTTTGAATGACCAGAGTCTCGAAGTGAGTCAGTGAGTTTTCGAGCTTAGTTTCTTTTTTCTTTTTCCTTGATGTTCATTGACCTTTCATGAATATGTAGCTTATTAACTTTGTTTTGTAATAATTGTCAGTCCGAAATCAATGACTCTTCTTTATTTATGTCCTTATTTGCTTGATTCATATTAGTTTAGATGATTAATTGGTTATCGTAGATTTTTTTCAATTTTTCTATTTGAATAATGATTCTTAATCTCAACTGTAATTAGTTCATAATTGTTTGAGTGTTATATGGTTGTTAAGTCTGATTGAATTTAGTTTGTAATTAATTTGGTTTCAAGTATTTGATTAAGATGGTTTAATCCATCAGCAAGTGATCACCTTGCTGTGTGTTTTGTTTGTTGAAGATTGTTAACTAGATAATCATGGGTAGGGGTTTGGGTTAAGTAATTTTAGAAGTATTAAAGGGTAGTTTAGGTATTTGGTATTGGATAGAACATGATAGATCACACTAGAATAGTTTAGACCTTTCTAGAATAAGACCTTAGTAAATATTTCAAAAAACTCAGGGTGTTTTCTTGAGCAACAAGTTTAAAAATGAGGAACAACTGAAAATGAAGAGGGACTAAAAGAATAACTGAAAATCTGATTGTTTCCTATAAAAGGTATCACAAATGCCTTGTTGAGGAAGTTTTTTTAAGCCATCAAAATTCTCCCCAAATACTCTCTAGATGCAGATTCACAATGAGCTCTGAAATCTTAAATTTCCATTAGAATTTTAGGCTTTTCTATATAAAAAAAAAAAACCAAAAAACACAACCAAACTTCAATAATCCAAAAACATCATTGTTCCATTGGTGATTGCATTTCAATTTCATGTTTAATTTCTAGTCATGCTTCTCTTAGTTCATGGTTTGTTAGTTGAAATTCAGAAAATGTTCCATTGGTGTTTGTTTCTGATTGCTGTGTGTATTCTGGGTTGGATTTCGAGTTAAATTGGTGTTCCAGTTGTGTGTGTGTGGGGGAGATTTCTGTTTTTTCTACTTGGGTTCAAGCTATTCCTGGGTTGAATAAATTAGATGTGGGCTATGGCTGATTGCTGTCCAGTATTGCTGTGTGTGAACTATTAAGTACCAGTAACTACCTGCTGCTGACTTCTTCTTGTTCCTTGTTATGTTTGAAATCCAGGTACACGTTCGAAACTTTGCTATAAATTTCAAGCTCCAAATGGAATAAAACTACTCATTTGTGTTGATCCTGAGATTTGCTCGCTCAATGTTACACGCTAGTAGATGAATAAATCTAGATGACATGTTGTTTAGTATAATAGAATATTAATTCATGTGTATAACTTTGGAATGTTTACTAAAATTATGAACCATGACTGAACTGTAATTAGGACTATTTAAAATAATTTGGATATTTTGTTGTTTTGTTCTTATTACTTGTGAACACTAGTGTTAGTGGAATGACAATACTAGAAACTGTGAATTAGTTTGGTTAAATCATGTTTATAGTCTCAGTTAGTATAATTTCGAATGCAATGCAGCTGGAACTAAATATAGTTTTCAATCTGACTTCTTGTCATGCTACATAATGGAGATCTGAGCAGGAAATTAGCAGGTGTTTTGGATCAAACAGGAATTAGAAGTAATTAAACATTTTAGTTGACTTGTTAGTAGTAATATAGCTAGCATTATATTTTGCTGGAATCAATTTACACCTTTCTCTGAGTTAACTGTAAATAGATGATTATCATTTTTAGTGAAATTGAGAATTCTTCAGTAGAATAATAGTAAGAAAAAAAATAGTAATAAATTCCTAAGGAGGTAGCGGGGCCGTCTGAATTTGCAAATTATGCGTGATATTATGTTGCTGCCCAGGCTCGACCTTTGGGCTGTGTGTCCAACTACGATTGAATATTGATGATGTCTCCTGGGCCCTTTTCTCTAATAGAAGGCCCAAAATGTTGGATCTTTTATGTGTTTTGAAGCAAATTACTAAGCTTGAATTTAAGGACCAATGGTAGTTAATTAGTATTTTTCTTTTCCTTCAATAGAGACGAAATGACAATAGAAACCGTAGTTTTCGTCAAGGTCGGCCTTTAAATAAAATGATGAGATGAGCCTCGCCAAACAAAACATAAAAATTGCGGGCCCTCAATAAATGGTTATAATAAAGTATTTAGAATCCGGGTGTGTCCGTTTAGCGAATTTCACGGCCCTCCCTAAAGATAATAATGTGCTAGCCACTTTAGATGCGCTTTTATTAATCTTACCTTCTTAAATACGAGTGCACATCTATGTGACTCAAATCCAAATCTCAATGAAGTCGAAATATATCGAAAATTGCGGGTGCATTTATGTGACACGATTTGAGTCATATTTTCACGACGTTGCAATCCTCTTAAAATAATAATAATAAAAGCGGCTCAAAGTTAAAAGCATATAGATCAAAATATGTATTAAAATCAAATAAATAAGCCAAATATGACAGTTGAGCGACCGTCCTAGAACCACGGAATCCGAGAATGCCTAACACCTTCTCCCAGGTTAACAAAATTCCTTACTCGAATTTCTGGATCGCAGACTGTTAAACAGGATCAATAATTTCCTCGATTCAGGATTCAACCAGTGATATGGGACACCATTAATCTCCCAAGTGACGACTCTGATTTTTAATAAACAAATCCCGTTTCGATTGTCCTTTAAGTGGAAAAACTCCTTTATACCCTTAGGGGTGTAGTATGAAAAATGAGGTGTGACAGTCTTTAGTTCCACCAGTGTGACCGCGGTCCTTTTCTTGCGGTCCATGCTGGGGTGTCAGAGAGTATAAATACACGGGATTTTCAGTTATTTCTCACTTTTCAAAACCCCAAAACATAAGAGGCGATTTTCTAAGCAATTCTTCTTTTTCAAAACGAATGGTAAGTGATTTCTAACTCATTTTCTTCACTCCTTGACACCTTTTAACATAATTTCAATGTCAAATCAAAGATTTTAATGGGGAAATTTGGGTATATTTGGTAGAACCTAGGGTTTTGCTAAAATTGGGGGTTGGACCTCAATTCGAGGTCCGATTTCAATTAATCACATATTTGGATTCATGGGGGAATGGGTAACCGAATTTTAGTTCAAACTTTGGGTTATTACCACGTTGGCCCGAGGGGCATTTTGGTTATTTTACCCAAATTTGAGTCTTGGCTTTAAATTGAATAGTAGAATCAGTTGTTCTAGATGTTATTTACGAGATGTATTTGAAATGAATAGATATGGGCCATTTGAAGTCGGATACTCGTGGCAAAGGCATGGTTTCTAGTTTATATTGAGCTGGTTTGAGGTAAGTGTCTTGTCTAACCTTGTGTGGGGGACCTTTCCCCTTAGGATTTATCATTTGGTATTTTGAGTACCTTGTACGCGAGGTGACGAGCGCGTACTTGAGCCAATTGTTGGAAATCCAATTTTTACTTAAGATATTGAGATTAAGTTTCTTTCATATTCGCTTTATTCTACTTGCAACTATAACCTGTGCTAGATTAAGAAAGCATGTTTAGTTGATTTAACTTTCCTAATTACTTAAGTTTTCTTGACTGTACTACGTGAAGCATGCTATGCCAGTACTACCTATTGCTTGTCTTTTGTACTTCATTTCTGTGTATCTTCTGGTTGTGATTGTGCATTTATATTGGGACTAAGGATGTGGGATTCGGGTAGCATCCTCCTTGCTTGTATACTTCGGGACTACGGGTTCCATTCCCGGTAGATTCCCCTGTACTTTTACTTTGGGACTGTAGGTTAGATTCCCGATAGATCCCCCTGCACTTTTACTTTGGGACTGCGGGTTAGATTCCTGATAGATCCCCCTGCATATTGATGGTTGGACTATGGGACGGTATCCCGAGAGATCCTTTAGATTTATGTGTGCGATAGAACATGGGATGGTATCCCAGGAGATCCACTGGACAGATGAGAAAAAAGACTACAGGACGCTATCCTAGGAGATCCTCATGGTTATCGCTTGTATTGAGCTGTACATATTCTGTAATTACTTTGTTCTTTGTATATTTGTATTGCCTTTTTGACATATCTTATCTCATTGTTGTGTGCATTACTACTGCTATTTCTTTCATACTCTTAATTTATTATTATATTTTATCTTATTAGGGCCCTGCCCTTCCTCGTCACTACCCAATCGAGTTTAGGCTTGGCATTTACTGAGTAGTTGTGGTGTATTCATGCCCCTTCTGTCCATTTTTTTCATGTGCAGATCCAGGTTTCTCCGCCCATGTGTACTATCGTCGAGGCGAAGAGATCTAGCAGAGACTTCAAGGTATATCTGCCGCGTCCGCAATCCAGGAGTCTCTACTATATTCCAGTTGTAGTAGTTAGCTTATCTTTTCTTTTAGCTGTTTAGACATTCTGGAGTTAGATCAGTATTTTACGTTTCTATTATCTTGTGGTTCCCGTAAGTTTTTGGGTTTTTGGGTGTTACAGTAGAGTTTCGCATTTATTTTGAGTTGTATATGCCAAGTGGCAGTTATATACAGATTTATTTAGTTGTTCAGTTTTAATTAATTATTTTTGTAAGTTATGTTATTTGTTCTGCGTTGTTAGGCTTACCTAGTTATTGGTACTAGGTGCTATCACGACATGTTCATGGGGGGTGAACTGGGGTCATGATAAGTTGGTATTAGAGCTCTAGGTCATAGGAGTCACGAAACATATGCCGATTTATTAGAGTCTTGTTGATAGGTACGGAGATGTCTGTACTTATCTACGAAAGGCTATGTAACTGTTTAGAAAAAATCTTTATTTCATTTGAATTCTTTGTCGTGCGATATTTTTGACATTAATTCTAAATTTCTATCTCATATTCTCTAATAGATGGTGAGGACACATGTTATTCGAGATGATCAGGCACCCGCACCCCCTACTGCTGCCGTTAGAGGCCAGAGCCGGGATGGAGGTCGAGGACGCACACGTGGTACAGCCAAAGAACCTGTGTGAGTTGCCGCCGAGATACCACCAGCAGATCTAGCCGTAGCCCAGACACCTGGCACACCTACTACTCCCACTACTACCCCAGCTCTCTTGGAGATTTTGGCTTAGTTCATGAGTATGTACACCACCTTGGCTTAGGCAGGGTTGCTTCCCTTTGCTGCAGCCACATCCCAGGCTGTTGGAGGAGCACAGACTTCTGCCCTCCGCACTCCTGAGCAGCGATTGCAGGTTGAGCAGGCTCTCGAGATTATTCTTGCACCGCCTGCAGTGCCAGTTAAGCTTGAGGATGGGTCAGCTGCTTCAGAGGATGATCATCGGAGACTTTAGAGGTTCAAGAAGTATGATCCCCCAGTATTCAGTGGATTAGCATCAGATGATACCTTGGGATTTCTAGAGGAGTGTCATCGTATCCTTCACACTATGGGCATAATAGAGTCCACTAGGGTTTCTTTCACTGCTATTCAGCTTCTGGGAGCCGCCTATGATTGGTGGCGCACTTATGAGATAAACAGTCCAATCGAGGTTGTTTTACTAACTTTGACCCAGTTCTCGAATATGTTTATAAGAGAGTTGGTCCCCCAGTCTCAAGGAGGCATAGCACACCAAATTTTAGCATTTGCGATAGGGTGCTATGACTGTTTCAGAGTATGATATCCGTTATACCAGGTTGGCCAAGCATGCACCATATTTGGTTGCTACAGTTCGAAAGAGAGTTCGCAGTTTCATTAAGGGTCTTATCCCACCCATCAGATTTAGCATGGCTCGAGAGTTGGAGATGGACATTCCTTATCAGTAGGTAGTGAGCATTGCTAAGAGGATTGAGGGTATACTTGTGAAGGAGCAAAGGGAGAGGTAGGCCAAGAGTTCTCGAGAGTCGAGTCACTACTCTAGTGCCCGTACCCCATCAATAGGTTGTTATTCCAGAGGTTATGTGGGCCCCCCATCCATTCATCTCTTCCAGCATCCAGTAGTACTCCAGTTTCACCTATACTTTAGGAGCCTTAGTATACACCTCCAGTTTTTAGCGTGCCTCTTGCGCGGAGTGCTTCCATAGGTCAGTCCATCAGACCTGGCCCTAGTTAGTCACAGCCACTGCGTCCTCCCAGATCTTGTTTTGAGTGTGTTGATACACACCACATGGTTAAGGACTGCCCCAGACTTGGTAGGGGTGTATCTTCATAGATTGCTCAGCCACAGCGTGCTCCTCAGAGTTCTCAGGCTATGATCACAGCTCCAGCTGCTACCCCACCTCTCCGCATTTGGGTGGGCCTCGAGATTCTTTGAGTGCCCCCATTTATGTTTCTACTCCTGTGGGAGATTCTCTTGTTGTCGACCGCATTTATCAATAATGTTTGGTTACTATTTGCGGTGTTGAGAACATAGTAGATTTATTGTTACTCAGTATGTCTGATTTTGACATTGTTTGGCATGGAATGGTTGTCGCCCATTTTTCTATTCTTGATTGTCATGCCAAGGCTATGACGCTGGCTATGCCAGGTATTCTGCGTATTGAGTGGAGTGGTAGTTTAGATAACACTCTCAGTAGAGTTATATCTTTCTTTAAGGCTCAGCATATGGTTGAGAAGGGGTGAACCGCGTATTTAGTATATGTGAGAAATGTTAGTGTTGATACCCCTTCTATTGATTCAGTCCTAGTGGTACGGGATAATCTCGATGTGTTTCCACCTAATCTTCGGGCATGCCGCTCGATAGAAATATTGATTTTGGCATTGATCTTTTGCTGGGCACTTGGTCCATTTCCATTCCTCCGTATCGTATAGCTCCTCCTGAGTTGAAGGAGTTGAAGGATCAATTACAAGAATTGCTTGATAAGGGTTTTATCCGACCCAGTATTTCACCGTAGGGTGCTCCTGTCTTGTTTGTGAAGAAGAAGGATGGTTCTATGCGTATGTGTATTAATTATCATCAGTTGAACAAGGTTACAATAAAGAATCGTTATCCCTTGCCCCATATTGATGATATGTTTGACCAACTTCAGGGTGCACATGTGTTTTCTAAGGTTGATTTGCGCTCAGGTTACCATCAGTTGAATATTCGGGAGCCAAATATTCCAAAGACTGCCTTTAGGACTCGGTATGGTAATTACGAGTTCCTTGTCATGTCATTTGGGTTGACCAATGCCCCAACAACTTTCACGCATTTGATGCACAGTGTGTTCAGGCCATATCTAAACTCATTCGTTATTATTTTTATTGATGATATTCTGGTGTATTCCCGAAGTCGGGAAGATCATGAGCAACACTTGAGGACCGTGCTTCAGACCTTGAGGGAGAAGAAGTTATATGCAAAGTTCTCCAAATGCGAGTTTTGGTTGAGTTCTGTGGCATTCTTGGGCCTTCCTCAGCTACAGAGATTCGCAATTTCCTTGATTTGGCAGGCTACTACCGCCACTTCGTGGAGGGATTCTCATCGATTGTGGCCCCTATAACTAGATTGACCCAGAATGGGTCCCCATTTCAGTGGATAGAGGTGTGTGAGGCGAGCTTTCAGAAGCTTAAGCCAGTTTTGACTACAACCCCAATCTTTATGTTGCCTACCGGTTCGGGTCTTATACTATCTATTGTGACGCCTCGAGAGTTGGCCTTGGAGCGGTGTTGATGCAGGACGGTAGGGTGATTGCCTACGCGTCCAGAAAGTTGAAGATGCATGAAATTACCATGTCCACTGTAAGCACGTGATTTTTTCAACGTTTAAATTAGTCCTATAGAATTCATTAGAATTAGAATATTTCTTTTAATATTTGAATTTTTAGGAATTAATTGCATGATTTTGTGTTTTGTTTGTATTTTTAGGTGTCATAAAAATAAAAATTACAAAATAGCATACTTGAATTTATTACCTAATTTTATATTTTTAGGTTAATTAAACATCATTAAAATAAGAGAAAAATAACAAAAATAATCTTTTTACATTTTTTGTTCTTTTATTTCACTTTTGTTTAATTTTCCTCTTAAAATTAGGATCTAGTTAATTTTAGGAAATTTAATTAGTCTTATTTAGAATTAAATTAGGTTTTGGCTATTTTTAATTTTGTGTTTAATAAAATTCAATTCAAATAAATGAAAATGGAAAAGAAGAAAACAAGTAAAAGAATCTGAAATAAAGAAGCAAAGGGCCATCCAAATTGGGCCATTTTTGCTCAAACACTCAAGCCCAAACCTCAAGCCTAGCCAAAATGGCCTAAACCCGCCCCTTTTACCCGGTCCAATATTCTAGTTCTCCGGACCATTTAAACGACGTAGTATCATGCCAATACTATGTCATTTTGAGATGTTTAGATTCAAATCATTCTCATCCATTTATCTTTTATCATCCAACAGCCCATAATTGATTTTGATTTTACATAAAATTGTCCTAAAATCAGAAAACCCTAGAGACCAATTCCTCCTTCTTCGTACCCCCATGTCCCTCACCAGCTCTGTCCTAATGCCGCTGCCGAAATCGCCCACGGCGGCGGTAAAGCTCAAAACTCACCCAAATTTTCACAAAAGCTCTGCCTTGCCCTCCTCATGCCTATACCACTGTTGATTTTTCGTTAAATATCACTGGGACACCTTGAATATGCAGAACCCTAGGTGCCGCCACCATCGTGCACCGCGGCGCCGCCACCTGTCATGACCCAAAAACCACTAAGGGTCGTGATGGCGCCAAATACCGCTGTCAGGCAAACCAATTAAATTACCGATTTAAATTCCTCTTTTAAAATGCGTCAACCAAAAATTTCCTTCCATTTTCATAAATAAGAGGTTTTTACTTCAATTCAAGTCGACAATAACAATTAAATCAAATCTTCCAAAAATAATCCTAGAACCCTGTATCACAAGTGCATAAGCGACTACTGATAAGTGAAATAAAATGCAACATTTGTCCAGAATACAGTGGACAGGAAATAAATAATTAAAGTACATAAGGGAACTACACTAGTTGCGGGATGTCTCACAAGTTGTAGCTCACCTAGTCCCAGAGTTATCCATGGTGCTACTTTTGTAGACTGCTAGAAGTGTATACGTACCTGTGCAACATAAATGCACAGATGTGTAATATGAGTACATAATCAACGTGTACTCAGTGAGTATCCCGCCTAATCCCGAAGAGGTAGAGACGAGATGGCCAACTTCGACACTCACTAGAGGTCAATTAACACTAATATAAGTGTGAGAAAAATTATGAATTTTCATAAAAGTTCTAATTGTGAAGCCAGGAAAATATGTAAGCACCTTCAATAATTAACCCAAGGCTTCCAAGGTTTGTTCTTTATTATCTTACCAGTTTATATCAGGCCACGTAGGTCCAATTCCAAAATTTACGATTATGAAGTAACTAATAAACACGCGCAAATCACGCTGAGGTCGACGGCTCGCTCCAACGGAATGTAAATTGTGCACTGCCGAGGGTCGAGCGGTACGAACCATAGATGCATCTATTATCATCGAGGCATTCGGCCCGTTCCATCATTAAATACATATCCTGCTCGTGAATCATCCATGCGACACAGGCACACATAAAGTACATGCTCAATCAGTCACATAAGAACTTATCGGGAAATATTTATTCAAATAAAACCAATTCTCCTTTGAAAATTTAAGAAATGAACTTTAATTCTTTTATAAATTTACTTACTAATTCGATGTGGGTTAAGCAATTCAAGCTACCAATGCGTTCACAATTAATCCATATATACATGCCTTTGAGTCCTAACTACCCGGACAATAGCATAATAGTAGCTACACGCGGACTCCCATCACCTCGTGCATGTGTAGCCCCCACAAATAGGAGCACATAACCATTTTACTCACCTATAGGGTAAATTCCCCCTCACAGAATTAGAAAGGAGGCTTACCTCGCTCTGAAGGTCCAATATCGGCATTCCACATTCTTCTGAAAGCTTGAATCAATACAAAAATGCTCCAAAACTATCCAAATAGCGGTAAACTAATGAGTATATACGCAAATACTTGCTAACAATTCAAATTATACAATTTCCCAACTCTGCTTTGTGAAATGACCAAAATGCCCCCAGGCCCACGTGCCCGGAATCCAGAAAGTTTTACATCAATATGATCCTTATCACCACGAATCTATAAATACCAAATTCACAAAAATCATAGTTCGTTTGACCCCTCAAATCGCCATTTTATAATTTCAATCTCAAGCCCTAATTTCATATGACTTGGCCATGTTTTCATGGATTTCTAGGATGATTCTTCAATAAAATCGTGTATTAAAGTCATAAAACTTACCTCCAATCAATCTTAGTTGAAACTCCCTTCAATCCCCATCCAAAAGTTCTCAAAATTGACTTAAAATGGTGGAGAAATGGCTATTTTCGGGACTTAAAGTCTTTGCCCAGACCCATTTTCCGCTTATGCAAACATTTTTTGCATATCTGGGACCGCTTTTGCGGTTTTATTTAAGCTTTTTCGGTCCTGCATCCGCGGTCAATTTCCGCTTTTGCGGTTTCGACACCAACCAGATTCCCTCGACACGGGAATGAGAATAACTCCCTCATACGATGTCCAAATTCGACGATTCTTTTTATTATTGCTTCAAAATTTTGATACGGATCTAATGATTCAAAGAAAAATGAATTTGGAGCTCATTTGCTTAATATGATACCCCTTTATGTTCAAAGAAGCAACATTGAAACATCAAATAAGAGCGTGATCACAACCCGAGGCCCTCGGGACCTCGACCAATAATACCAACCAGTCCTAAAACACATTACAGACTTGCTCGAGGCCTCAAATCACATCAAACAATGCTAAAACCATGAATTACACCTCAATTCAAGCTTGAAGCACTTTGAAGTTTCCAACTTCTATTTCCGATGCCGAAAAGTATCAAATCACGTTCGATTGACCTCAAATTTTGCACGCAAGTCATATTTGACATTACGAATGTACTTCAACTTTTGGAATTTGATTCTGACCCCGATATCAAAAAGTCAACCCCCCGGTCAAACTCTCCAAAAACCTTCAACTTCCTATCTTTAGCCAAATGTCTTCAAAATGGTCTACGGACCTCCGAATTTACTTCCCATCGCGCCTCCAACTCCAGAATCACTAAATGGAGCTATTCACAGTCTCAGAATTCCAAACAAACATCGATAACACTAAAATGCTCTTCAAGCCAAACTTATGAAATTCCTTCTAAAATGCCAACTTCCACAATAGGCGCCAAAACGCTCCCGGGATATCCAAAACCCGCACCTGGCATACGCCGAAGTCCGAATCATCATACGAACTTGCTGGAACCTCCAGATCCTGATTCAGAGGTTGTTTACTTAAAATTCTAATCCTAGTTCATTCTTTCCACTTTAATCTTCCAGATTGAGAATTCTCTTCCAATCAACTTCGTACTTCCCGAAATTGAATTTCGACCACGCGTACAAGTCATAATACCTGAAATGAAGTTGTTCATGGCCTCCGACTACTGAATAGAGCGCTAGTACCCAAAATGACCGGTCAGGTCGTTATATTCTCTCCTACTTAAACATACATTCGTCCTTGAACGTGCTGAGAACTGTACTAGAGTAGTCTGAAATCATTGTTCCACACCTCATGCATCTTCTCGTGCTATCACAACTTAGCTAAGCATATGAGCTTGATAAATTCTGAAGATATTCCCTTTTATTCAGGTAATTAAGCCTTAGAGCCCTATTCTAACATCTGAAATCTGATTCCCATATACGATCACCATTTCAACCATTACACCCTGTACTCAAACACGATTGCATAACTTTGCTGAATTCTTACCTTGCAACACTAAGTCCACATGACCACAATAATATTCTCTGATCAACTTAGCCAAATTCTACTGATCCGATGCTCCCATTGCTCCCCATGATATATACAGGTCTTACTCTAACCTTTACCGCACTATCACGACGGAAGAGGTGTTCCAATATTCATAACCAATTGCCGAGTCAACAACACATTAGGTATACACTCCTGTCAAAGCCTTCACCTCATTCTGAACCCAATAATGGTCTTCTCTCAATAATATACCTCATATAACTAGATTGCGCAAAATCCTAGATCAAGGGATCTCGTCCCATCTAATACAACTACTCAGGCAATAAGCCACCGCAAACATTATTAAAATCTCATATGACGCTACCATGCGCCCATAGCCCACCAATCCAGACACAACCACACAGGGAGTCGAACTCTGGAAGGAATTACCTAACTCCTGCACTACTATGGACTTCCCTTAGAAAATAGGAAGGATGGCATACCAAGTTAGCATATAGGAAATTACACTCATCATCACACTATTGCGGCACACAACCCGATTCAAATAACATATCCATGGTGGCATGCCACCCGATCCAAATAACATGCCCATGGCGGCGTGCCACCAGATCTACACATAGATCTCACATAAGGAGATTGCACTTTGTGCTAAATCTGCTCATTATAATAAAAATATCGAATGTTGATCGTAAGAAGACTAAGTGCATAATACCATCCGTAAGGAAACACATAGCGCTATAGGCTACAAGACTCAAGCACAACTAAGGTGCGATATACAATCTGAATCTCATGAACCATTTAACTCATATAATATCATCGCCACGCAAAACCTTAACACATGAAAATATACTGATCCGTCTCACAACTCATATAGTGCAATACATCATTACCTGGAATAGATGGTGACAAGATAGCACCCCCGGGTGTCCCTTTATGAGGAATGCTCGCTGAAATATACACGAATGGCCTGATATAAAACCATGTTCACATATATAAATCAATACATTGATGTCAAGTAGATTCCTGTTTGCCCTCACTTGGCTAATAACCTTTCAAAGGTCTATAGTAACTCCCATTTGTCTTGTATTCGCTCAAACCTTTAGTCAATCAAGTGACTACATGCCACACTTACACGATCTTCATGTGGGGCATGCTCCCACAATCTTCTGAAATAAATATTGAGTCCGTATATTTAAGGCTTCGGATACACTAACGCTGAAAAGCGATCAAGAATCCCTACCAGGATGCAAAGCCTTTTCCACAACACATCGACCTCAAGTGACATTGAAGACAATGCTAATTTACTTTAATCATTCCACCAATTCCTTTCTCATATCCCTACCAGCCCAAGCTGCAACATTGATCCTCACTTCAAATTTCAATGCTACTCACTGCACCCAATGTGCCAACATAGGATAGATCATGATTTTCATTATAACCCCGAAATTATTAATATTTTCACACTTCATCATATAAGAACTTTGCACTTAACTCACTTCAGGAGAACCATAGCAACACAGGGTAAGTTTCCCATATAGGTAAAATATGCAAATTTGCAAGTAGTGGTCCAAGCCACCATAACCCTTTCGGAACCTGCTTCTACTTAACAAGCCATAACAGAAGAATGCTCATGAATAACATTAATTATGGTAGCCGACAAGCCTCACACGCACCCCCACAATTCATACTCACTACTTGATCACGCTGAATGAACTGATTTATAGCCCCAATATGCCAATTCAACTATGGCTAATCATTCTACCCTCTTCTGTTTATCCTTGCTTGCCTTAGAAAACAATACTAACTCCATCCAACATATAAAATACTCCATCTACATTCATCCCAAGTGACCTTGAACCACGAGACCATGTTGTCTCAACTCCTACAAACCATTTCGTACTTCTCAATTGCTACATCACAGGCCAACCATCACAAAACATTCTGTGCCACTTCTCACAAGCTGTTTTCCGCGCTTGACTCTTAATTGTACTTATAGGCTTGAAATCATTAAGCACCATACTTTAACTCTTGAATCCATTAGGACCATTACTGAGAACCACCCGCTCTGACTAGGTCCCGAATATACTCAGCCCCATAAATCTCATAGAACATGAATACTCTCTCGACGAGGCTCCTGGCGAAATCACTTCCCCCGAAACCTGTATCTATACAAGCTATAAATCCTTAACCTTCCTCCAAGTCTGAACATGAGCCAATAAGGCCAACCATAGCATGCCCCCAATAATTCATTTCTCAAATTACCACTTATGGTCTTTTTCCGTAGTTGAGAAAACCCACCAAGATATTAATAACTGAAAACCTTGCAAGAAACTGACCATGGGACCCAAACCATAAGTGGTGAGACTCTCCCACTTAGCTTGAAGCCATTATTACCATAACTCTGGAGTTCACCACTATTATTAATCTCTTATTGACATAACCTTTTGCAATCAATCGCCAGACTTCTTGATATTTTATCGTAGAAACCTAAATAGATACTCTAAATCATTAACACCATTCACACAACAATTACCTTCGCTGCATATCTAGTAGAACTCTTCGCAGAAGCCTCGCCAACCATGCGACTACTAACCTACCTACAAGAATGCCCCACATGTAAAAACCAGTCCCGACATCTTCCAACGCCGCTGCATGGGGTACAACCACTATGACACCAATAACCCTTCCTGAGCCCGAGCTCACTCTTCAGCTGCACGAGTCCATTCGCCCCTCGTGGACATCATTAAATGTGTAATAATATCCTTTCACTTCAAAGTCATGCTACGTATTTCTTCACTTCAAGCAACCCATTTCCGTCATATACAATCTCCTGCCGCATAACAATACTATGCTTCGAATTAATCTACCAAATTCTATTGCCCATCGCTAAAAATCCCACTTCAAATTAGGTCCGGAAGTGCCAATAACCAAGCACTAATATTCTCAAGCTGCTCCAGACTCTCTTAAGGCGCATATTTTTCTCATTACCAAGCCCCTACGCAACTTCGCTGCTCTCCCACTTTGGGCAAACTCACTTCTTCACTCAACTGCTTGGCCTGTGCTTCCTCTGCCTGACCCTATAGAAGTTTAAAACTCTGTCTGACACTTTCCACATGTCTTTTTCATCTCTTGTTGCTCAGTTGTTATCTTAATAAAATTCATTTTTATAGAACTTGAGCCCACAAATCGCTACTTGCTTAAACTCCTTTTGAAGGTCATCTTTATTGAATCATCAACATTTGAAACATTGAGTAAATCCTAAACCACCACATCCCACGATATCTAACGGTTGCATCTTCAATAGTATTTCACAATATGCCGCCATAAGGTGAATCGTAGCAGATTATAACATCAACAAACTTAATACGTCCAATTAGGACAACTGCACCCCAATAAAGAAGAGAACTCCTTCACGCTTGCAATTACCATGTTTCATTACTTCCACTAGTCTGCATCTGACCATCCTTAGTTCGCTTGACCTTCCCATGCCGGGGATAAAATACTAAATCCATTTGATTACACACTGAGTAAATCTCCCTTCAATTCATTCACTGCCCCGACACATGGGCAACATCCTACCATTACAACAACGCTGCCAAAACAACCGCTCATGAGCATCATGGAAACCTGTGCCTAGCCTCAAGGCTCTTACATGTTCTGTTATGGGGCTAAAACAATATAATATCCCTCTGTAATATCACTATAATAGTCCAATTAACTATACCGGGTAATCATCCCGCATCACACTTGTAGTGCCATTACATTCCTTCAAGTATCAATTTATAACAAGCACTCGTGTCACTTAAGATTGAGTGGAAAGGAATCAAAGGCACAAGCCTTGAAGGAATTGAATTGCACGATAAGGAAATCAAGACGGGAAGTACTTCTAACAGTCCTACAACCTCCCGAGGATAAGTACATACGTCTTCGTACCGATCTGAGAGACTCTATTAGACTTGCTCATGACTCGTGGGACCAACCAGAATCTAGTGCTCTGATACCATGTTGTCACGACCCAAAATTCACTAAGGGTCGTGATGGCACTAGACACCGCTGTCAGGCAAGCCAATTAAATTACCGATTTAAAATCCTCTTTTAAAGTACGTAGAATTCCAGAAATTTCCTTCCATTTTCATAAATAAGAGGTTTTTACTTCAATTCAGATCGACAATAACAATTAAATCAAATCTTTCAAAAACCATCCCAGAACCCGGTGTCACAAGTGCATGAGCGACTACTGATAAGTGATATAAAATGCAACATCTGTCCGGAATACAATGGATAGGAAATAAATAATTAAAGTACAGAAGGGAACTACACTAGCTGCGGGTCATCTCGCAAGTTGCAGCTCACCTAGTCCCAGAGTTATACATGTTACTACGTTTGTAGGCTGCTAGAAGTGTATATGTACCCGTGCCACAAAAATGCTCAGAAGTGTAGTATGAGTACATAATCAACGTGTACTCGGTGAGTATCCTGCCTAATTCCGAAGGGGTAGAGACGAAATGGCCAACTTCGACACTCACTAGAGGTTAATTAACACTGTTTTATAAGTGTGAGAAAAATCATGGATTTTCATAAAAGTTCTAATTGTGAAGCCAGGAAAATAGGTAAGCACCCTCAACAATGAACCCAGGGCTTTCAAGATTTATTCTTTATTATCTTACCAGTTGATATCAAGCCATGTAGGGACAATTCCAAAATTTACAATTATTAAGTAACTAATAAACATGCGCAAATCACGCTGAGGTTGACGGTCCGCTCCAACAGAATGTAAATTGTGCACTGCCAGGGTCGAGCGGCACGAACCATAGATGCATCTATTATCACCGAGGCGTTCGGCTCGTTCCATAATTAAACACACATCCTGCTCGTGAATCATCCATGTGACGTAGGCACATATAAAGTACATGCTCAATTAGTCACATAAGAACTTATCGAGAAAATTTTATTCAAATAAAACCAATTCTTCTTTGACAATTTAAGAAATGTAGTTTAATTCTTTTACAAATTTACTTACTAATTCGATGTGGGTTAAGAAATTCAAGCTACCAATGCATTCACAATTAATCCATGTATACATGCCTTTGAGTCCTAACTACTCGGACAATAGCATAATAGTAGTTACGCACGGACTCTCGTCACCTCGTGCGTGCGTAGCCCCCACAAATAGGAGCACATACCCATTTTACTCACCTATGGGGTAAATTCTCCCTAACAGAATTAGAAAGGGGACTCACCTCACTCCGAAGGTCCAATATCGGCATTCCACATTTTTCCAAAAGCTTGAACCAATGCAAAAATGCTCCAAAACTAGCCAAATAACGGCAAACTAATGAGAATATACGCAAAATTATACAATTTCCCAACTCTGCTTTGTGAAATGACCAAAATGCCCAGGGTCCACGTGCCCAGAATCCAGAAATGTTTACATCAATATGATCCTTATCTCGCCACGAGTCTATGCATACCAAATTCACAAAAATTGGAGTTCGTTTGTCCCCTCAAATCACCATTTTATAATTTCAATCTCAAGCCCTAATTTCATATGATTTGGCTATATTTTCATGGATTTCTAGGATGATTCTTCAATAAAATCGTGTATTTAACTCATAAAACATACCTCCAATTGATCTTAGTTCAAACTCCCTTCAATCCCCATCCAAAAGCTCTCAAAATTGACTGAAAATGGTGAAGAAATGGCCATTTTCGGAACTTAAAGTCTCTGCCCAGGCCCATTTTCCGCTTTTTTGCGGATATTGTCCCGCATCCGCGGTCAATTTCCGCTTTTGCGGTTTTGACAGCAACCAGATTCCCCCGACATGGAAATGAGCATAACTCCTTCATACGATGTCCAAATTCAACGATTCTTTTTGCTATGACTCCGAAATTTTGATACGAATTTAAGGGTTTTCAAACAAAATTGAAAATGGAGCTCATTTTCTTAATTTGGTACCCCTTTATGTTCAAACAAGCAACGTTGAAACATCAAATAAGAGCGTGATCACAACCCGTAACACACCTGATTCCCTGGGGACCCCAACCTATAACACCAACCAGTCCCAAAACACATTACGGACTTGCTCGAGGCCTCAAATCACATCAAACAACGCTAAAACCATGAATTACACCTTAATTCAAGCTTGAAGGACTTTAAAGTTTCCAACTTCTATTTCCGATGCCGAAACCTATTAAATCACGTCCGATTGACCTCAAATTTTGCACGCAAGTCATATTTGACATTATGGACCTACTTCAACTTTCAAAATTTGATTTCGACCCCGATATCAAAACGTCAACCCCCTGGTCAAACTCTCCAAAAACCTTCAACATCCTATCTTTAGCTAAATGGCTTTAAAATGGTCTCCGAACCTCCGAATCTACTTTCGATCGCGCCCCCAACTCCAAAATCACTAAACAGAGCTATTCACAGTCTTGGAATCCCAAACGGACATTGATAACACTAAAATAGTCTTTAAGCCAAACTTATGAAATTCTTTCTAAAATGTCAACTTCCATAATAGGCACCAAAATGCTCCCGGGTTATCCAAAACCCACACCAGGCATACGCCCAAGTCCGAAGTCATCATACGAACCTGCTGTTAATTCTTTGGTCAATCCAGTTTGAGCATTCTTTGAATTTTAATTTGTTTCTCAGTGTTTGAACTGATTAGTAATCCCTTATGGTTGTTGATAGTTAGTGTTAATTAGTTTAGTTTAGTTTAATTGGTAATTGTATTAGTAATTCCTTATTCAGGGTTTAGTTTAAGTTTAGCTGGTTTGTTAATGTTCTTCATGTCAATACTGTTCTCAGTCTTCATGTACGATTTAAGTCTATTCTAATAGGTATAATTTTATGTTTAGTTCAGTTAGTCGACCCATAATTGTTTACTGCAGTTTGATTTTAATTGTTCCAACCTCCTGATTAGTTAATATGTAGTTTAATTTAGGGTCTGTTTGGTTAACCCTAGTTAAATAGATTGTTTGGTTATAGTTAATAGACTTAATTAGGGTAAGAGAGGGTGAGGTGTAGTTTGGTATTAGGTTATTAATTTTAAAACAAACTCAGGGGTAATCTTAGTATTTAGAATTAGATAGGAATGTTGTGGTTAAATCTAGAATCCTCTAGAATCATCTAAAATAGGGCCTTAGTGAAAAGTTTTAGAAATTTAATGCACTAACTTGGGTAACAAGCCAAAAGTTTAGGGACTAATGTATAAAAATTGAAAATAAAAAGAGGGGGAAAATAGGTAATGAAATCTAGAAGCTTCCCCGGAAAATTGCCTACAAAAATAGTCCCCTTGCCTTCTTTTCTAAGTTTCACAATCTGAAATATTTCCCAAAATCTCTAGCTTCTAAAATTTCCCCCAAAATAATTTCTGCAAATCTGAGCATCCAAATTTGAATTTCAAACTCAAAGAAGTACAAAAATCTGAACTCTTATAGTTCAGAATTTTCGTTAGATCTTAATTCTTTCAAAAACCAAAAACAAAAGGAGAAATACAGCAGAAAACTCATAAGAAATACTATTCCATTAAGATTTTAGGTTTAATTTTAAGTGGTCGTTTGCATCTTCTAGTTTAAGATCCGATTGCCGAAGTTTCCTCATTGTTCCTGGGTTCAATTTCACGCAGGTTTGGGTTTATTCAAGTTTGTTTGGTTGATTGTTGGTGCTGTTCTTCCATAACTCTATTTTGGACTGGTTTTGATTGGTTTCCTGGACTGTTGAATCTATTTCTGGACTGTTGTTTGATCATTTGCTCATTACTGCTGCTGACTTCTTTCCTTATTCTTATTCGATTCATATTCCAGGTATATCCTTGGCCTCCAGTAGTATGTAATGGCTGGAACAGCATGTTGGAAGATAAATAATAGACTATGGATCATTACTGCAGCAATTTCTTGTTGTTTTCATTTAATTAGTATTACGACCCGCGCGATGCGCGGAAATTATTAAATAATATTAATATTAATCTTATTAAAGTATAATCTAATTTATTTGAGCATGTTAGATTATGGTTTCAACTAAATCATAATTACCGTCTTACTTATCCAATAATAAAAGTTTACTGGAATTAAATTAAATAATTATATAATTATTGAATAACTTTTGATAATACTCAAGTATCGTACTTATATAGGTTGTGCTACAAATAGTATAAAAATTAAGATGGTACAAAACGAATAAGCTAATAGATATTGTCTTAAAATTGCCCAATGGCTTTCTCGATCTTCAAAGTTAAAAAATAAATTTTCTCTCTATATTATTTTTAACATAATATTTAATAATAATTTCAATTGTTATTAAAGTTACCTGTATTATAAATTTGTTATATTTCTAAAATTTTAATGAGTTGCTTGAATTTCTTAATTTAAACTTTTGTCAGTCTAATATAAAAAGATTTCTCATCTCAAATTCAAAGAAATCCAACACTTTATTTTAAGCTGTTTTTTAATATCATGTCAAAATGTGAATTAGTTTAATTGAGCAAATTAAATCATATTGGTTTTGTCAAATTTTAACTATCAGCTTATTTGCTAATTCAACCTGTGAGACTCTTTGATAACTACTTAATATATAAGGTTAAATTATTTTGAATGATTTTTACAATTATTTAAGTAAATATGGTCTCTTAAATTACATAACTATACCACTATTATATTGATATACGTATTTGATAGATTACATTTAATATTTAATTTTTATTTTGTCTTTGTAATGCTTTAGCAACTCTTTTAGGAGATATAGTTGAATGTAACTTTCTTGTTAGAAATGAGAGATGCAGACATCTGGTACCTTAATTGTTGGCTCCTTAAATTTTTAAAATAGGGTCATTCAACATATTTGACTATTAATACTGCCATCAACACGGGCACAAAAAAATTAAATAACAATGCGTTCCAGAAAAACTAAAGAACTATAAACACATATAGAACTATATCTAATTAATAATACATTTTCACTCTTCTTGTATGCATTCCTGATTTCCAGTATATAAAGATTTCTATTTCAACAATGATTAAGTTCACCTCTTGTGATTTTCTTTAGGAAATATTTTAGAAGAATGACTTGTAAATCCAGATATCGAGAGTTGTCTGAGAACCCCTAACTATCAACCGCAAATAATAATAGAAATTATATGCTAAGAGGTGAGCCAAACATGGGAAAAAAGAAGAAGCGACATTACCAATTGTTAACACATAATGCTGTTATATTAATCATTTGCTGGAAAATAAATAGATAAAGGAAATGACCACTGACAATAGTCTTGATAGGAAAAGAACATGTTTAGGCGATGGATGTGTCGTGAAGTGGAATCCAAATGTCAGGAAGATCGACGTATGTGAGGGCTGGACATTATATTTATTTCCCCTCTGCATCGACGAATGAAATGCCTTCTCCAACATTCGATAGAAGACTGCGGCAGTTATACCATTGTATTGTTGTGCATCCATTTTTTCATTCAACTGCTATTAAAGTGCTTTGGGACAGTTTTTGCTCTTTCTGCTATTCGACAGTTTTTGCTCTTCGTGGTATGAGGCTGAATTAAAATTCCTTCAAATTAGGGAGCATGTCTGAATATGCCATGTGTAAATTGTTTATGCATCCATGTGGCTTAATTAGAGGCCTTTATCTTTGGCTTTTAATAATATATACATATAGATGTATAATGTGATTGACTGATTTGAATGTTATTTTTTGTAGGCGAAATACATAAATAGCCCCTTAAAGTTGTCCAGAACGGTCAGTTGGACACCTCAACCGAGAGGTTTTCCAACTGAACAATTCAAGTTTTCAAAAACTGAAATTCACAAACACCCGACCTCAGCAGGTCACTTGGCGTGTGGTACACAATCCTAATCGCGCGTGTGTATGTGGTAACTAACGGTAACTTAACAGATTTTTTGTGAAATTCCCAAAATACCCTTAATGAACTCCCTAATTTAAATACCCAAATCCAACCCTAATTTATAACCCATCAGCGTTTCTTCTCTTCTTCTTCTTCAAAAAAGCTGTGATTTTTTTTCTTCTTTCTCTCTCTCTACCTATTCTATATCAATGGAACCTGTTGTTAATTGCAATTGTGGCCAAATTGCTCCTTTAAAACTTTCATGGTCACCATTTAATCCAGGTAGAAGATTCTACTGCTGTAGATTTGGGAAAGCAGGCGATGGGGGATGTAATTTTTTTCGTTGGTATGATGTTGAATTATCCGAACACTATACCAAAGTCATGTATGGATTACTAAAGAGGGTAAAAAATCATGAAGAAGAAAAGTTGAAGTTGATGAAGAAACAGAGGATCTTGGTTTGGCTGCTTGTTATTGTAGTTGTGACTTGGTTTTTGAGAGAATCTTCTATTATTTAAGTGTATGGTATCTGTATATGAGAATGTATTTTTCCTTTATTTTATCATTTATGGCCAATGTTGCCTATTGAATGTAGTTGAAATTTTCTAACTGGCAATTATCTGCTAAAATTTTCGAATTGTCACCAGTTATGTATTTATATATTTCGCCTGCCTAAATTAAATTGTAATAAACTAACAAAAGCAACTAAGAGAAATACCACACCTAAATAATAGAAGATGTTTCATTGTCATGGCATCAATTGTAATTGCCATGAGAAATACAACACCTAATTGCCATGAGAAATACAACACCTAGTTTACAACTTTTGAGTTATGTGCATAAACGAACCCGAACCAAAGCATACTAAACTAACAAAAGGAGGTTAATATAAAACCATACTAATTGTTCAAAATACTGCACAAAACAAGGTTCATACACATGACCAACAAAATACTTCACACAATAAGGTTCATACACATGACCAACAAAATACTTGACAAAACAAGTCTTCCTAAATCTGACTTTGACAAGAGTCAACTGGTGTAGATGAAGTAGAGGTCCCAACTTTCATCTTTTTGTTAGAAACTGCAACATCCCTTTGTTGTTGAAGTTGATTCCTTGTCACAACTCTTTTCCCTTTCCATTTGAGACCAGTTGGTCTAAATCCAAGATCCACATTAGTTTGTGCAGCATTCATCAAGTTTGCACCAGTTGAAATATTTCTTTCACTTAGCCTACCAGGCTACAAAATACTTATAGTGAGTAATGAAATCATCCAAAAACATAAGGACATAAATTATTATTAACTAAGCTAATTGACTTCTCACACTTACATTAAGGATAGTACTTCCAGTTTGTGTGTCTGTGTACAAACCAAAACCAAAATTTCTGGTTCTATTCTTTCCAACAGAAGAAGCAAGTGATCTGGCAGTAGCAGAAATAGCTGCACCAGCTCCTCCACCTCTTCCCCTACCAGCTCCTCCACCTCTTGCCCTACCAGCCCCACCACCTCTTCCCCTACCTCCTATTGATGGTGTGTTCCTTCTTATCTTTGATGTTTCAACACACAAGGAAGATGAGGCCCTTGGAGTTTGGGTTGTATTACATTGACTACCAACTGGTGTGCTTGTTTGTCCCTAATATATGATTGCTAAGTTATTAATCAATACAACAATGAAAACAATGACAACATTAGAAACAAATTGAATTGAAAGTCATCAAACTTACCCTTAAACTGCATACTGATTTGTTGTGACCAACCTGATGGCAAATTGAACAAGACATCTTGGCACCTTTCTTTGAAAGTTTTCCCCACTTCTTTGGTTCATCCTTGTCCTTTCTTCTGCATTTTTTTGGCCTACCAGGCATTGTTTTTACCTCTGGAGGCTCAACTGATGGATTTGTAGAATCAGGCCACAGTTGTATGCTTGGAATTGGCTGAATAAAGTATTGGTAAGCTGCCAGGAAAGTATCTTTCCTATACCAGTGTTCAACATAGTCTTCTGGTTCCTTCCCAACCTTATAAAAGGCACATATTGCATGTTGACATGGTATACCTCTTAACTGCCATAACCTGCAGCTGCATTCTCTTTTTTGTATGTCAACAGTGTGCCTATACATGCCCTCATTCACTTCAAATCCAGTGTCAGCATTCCAATGTACTTTTAACTTCCTTCCTATTTCCTTGTTGTCCTCTAAAACTAGTCTTGCCATAGGTGATATATCAGAAGCCCATGTTTCAACAAACTTGACCATATCTACTTGCCTACTCATCATTTTGTGCCTAATTTCTTCAAGCATGGTGATGATAAATTTATGCCTAGGACTTAATATCCAGGAATTAAATGTTTCACACATGTTATTTTCTACAATATCACATCTAACATTCTCATTGAAATAAGCCCTACACCAGTATTATTTATCATAGGACAATAAACTTTCACAGATACCATTACCTAATTCATCTAATTTCTTCATTTCTTCTCTTAATTTTACTTGAAATGGAGCCTTAGCACATCTCCAAAACTGCTTCCTTCTTTCTTCTCCCCTCCAAGTTTTCTGCCAGTTTGCCCAAATGTGTCTTGCACACATTCTTCTTTCAGCCAAGGGTAGCAAATCAGCAACAGCAGATGACAATCCCTAACCATAGAATATTAGTTGGATGACAGTCCAAAATTAAGAATAGTAATGATAAGAAACAAACAACATAATAAATCAATTACATTACCTTTTGCATATCAGACATTACTGTTAAATTTTCACCATTCCTCAACTCTAAATCAGTTTTGAGATAGTTGATGAACCAACTCCATGAATGTGTAGTCTCTTGATCTACCAAAGCCCAAGCAATGGGATACATCTTATTGTTTCCATTTTTTCCAACAGCAACTAACAATTCACCTTTGCAGGCTCCTTTTAGGAAGCAACCATCAAACCCAATTATTTTTCTACAACCTGCCATCCACCCTTTCTTCATAGCCTCAAAGCATACATAAAAGTATTTAAATAGATGTTTCCCAGGTTCTGTTTCTGTATCAGTTCTTACCCAACAGGAACTTCCAGGATTGGTGGACTTAATCATGTCAGCATAGTCCAGCAACCTAGAAAACTCAAGGTTCCAGTCACCCATAAACTGACTAATCACCTTCATCTTGGCTCTATATACAAGTGATCTTCCTACATACAAACCCCATTTAACCCTTATAACCTCTTGCAACTCATGAACTGTGGTGTTTGGACTTGAGATGATTCTATCTTGCAGCTTTCTAGCAATGTACTTGGTTGTGCAAAGTTTGTTTTTGTTCTTTGTTGGGCATTTATGGACAGGAATATAGGTCTTCACAGTAAAGTTTTGTGAATCCTTGTCCTTACTAGCATATATCCGCCACTTACATTGTCCATGTATACACTTAGCTCTTACTCTATCTTTCTCATTAGGTCTAAGCTTTATACCCACTTTATATTGAATAGCATAGTCAGCAAGAGCTTTTCTAAATTCTGTTGCATTATCAAAGATCATGCCCAACTCAAACAAAGGAATTTTAGCATCAAAGTCATACCCGATCTTGTAGCTTTTTCTTCTTGGAGGAAGATCAATACCTTCTTCAGCCAGTGGGTCTAACTCTTCATCACTGTCTACACTCCCAACATCCGAGCTGTCCAAATACTCTTCATCCCCACCCAACTTTCCAACATATTTGTCCTTCTTATATTTTCCTATATCTTCAAACCCCTTATCAATTCCAGCCTCACCAAGTATTACATCTTCTGTAAAAACAGGTTTTTTCCTCTGTTTCTTTTTACTTTGTGATGATGCATCATTATTCACCTTACTCTTCAACTTGTTTCTCTTTACTTCCCTGGCAGCATCCCTCACAGATTTTAATTCATCATCAATCTCACTGTCATCTTCATCTGGAATGTCTCCAAGATCATCTTCACCAAAGTATGCATCTTCATCTTCAAGATTTGTCTCATTAAACTAGTTGTCATGTTCTGCAGTTGCACTCTCTTCAACATTTATATCCTCTTCTAATATTGTAGACCTAGGTTGTTGTGCATTTACATCACTGCCCTCGACAGCATTTACTCCAATATCCTCATCAACATTTACTCCATTGCCCTCATCACCATTTACTACATTGCCCTCCTCACAACTTACTCCAATGCCCTCATCACCATTTACTACATTAGCCTCATCAGCTGTTACCCCATTGCCCTCATAATAATGTACACCAATACCCTCATCAACATTACACCAATGCCCTCACCACCCCTAATTTCTGCTGCCTGGTCACTATCACAAACTTGTGATGAAGGTAAATATCCCACAACTACATCCTGCTCCACAACCTCTAAATTGTCTATTGTATGACTCACATAGACATCAAACTGATCCCCATCCTTCAGGTCTTTAATCAAATTTAGTAGTTGATAGTCATTTTCAACTGGAAAGAACTTCTTAGTTTTCGGGCATAGAACAAAGAGCCCACCAACAGAGTTGTAGCGCATTTCAGGGGTCTCTTTTATGTAGGACACAAGCTCGGGTAAAGAGAAATGGTCTTTGTCGACAAAATGCCCTATTACAGCACCCTCCCCCACATACTTGTCATCAAAAAAGTATCCCCCATGATGAAAAACAACACCAATATATTCGTCCATGTGACTCTGTACAGAAATTGACAAAAGAAACCCAGTAAATATTCCCTGACATTTTCTGATTTTGAAAACAAAAAAACCCTAATCGAAGCAAAAAATGGCGAAACATGTGATAAAATAGAAAAAATGGGGAAACATACATACCTTTATGCAATAATCGAAGCAACTTTACAGCAACAACCCTTTTTCATAAAAAATTAATCCACTCGCAAACCCTAAAATGTCGTTCCTTCAGGTCATCAAACTTCAACAAACCTAAAACTCGAACAGTTTAAGAACTAATTCATAGAGTCGTAAGTGAAAGACAACTTTAATTTTGCAACAATAATGGCGATGAACAAAGCTTAAAGGAAGAGATTAAAATGGCGAAATACAGTGGTATAGAGAGAGAGAGAGAGAGAAAGTCTTTTGACGGAAGAAATAAGGAGGAGTTAACGCCATCTAATGTTTTATGTTTTATATTTTTAATATTTGTTATTATTGCACACATGTCAGATTTTAATTCGTTCTTATAAAATAAATTGGAGGTGTAACACACGCGAGTGACCTGCTGAGGTCGGGTGTTTGTAAATTTCAGTTTTTGATAACTTGAAGTGTTCAGTTGGAAAACCTCTCAGTTGAGGTGTCCAACTGACCGTTCTGGACAACTTTAAGGGGCTATTTATGTATTTCGCCTTTTTTGTATAGAAATAAGACATTGGATTGGTTTGTAATTGAACTCTTTGGACTTTCCTTTTGTCTGTTAGTTGTAGCTTAGTCTATTTCGAATTTTAATTCTATACTAGTTAAGGGATCCCAAGTACTGATGAGAAGCAAGTTTAAAATTGAGCATGTTCTATTTCGATTCCTATGAAATAGGTAAGATTATTAATTTGGATTTCAGGTTTGAGTCATATGTCCAGTAGGAATGTGAAATTTACTAAATAGGCTAACAATTGTATGCTTTAGTATTAACCCTGTCGATTTGGTTCCGAAAAGGTAAGAAAAATAACACTTCAATATAGTAAGGCTCATTGATTTGGTGTTGACTGTTTTAGTTTGGTCATCAAATTCCAGAATACTTTAGTATAAGCATGATAGGTATCCAAATATGAAATTTGAATTAAAATGAGCTAATTTTTTATTTGGACCGATTCTAACTGTCGTTTGCTTAAAATTGTGGGATAAATTCACAATTACCCACATAACATAAAATAATTTACGCGCTTCTACCTATTCCAGATTATTTACCCGAGTATATTTACTTCCAACTTCACTAACTTAAACAATTCTTTGTAAAATGAATGTTCGGCATTACCCATCCAATACCCTTTGATCAAGGTTATTAACTTTTATGGAACTATCAAACCCAATTCAAAACAATTCTAAATCTGTTAAGAATAGAATTCTATTTGGAGTGAATGTCTATAATTCTATTTGGAGTGAATGTCTATCTTGTGGAGAGTTTTACTTTGTGACAAAGTCATAATTTCTCCTATAAATAGAGGGTCTTACCCCATTGTAAATCATCCCAAAATTCAATAAGAATTTCCTCTCTCTCTTTCTCTGCAATATTGCTCTTGTTCTTTTATTATTTCATAACAAAATCAACTTAAAGTCAATATTAATCCTTACAAGCATTTTTAACATGCTTTAATAATACTCATCCAAACTTAAAATCCAAAATAACTATATAAAGCTTTTAATTCTATAATCAAAGCTTCAAAGCTTCTTCGTTGGTGGATAATTTTTTTTTTTTTTTTTTTTGGTTTTCAGCAACAAAATTTGGACTATCACTATGATTTTAGCTTTCCACAATAGCACTTAGGTTATTTAAGAAATAGCAAGTGAAATATACTCTTATAGTGTAATATATAGCATTACAACATATTTTATGTTCTTTATTTTTTGTTCCTTTGTTAATTCCGCGTGATTGCCATGCAAAATTTAATCTCCTTCCCTACAAATATTAGTACATACTCTACCATTAGCAGTAATACCAACCAATGATGGAGCAAGACAATATAATTTACGGCCACTAAATCTCTGTATATACTAGTTAGAATAGAAATGATAATAAAATATTAGAAAATGAAATAAAAATATAAGTAGCAAAAAAGACTTCTAGTACCACATGTATACCATACATGATACCAATATGGTATACATGTATACCAACAGAGTATATGATTGCTCTAGAATATTGCTATACAACTATCTGTGACTATACTACTATACCAAAACATTAAAATACACAATAAAAGTATGAGAATATAACATACTCGCATTGCAAGCTAAATATTCGCAAAGCAACTTGCTCATTATACTAATAGGGTATATAGTTGTATGGACCGTTCCAATAATTCCCTATAATTGTAAAAACTATTATATAATACACATGCATAAAGAGAAAAAAAAATAGTGTACCACATATTAATGTAATAAAGTATTTCAAGATATTGAATTATATTACTAATATTAAAAGAAAATCAAATATTGTTCTAATAAATATAGCTAATACAACAAAAAAATTATTCAACTAAGATATGATACCAATATATTATATAGTTATACTAATATGATATATAATTGGAATGAATTATATACCCAAATGGTATATTTGTATACTATTTGAGTATACAATACAAATTCGTCTTCTTCTCTTATTCAACTATATTTCAACCAAAAATTCTAAATTCTACAACAAAATCTCCACCAAATTGACTAAAACTTTATATAGAACCTCCAATCAACTTTTCAAACAAACTCAAATAGGATCGGATCAAAATAATTAAAAACTCAAACAAACCAAGTTATGAGTTTCAAGCTTCAAGGTCCTTCAATGGGGTACTTAAATTTTTGTACAATAAAATCCACCCATCCATAATCACTGAAAAACCCAACAACAATTCACGAAAATCATGAATATCAGGTGATTTTTTTCGGCATTTGAATAATTAATTGCGGTAACTATTAAAATCATAAACACGGTATAGGAGCAGAAGGTGGTAGAAAAACTTGGAATAGCCTGATAACCATGAGCATAATATTCAGGTGATGATGCGGTGACGTCAGGTGGAGAAATTGGCTGAGGAAAATCAATCACAGGTTGATGTAGTGGGTAACTAGTAGGTGCTTGAAAAGTTTCATATTCAGGGGGAGGAGGCAGGTAAATAGTTTGGGCCCTATGGGTAGGAGTAGTAAATATTTTAGGTATAGGTATTTAAAGATAAATAATTTAAATTTAATAGGTATAAAGTAAAATTTTCTCTAAAATTGTTAGTTTCATTTAATTTGGGCTCTACTATAAGGTCAAAGTACTCAGCAATTGGCCTGAGAGAAATTTGAGGTCCCTTGGATCAAGGCGTGGGATTTCATTCCCAATTTGGGCCTGTAATCATGGCCCAATTTCAAGTGGTCAGTATGAGTAAAGCTGAAGTGAATCGTCCGTTTCATGGGATAGTTTTGGAATTAACAATGCTAAGTAATTAGCCCCCCCCCCCCTCCCATCCAAGCTCCACTAAAATTATTTATTTTGGATTTGGCTTAAAGGCCTTAATTCATAATTTAACATAATATACATTTGGGCTTTCGAGTTAGGTAGCGGGTTTAAATTAAGAGGTTCTTTCCTTTTGTTTGAATTCAGATTTAAACTTAAGGCCCGAATTTTATAATATTAATTAACTAGGTCCTTTTAGAGACAAGTGCAATAGAAAATCATAGTTTGCTTTAGGATATCTTTTAAAATAAAACGAGGTGCACCATGCCAATTAAAAATGCAAAAATTGTGTGGCCATCTTTAAATGCTTATACTAAAATACTTAGAATTTAGGACGCGCCATTTAGCAAATTTCACAGCCTCCCGCAAAGATAATAACGCGTTAGTCGCTTTAGGCGCGCTTTTTAAAAATTTTACTTTTCTAAATACGGGTGTGCATTTCATGCAACCCAAATCCAATCCCAAAATGTTGAATAAGAATATGTTGAGGATACGGGAGCATTTCATGTGACATGATCCAAAAATACGTTTTTAAATTAAGTTCACTTTCTTAAAAAATTTTAACCTAAAGCGGTTAAATAATTATAAAATTGCACTATAGTATGACATTTATAAAAATCAGGTTTTAGCCATTTATAATAATTTAAGTGACCGTGCTAGAACCACGAAATCCAGGCGTGTCCAACACCTTTCCTCGGGTCAACAGAATTCCTTATTCAAATTTTTTGGTTTGTAGACTCCAATTGGAAAGTAAAAAATTTTCCTCGATTTGGGATTTAAGTTAAACCGGTGACTTGGGACACCAAAAGTCAATCCTATCTTAAGTGGCGACTCTATTAATAAATAAATAATCCCATTTCGAATACTATCACTTTAAATGGAAAAATTCTCTTACACATTATCCTTCGGGGGATATGTGTAAATGGTTAGCTGCCATTGTTCATGCCTTGAAGATCTAGCGTCATTATTTGTACAGCGTGCCTTGTGAGATATATACTGACCATCGGAGCTTGTAACACTTACTCAAGTAAAATGATCTAAATATGCGTCAGAGGAGGTGGTTAGAGTTGTTGAAGGATTATGATATCACTATCCTATATCACCCGGGCAAGGCCAATGTAGTGGTAGATGCCTTGAGTTGCCGGGCGGAGAGCTTGGGGATTTTGTCATATTTACCAACTTCAGAGAGGCATATGGAGATGGATGTTCAAGCCTTAGCCTGCCAGTTTGTGAGATTTGACCTTTCGGAGCCCAGTCGGGTTCTAGCTTGTGTGGTTTCACGGTCTTCCTTATTTGACCGTATCAGGGAGAAGCAGTATGAAGACCCTCATTTGCTTGTCCTTAAGGATAAGGTTCAGCGTGGAGATGCCAGAGATGTGACCATCAGAGATGACGGGGTATTGAAGATGCAAGGCCGAATTTGTGTGCCCAACATTGATGGGCTTCGAGATTTTATTCTAGCAGAGGCCCATAGCTGGTGGTATTCCATCCATTCAGGTGCCGCGAAGATGTATCAAGACTTGAGGCAGCACGACTAATGGAGGCGGATGAAGAAGGATATAGTTGGGTATGTGTCTTGATGCCTCAACTTCCAGCAGGTGAAGTATGAGCACCAACAACCGAATGGGTTGCTTCAGCAGATAGAGATTCCGGAGTGGAAATTGGAGCGCATCACCATGGATTTTGTATCTGTTCTCCCACAGACCTTGAAGAAGTTTGATACCATATGGGTCATTGTGGATCAGCTGACTAAGTCTGCTCACTTCATTCCTGTGTATACCACTTATTCATCAGAGCAGTTGATAGAGAATTCTATCCGGTAGATCGTCCGTCTTTATGGCATTCCAGTTTCTATTATTTCAGATAGAGGTAATCAGTTTACATCGCGATTCTGGAAGGCAGTGCAACAAGATTTGGGTACTTGAGTGGAGTTGAGTATAACATTTCACCCCCAGATGGCCGGACAGTCCGAGTGCACTATCCACATTCTTGAGGATATGCTCCTTGCGTATGTGATTAATTTTAGAGGGTCTTGGGATTAGTTGTTGCCATTAGCTGAGTTTCCTACAACAACAACTACCAGTCGAGCATCTAGATGGCTCCTTACGAGGTTTCATATGGTAGACGGTGTTGATCACCGGTAGGATGGTTTAGCCGGGGAGGCTCGGTTGTTAGGTACGGATTTGGTTCAGGAGGCCTTGAATATAGTCAAGATAATTCAGTATAGGATTTATTTACCTCACTCGAGGTAGAAAAGTTATGTAGACCGCAAGGTTTGAGATGTAGCATTCATGGTTGGTGAACGGGTATTGCTCCGAGTATCGCCTATGAAGGGCGTGATGAAATTTTGGAAGAAGGGAAAGCTTAGGCCTAGGTACATTGGTGCTTTTGAGATTCTTGATCGAGTGGGAGAGGTGGCTTATAGACTTGTATTTCTACCTAACTTATCAGTCGTTCATCCAGTCTTTCACGTATCCATGCTTCAAAGGTACCACAACATCCAGCCCACGTGTTAGATTTTAGCACTGTCCAGTTGGACAAGGACTCGTCCTATAAGGAAGAGCCGGTAGCCATTCTATACCGGCAGGTTCGTCAGTTTAGATCCAAGAGATTTCCTTCTGTTCATGTCCAATGGAGAGGTTAACCTCATAAGGCATCGACATGGGAGTCTGAGTCTGATATGCGGAGCCGTTATTCTCACCTTTTTCCCGACTCAGGTACTTCTTTCTTTTGTCTGTTCGAGACAAATGGTTGTTTTAGTGGTGGAAGATGTGATGACCCAAAGGGGTCATCACTTATTTATTACCGATTTTGTACTTTTGAGGCCCTAAAACCTCCTCTCGGGTTGCCTCGATTTGCATGCACAATCAGAGCGCATAACCGGAAAAATTAAATATGAATTCTGTGAGAAAAATGCTAAATTTTGATACTAAATTGATAAATTTGTCTTCGGTCAATGTTTTTGGTAAACGGACCCAGATCTGTGATTTGATGGTCCATGAGGGTCCGTGAAAAAATATGGAACTTGATCGTATGCCCGGAACCAAATTTTGAGGTCCCAAGTCTGAGAAATGAATTTTATGTGAAATTGTTTTCTTGAAATAATTAATGAAATTGGAAACGAAATTTGATCAGAAGACTAGGGTATCAGGCCCGCATTTTGGTTCCGACGCCCGGTAATATTATATAAGATTTAAGTACTTTTTGTAAAGTTTGGTTATGAACGGACGTTGTTTGATGTGTTTGGGACCCGAAATGGGAATTTTATGTCTTATGAAAAATTTGAGAATGAATCATGAGCTTTGAGGCTTGATTAAATGTATATGATATTAATTTGGTGATTTGATCACGTGGATGAGTTTTAGGCTGTATTGGAGGTTGTGCGTATGTTTGGTTTGGAGTCCCGAGTACTTGAGTGAGTTTCGAGTAGGTTCTAAGAGGTCTTAGATTTAAAGACACCAAATATTGCAGGCTCCAGCGCGCCCGCGGTCTCGTTAGCGCGATCTGCAGTGTGTGCTGCGCGGCCGCGGTCTCCCTCATGCAGTCTGCGGTGTAGGAAAACTTCAATGTTAGCGTGGTCGTCCTTGCACGGTCCGCATGGCAAACTTCAAAGAGCCAGCAGTCTTCAGTTCTACCATTGCGACCGCGATCCTTTTTGCGCGGTCCGCGTTGGGGCGTCAGAGAGTATAAATACACGGGATATTCAGTTGCTTCTCACTTTTCAAAAACCCAAAACATAAGTGGCGATTTTCTAAGCAATTCCTCTTCTTCAAAAACCGATTTCTAACTGATTTTCTTCACTCCTTAATACTTTTTAACATAATTTCAACGTCAAATCGAAGAATTTAATGGGGAAATTTGGGTATATTGGGTAGGACCTAGGATTTTGCTAAAATTAAGGGTTGGACCTCAATTCGAGGTTCGATTTCAAAACTAATCACATATTTGGATTCGTGGGGGATGGGTAACCAGATTTTAATTCGAACTTTGGATTTTGACAACATTGGCCCGAGGGGTGTTTTGGTCATTTTATCTAAATTTGAGTCTTAGCTTTAAACTGAATAGTAGAATCGGTTGCTTGAGATGTTATTTATAAGATGTAATTGAAATGAATAGATTTGGGCCATTTGGAGTCGGATACTCGCGGCAAATGCATTGTTTCTAGTTGATATTGAGTTGGTTCATGGTAAGTGGCTTGTCTAACCTTGTGTGGGGGACCTTTCCCCTTAGGACTTGTCATTTGTTATTTTGAGTGCCTTGTACGCGAGTTGACGAGCACGTACATGAGCCAATTGTTGGAAATTTGATTTTTACTTAAAATATTGAGATTGCGTTTCTTTCATATTTTCTTTATTCTACTTGCAATTATAACATGTGCTATATTAGGAAAGCATGTTTAGTTGATTTAACTTGCCTAATTACTTTAATTGCCTTAACTATAGTACATAAAGCATGCTAGGCCAGTACTACTCGTTGCTTGTCTTTTGTACCTCATTTCTATGTATCTTCTGGTTGTGATTGCGCATTTATATTGGGACTACGAATGGGGGATTCCAGTAGCTCCCCCTTACTTGTTTAATTCGGGACTATGGGTTTGATTCCCGGTAGACCCCCCTGCACTTTTACTTTAAGACTGTAGGTTAGATTCCCGATCATCTCCCTGCACTTTTACTTTGGGATTTCGGTTAGATTCCCGATAGATCCCCCAACAAATTGAAAATTGGACTACGGGATGGTATCCCGAGAGATCCTTCGGATTTACGTATGTGATGGACTACGGGACAGTATCCTGGGAGAACCACTGGACAAATGAGAAAAGGGAATACAGGATAGTATCTTGGGAGATCCTCGTGGTTATCACTGGTATTGAGATATACACGTTTCATGTTATCTTTGTTCTTTGTGTAGTTGTTATTGCCTTGTTGACCTTTCTTATCTCACTGTTGTGCTCATTATTACTGCCATTTCTTTCATACTGTTAATTTATTATTATATTTTACCTCAGTAGGGTCCTAACCTTCCTTGTCACTACCCACCCAAGGTTAGGCTTGGCACTTATTGAGTACCATTGTGGCGTACTCATGCCCCTTCTGCAGATGTTTTTCATGTGCAGATCCAGGTTCCTCCACCCAAGCTTACTATCATCGAGGCAGAAAGATCTAGCAGAGACTTCGAGGTATATCTGCCATGTCTGCAGACCAGCAATCTCTACTCTATTCCCGTTGTAGTAGTTAGCTTATCTTTTCTTTCACTTTTTTAGATATTCTAGAGTTAGAGCAGCGATTTTGTTTCTATTAGCCTGTAGTTCCCCTGAGTTTCTGGGTTTTGGGGTGTTACAGTAGACTTTCACATTTATTTTGAGTTGTATATGGCAAGTGGGAGTTATATAAAGATTTCTTTAGTTGTTCAGTTTTGATTAATTATTTTTGGCAAGTTTTGCTATTTGTTCCGTGCTATTAGGATTACCTAGTTGTAGGTACTAGGTGCCATCACGACATATTCATGGAGGGTGAACTGGGTCCGTGATACAAATCAATACCAAAGTCTATTTCTTATACTGGAGGTAATCCTGGTAAATCCTCAAGAAAAATATAAAATATTCTCTCATTACCGGTACATTTTCCAAACTAAATGATCCCCCACCACCGTTCAAAGTTGCACGCTGAGTGGCTTAGGTACTATATATAACAACCCAGCCCACTAGTGATATAATCTACTTTGGGCTTCGGCCCGCATAACTTTAAATATGCCACTAGAGTCTGCTGTATACTTATATACCCATCATCTCTCACTTGTTTTGTCGATGTGGGATTCACCGACTGTGTCACATTATAGAAGAAACAAAGTAGTTGTGAGACTTTTCTGTAAGCAACTGCAAGGCTTTTCAAGAAGCTGTTGCGAGACTTTTCTTGAGCTGTTTGTAAGCTGTCTGCATGAGTTCCACACAACTTGCCTGTTATTAAGAAGCTGCCAGAAATCACTTCATTGAGTTACTTGCAACTTGCCTGCATTAGCTGCTTGTAGTGTCACGACCCAAATCCACTAGGGGTCGTGATGGCGCCGGACACCGCTGTTAGGCCAGCCAATTAGATTACCAGTTAATTCTCTATTTTAATACTTTTGAAAATCTAAGGTTTTTCCTTCTGTTTCACATAACATAAAATCATTTCTTGAATTCAAACTTAAATAATACCAATTAGCACAAAGATTCACTGAAACCATCCCAAAAACCCGGTGTCACAAATGCACGAGTAACTACTGAGAAAGACATAAAATACAACACAACATCCGTCCGAAATACAATGGACAGAAAAGAAATACAGTTACTAGAAAGGACTTTAAAGAGCTACGGGCCGCCTTGCATACTGCAACTCACCTAGTCCCCGAATCGTTTGTATTGTTGCGCCTAGTAGGCCGCTAATGTATCAAGTACCTGTGCAACAAAAATGCACAGAAGTTTAGTATGAGTACGTAATCAACGTGTACTCAGTGAGTATCCCGCCTAATCCCGAAGGGGTAGAGACGAGATGGTCAACTTTAACACTTTCTAATGGTCCAATAATGACTCATCATTGACATATATACTAATTCCTAGATTTATGCAATAAACATGATTTTCAATCCAAATAGAAAGAACAAAATAATCAATTAATCCCTTCATGGGAAAACTTCCCAAAATTTCCCTTTTAATTATATGCCAAATATCTTAAAGCCAGAAAAAGGCAACAACAATTTAATTATGTTCCATGCAGCAATACAAGCATGCGCAAATCATACCGTGGCGACGGCCTGATCCAACAGAAATAAATGTGCACTTTCGAGGATCGACGATACGCCAATAGATGCATCAATTAATATGCCGAGGTGTTCGGCCCATTCCAAAATAAGCACACACAGACAAATAAACAGTCAAGAAGGCAATCGTGAAGCAATTATCCAGAAAAAAGGTCAATTCTCTTTATTAATTTGAGAAAACGAAGCTTAAGTCTTTTAGAAAATCCAATTATTGATATAATGTGATTTAAGCAATCTGAGCTATCAATAATTTCATATTTATTCCACATATAACATACTTTTGGGTCCTAAACTACCCAGACAATATCATAATAGTAGCTACGCACGGACTCTCGTCACCTCGTGGGCACGTACCCCCAGAACTAGGAGCACATAATCAGTTTAACTCGCATATGGGGAAATTTCCCCCTCACAGAATTAGAAAGAAGACTCACCTCGCTCTGAAGGCTCATAACCGTCATTCTACATCCTTCTGAAGACTTCCACCAATGTACAATGCACCAAAACTAGCCAATGATCATACAAATCCATTAATATATGCTCAACTATACCTTACAACTCAATTTATAGCCATTCCTAACCCCGAACGGAAAGTTGACCAAAATGCCCTCGGGACCACGTGCCCGGAATCCAAAAATATCGAAGATAAAGATTACACATAACCTTAAGAACTCAAATATATAATTTTTCCTAATTCCATGGTCAAATTCGTGCCTAAAATTCAGGATTTATAATTTTCTAGGTTTCCAACCAAAACCCCAATATTTACATAAATATCCATGCTAAATCTCATAGATAATCAATGTATTTAACCTATAATAGTTGGGAATAACTTACCTTAACATTGATGGTGAAAAGCCCCTCCTTGAAGCTCTCCACAATCGCCCCAAGCCATGAAAAATATGAGAGAAATGAACCAGATCACGACATAAATCAAGCTTCTACCTTTAGTCATTTCCACTTCTGCGGAATTATCAGCGGTTATGCGGTTCCGCTTTTGTGGATTCTTGGCCGCTTTTGCGGTCCTGGGCTTGGCCCCATTTTCCGCTTCTGCGATCCCATCTTCCGCAGATGCGGTCCCGCTTTTGCGGAACCTTGACCGCATCTGCGGTCCACTACCCCTCGAACCAAATCCGCTTCTGCGACTCCCTCAACCTATTCTACGGGGCCGCTTCTATGGTCCCTTTTCTGTAGAAGCGAAAACACCAGCAGCCAGATCCTTCAGCCCTCTCCAAAATTCCATTTTCTATCCGTTAACCACCTGGAATCCACCCAAGGCCCCCCGGACCCCAACCAAACATACCAACCAATCCCAAAACACATTATGGACTTCCTCGAGGTCTCAAATCATAACAAACAATTTCAAAAATCACGAATTACACCACAATTCAATCTTTATGATCTCGAACTTTCTAACTTCAACTTCTGATGTTTAAACCCATCAAATCACGTCCGATTGACCTCAAATTTTGCGCACAAGTCATATTTGACATTACAAACCTACTCCAACTTCCAGAATTGGATTTCGACCTCGATATCAAAAAGTCAACTCTCTGGTCAAACGCTTCAAAACCTTCAAATTTTTATCTTTAGCCAATTGGCTCCAAAATGGTCAACGGACCTCCGAATTCACTTCTGAACGCGCCCCCAACTCCAGAATAATTATACGGAGCTATTAACAGTCTCAAAATCCCAAACGGATATCGATAATACTAAAATGCACTCCAAGCCAAACTTATCAAATTTCTTCTAATATGCTAACTTCCACAATAGACGCCAAAATGCTCCCGGGTTATCCAAAACCCGCACCGGGCATCAAGTTCGAAATTATCATACAAACCTGCTGGAACCTTCAGATCCCGATTCCTAGGTCGTTCACTCAAAATTCAATCCTAGTTCATTCTTTCAACTTTAAGCTTCCAAAATGAGAGTTCTCTTCTCAAATCAACTCTAGACTTCTCGAAATTCAATTCCGACCACGCATACAAGTCATAATACCTAAAATGAAGTTGTTCATGGCCTCCGACTGCTCAACGAAGCGCTAATACTCAAAACAACTGGTCGAGTCATTATATTCTCTCCCACTTAAACATACGTTCATCCTCAAACGTGCTGAGAACTGTACTGGAGTAGTTTGAAATCACTGTTTAGCACATCATGCACCTTCCCGTGCTACCAAAACTTAGCTGAGCACATAATCCTGATATATCCTGAATTTGTTCCCTTTTATTAAAGAAAATAAGCCTTAGAGCCCGATTCAAACATGCGAAATCCTATGCCAAGCCTATTTCGAACATACGATCGCCATATCAGTCACTACACGTTGTACTCGAACATAACGGCATCACTTTGCTGAATTCTTACTTTGCAACACAAAATCCACAGGGCCATGATAATATTCTCTGATCAACTTAGCCAAAATCCTACTGATCTGATGCTCCCGCTGCACCCCATGACATATACAGGTCTTACTCCAACCTTTATCATATTGCCACGATAGAAGAGATGTATCGACATTCATAATCAATCGTCGAGGCAACAAAACCTTATGTATACACTCTTGATAAGGCCCTTACCTCAATTTGAAATCAATAATGGTCTTATCTCCATAACATACCTCATATAACTGGATTGCACAGAATCCTAAATCAAGGGATCTCGTCTCATTCGATACAACTGCTCAGGCAATAAGCTACCTCAGAAATTATCAAAATCTCATATGATGCTACCATGCGCCATTAGCCACCAATCCGAACACAACACAAACAGGAAATCGAATTTTGAAAGGAATTATCTAAACCCTGCACTGATCGTCGCAAACTCAACCTTAGGAAGAGTGGGCGCTAACTACTTTTACCCGATAGTGGTTTTTCGGGGTTAATTCCTCACGGAGCTTGATATTGGAGTCAAGTATTTGTGAAGACTAATAAAGTGTTGTAGCTCCTAATTTGACTTCTAACATTTTTGGTTTTCTTTGATTATCAACTAAAGATTTTGACTACAATTATACACTAGATTATGCTAAATTATAATTCTAAGATGTATGCAATAAGGAGAGAACACTAGGATCGTAGCAATAGCCTAGGTGACTAATTAACGGGTATAGAATTTCAATGCAAGGATGAAAATATGGGATATATCGATAACCATTGCACTTAGCACTCACTCTCACACATCTCGGTAGAGAGAATGATTTTTCCCAATTGACTCTCTCGAGACCAATCGGGTAGGCTAATTTGCCCAAGAAACTAATGGTTCAAGTAGGGTAATTACTCTCTCGAGGTTTAACCCGTTACTTGGGACTACCATTCTCATGGATCCATCCCAAATCCTTGTTGGGTTGATTGAGAGGTCAAAAACTCTCTTTCTCAAGTAAAGTCAAAACCTACTAAGCTAGACTTAGTGTTTGCAACCATCAAATCTAAGTGAAATCATATAATCAACCCAATTACCAAACACCCAATATGTTCCAAGCATTAGGCAAAAACACCCATTAATTACCCACACTAGAGTTGAGCCACAACCCTAGCTAATGTGTTTAGCTAGACATGAAAATAGTACAAAAAGAAGAAGTAATAGTAGAAATTGACATAATAATGAACTACAAATTTAATATAACTGAATCCACGTTCAAAACTAAGGAAAATAGCCCAAAATATGCAAATAAACGTTGCCTCATGCTCATCTGCTCGTACAATATAAAAGAATTTAACCTAAAAAAGTAAAATATTCTATTTATACTACCCAGGAAAAACTGGACGAAAATGCCCCTGAGGATCTGTCGCAGACCGCATGAAAATTACATCCGACCGCATAGGGTAAAAAGTCTTTAGTAGTTGAGCTTCTGGAACTTGGACGGGGACCGCCTAGAAATGCCATGCGGTCGCGTAGGTTGAGTCATGCGGACCGCATGGAAATGTTGCGCGGCCACACTGTTGGTTGTTCTTCAAAGTTAGCTCTCTGATCATTCATCGACGCGGACCGCATATTAGTGTGCAGCTGTGTGGGATTTTGTCTTAGAATTTGAGCCTCTATTTCTTCATCATTGCGGACCACGTAGAAATGGATGCGGTCCGCGTGGAATTGTGTCCAACTTTAGGTTCTCTGATCCTTACCTATGCGTACGCATGAAAAAACAGTGCGGACCGCACATGTTCTTTGACTTGGGTAATTGCAGGAACTTTTTGTGCGGCCGTCGGACAAAATGTTGCGGTCCGCACAAGTCTTTGAACTTACACTTTAGCTCATCTCTTGACACTTGGCAGATATCACTCATTCTTGAGCTGATTTGTGATCTTTAACATCTAATCGCTCAAACCTGCAATCAAGCGCAACTTGTAAGCAATTTAGGACTAATTTATATCAATTTATGCATAAAGCTTAGGCAAGAAGGGGTATAAATCATGTAAAACTCATAGTTATCAACTCCCCCAAACTTAAACCTTTGCTTCTCCCCAAGCAAACAAGATAAGACCTACCCCTCAATGAAAAACATCCCAGAAATTCCTGTTTTGTCCTAGAGTAACCTCAACAACATCAATTGGGACTAACAATTGCCCTCAATGCAAATGCATCATCAACACATTTAAAATTTTAAAAACTTGTGGATCAAGTGTGACACAAGAGCCTCAAGAGTTGACACATTTCATCAAGGAACCTTTCGCAAGTACTATGGTCATTGTGGAACCCAAACTCACACATCCTCGACTCTCCCTTAGTGAACCTCACCATTTAGAGTATTTGCACACAAATTGAGGTGGAAGGATTTCTCGCTCGTCTCTCCCAAAGAAGAGACCCTAAGTCCGACTCTAAGTACCATATGCTTGCCCTTCATGTAAGTATCCATTAATGAGGGCTTCCCTTAACTCACAATCATATAGGTCTTTTGAGGAGTCATAATGAAGGCTTTTGGGTAAGGGTAGGTTATGCTTTCGTTTACATGGGTTCAATCTTCCCTTAAGCACTTCTTTTGGTTCGTTTTGGTATACTTTCTTGAATCATTTGAGTATTTCGTCTTTCAAGGGGTTAGAGGGACACCATGTCACTCTTTCTTTTGCAATTCAAAACTTTTTTTTCTCCTTTTTGTTCACCTTTTTTCCATTCTTTGTCACTTGTTTGATGACTTTGGATCCTCTTTTTGGGTTTTATTCGCTTTTGTCTTTCTTTTGCCTATTCTCTTTTCCATTGACTTTCTTTTTCTTTTTACTTTTATGACTTTTTACCACATTGGTGTGTTTCTTGCCTCTCCCCCAAACTTAGATATTTTCCATTACTTAAGGGAAGATTCGGGTGCCAAGAGAGGGTTTCATTAAAATGGGTATATGCTTGTAACTTTTGGTTCATGAAAGTAGAAGGTTTAAGGCTCAAAAGGGGTTAAATAGGGATCATTATATTGGTAGGTCATGACAAGGATCAATATAGTGTTGTTGGATCAAGGATAGCCTATAATCACTTCTTAAGTCAAGTTCAACCCATGATTTCGCCTCAACAAATATTCAGGGCATGTTCAAGACCATTGGCACGGTACTTGGGCTCACAAATTAATTCCTCACCACACATACACTCAAAGATTTCAAAATATGGAGTCGAGGGCCACAACAACCTCAAATAGAATTCAAGTGCACAACAGTTAAACATAACCATATGATGATAATTTGGTCAACACAAGAGTCTCAAGGCCACGACTTTCACCATCCTAAACACAACTCAATGTCTTTGACCATGAAATCAAAGGCAAATATGCTAGGCCCAAGGGAAGCTTTTCTTGAGGTACCCTTAACTACCAAAAACTTGAAAATTAAAAAGAAAAATTTAAAAATTGACTCAACCCTTAAGAAAGTTGTCACGCTATCTATCATTACGAAGAGCCGCCCGGTTCACACAATACTCTACCCTTGGAAAGAACCGTGGCATAAAGGAAACCAAGGGCTTATTTCAATATCCAAAACAAGGCCACGAGCCTAACATTGTAACTATCGAAAAATCTAACAAAAATAACAAAACCAAAGAAAAACCATCAAATGATAACCAAATGAATATGTACACCGAGATAGTAGAACATATATAACTAGAAGGGATTCAAAATTAAATTTTAATTACAATCCAACTATATCTACGAGTGTACTGAAAAGAAAGAAAGATAGAAAAACATATACAGTCATCTAGTTTTCAGAAAAAAGTTGGGCCACACCCCTGCGAATAAGAGCTAGCATTGTCCCCAATGCTAACTACCAAATATAATCATCAAAAGAAGAAAGGAGCAAAGGATATAGAAAATGGCCCCTCAAGCGTCATCTGTTGGCCCATGCTGCTCGGTGGCTTCCACGTCCTGTGCACCGGCAGGGACCTTAGACTGGTCCCTAGCCTGCTGCTGCTGTGATACTAGGACAGGTGCCTGCACCTAGACTGGTGGCTCAGCTGACTGTGCACCGAAAGGATCCTCATGCTCCGTGGCCACTGTAATCACAACTCCCTCAGTGTTGGGGAGTTTCCTCTTCTTCCTGGGCCTAAGCTCCTCAGCTGGTGGCTGCTCGGTGGGAGTCTCTATAGCAGGCTCCTCAAATAACAAGTCTAGTGGCAGCTGATCCGCTACTAGCTTGTCCACCTGTACCTTCAGTGTTGCCACCTCCTCTTTTGAGGCCTTTGTTTTCCTAAGCTTCCTGTGTTCCTTGGCCAAGCTCTTGAGTGCCTTGCTGTGCTCGCCAACTAACTTGGCTAAGCAATACTGCTTCTTCATCATTTCTTCCTGGCTGGCCAGGATTTTCTTCAAAGTATCCTCAATAGAAGAAGGTACCTCAACCGTAACTGGTGCTCTCTCGGCCTTTACAACTGCTGTCAAAGTCGACAACTTGGATGTCGCTGGTGACATCCAGTTTTTCAGACTGGCTAGTGAATGAGTGAGTTGGTTTGCGGTGAACCTGTGAGTCTTGGACACCGGAACCACTAGCTCGGCTGAAGTAGAAGGTGGTGCTGTAGAAGACGCTGGGGGCAACAAACTGGGATCAATGAGCTGCTCAGAGGCAGCTGGCTCATCAGACTGGCCAACTGAGGAAGAAGTGGAAGCCTGACCCTTGGCATTATTCTGGTTGTTAGGTCCCTTTTGATCATACCACGAGTAAGGGCTCACTGGATGGACCTTCACATCAAATTTCTTCTTTTCTACCCCTAGCTCTCGGAAGTACATAGTCAATGTGTTTGGGAAGGGGTAGTTGGTCTTGGTCTCATTTCCCACTGTGGAGATCACCCTCTGCATAATTTTTCCCACATTCAATGGGAACCCAGCCATGATAAAAGCAACTAGGACAGCACGATCAATGGGGATAGAGTGGTCATGTGTGGTCGGATCAAGACGATTGCACACAAATGTCAACCACCCTTTTGCTTTGAAGCTGAGGGTGTTCCTATATATCTTCTCTTGAGCCCTGAGCCACACCGGCACTGTATTTGGAGGAGCTAAAATTTCAGCTAACCATGGGAGAGCTTCTTCCTTTAATGACAACTTCTCCAGGTATTGTGACTCATCTTCATCTGCGAATCCCAAGAAGTCATTGAGAGACTTCACGTCAAAGAGCATCACCTTATCTCTCACGTTAGTTGCTGTGGACCCCCGAATGACGAGGTAGACATTGGTGTAAAATTCTTTGACCATATGCTCATTTGCCATATCTACTCGTTCCTTGAAGAAGCTCCAACCCGCCCTCGTACAAAATTGAGCTTTTACGTGAGGGTTGTGAGGAAGTAGGTCTGCATCAATAAACTGCCTCTTTAGGATGGGTTTTCTCTTAGGCCACTATTCCCTAAACCGGTGGACGGCAATTTGACTAACAAATCTATCTTTCCACACTTTTGGCTTCCTAGTCCGCTCTACACCTGCTACCTGAGGCTCACCCCCCTCAGCTTGCTCTCCGTTATCCCCTGATTATTCTCCACTCTCCCCTGATAGTGAAGCTGTGGGAGAAGTGGAGTATTTGTCATCACTACCTTTCTTGAACCCGGACCCATCAGACGAGTCTGAAGATACCATGTTCATTGCCTTCTTGGAAGTGGCAATAACGACTTGATCTGGAGATGAAGAGTCATGGAGGCCCACTGATACAGACATATGTGTGGGGGAAGACTCTGAAGTTGCACTCCTGGAGGGTACATACTCACTCCCTGTTGAGTGGGAGGCAGCCTTGTCAGTAGTCCGGATTATCTTCCGGGATTTCTTAATGTTTGCTCTTGCCTCGGGAGTGTGTTTGACCACCCTTTTTCCGTTCCCCCCTCGAGTGGAACCACCTCTCCCGGGTCTTTTATCTTTGCCCCCACGTTGAGATTGTCCACCTCCGCGATGTTTTACTATTTTCTACAAAAGATACAAGTCTAGAAATGTTAGTAAAAACGTAGCAGAAGTGAGCAATAAAACAGTGAAATTCAGATGTCACACAGTGCTTGAGTCAGATGTCGCGCGGACCGCACTAAAATGCCATGCTGTCCGCACAGGCAAAATAATTAATCAGCAACTCTTTATAGATTACCTACGTGGACCGCACACAAACGTCATACGGCCGCGTGGGACCAACGCGGACCGTACAAAAATGGTACGCGGCTGCACAGATCCAAGTTAAGAAAATTGAAACTCTCAAACGATAGGCCACGCAGACCGCAGTGTTTTGGACCGCGGTCGTGCTGAAGTCATGGGGACCGCACAAAAAAGTCATGCGGACCGCACAGAAAAGTTGAATAATATTCAGATGAAATTCACGTGGACCGTACAAAAATGTTGTGCGGCCGCGTAGGGAAAATATTTACTGAGTGGGTTGATTTTGTTCTTTTTGATACAATTTTAATCAACCTAATTGTCCCTACTCAGTGTTTTTGACAAAGAGATTATGCCCTATATCTACAAGAATTTTGCCAACCCTATTCTAACAGTTAATGAAAATATAAATAAAAAGAGGAAGAAATTAAGAAGGTGTTCTATTAAGAATCAAATAAAATGAAAATAAATTGAATTAATAGATGAATTGGGAGTGAAATGTTACCAAAGATTAAGTGGAATTTCGGATGTGTGCACAATCTTGTGCATGAACAGTAAAAATAGAGCTTCACATGTAAAAAGAGAGAAAAGGATTAAAGATGGCCCTAGGTCTCTATTTATAGAGAACCGTGGGGCCCTTGACTTACCCACATGCGCGGCCGCACAGAAATGGCACGCGGACCGTGCAGGATTTTCCTCATTTTTCTCTAAGGGCAGCCCACACAGACTGCACTGTTTTGGTGCGCGACCGCGTGGGAAACTTCAGAAAGTTGTTTTATCATTCCATTTCCACGCAAACCGCACTGTTTTGAAGTGCGGCCGCGTTGGACAACATCAGAAAGATTGCTTCTTCAACCATTTTCGCACGGACCGCACTGTTTTGAAGTGTGGCCGCACTGGATAACTTCAGAGAACCTTGTACTTGAGTCCAAACTCACGCGGACATCATACAAATGGTCACGCGGCCGCGTGATAACTGGTGAGATACTACACAATTTTTTTTCTGCACTATTTCAACATCATCCTTGCAACACTTCACAAACCATCAGTTCAAAAATCCTACTCTACAATGAGAAGATAAACAAATATAAAAGACATGGGTTGCCTCCCAAGAAGTGCCTGATTTAACGTCGCGGCACGACGCGGGTTACCATCATCTTTACTTCAAGTGAATAAGTGCCACCACGTGGCTATCATCAACCTTTCCCAAGAAATGCTTGACTCGATGCCCATTAACCTGGAATACTTCACCATTTTTGTTCTTGATATCAAGGTCACCGAAAGGAGTTACAAAAACCACATCAAAAGGCCCACTCCATTTGGATTTGAGCTTCCCCGGAAATAACCTTAGCCTTGAGTTGAAAAGAAGGGCCATATCACCAACATTGAATTCCTTACCCCCGAGCATATTTATCATGTAAGTAATTTATCTTGTCCTTGTACGAGGATGAGCTGGAGTAAGCATGAAAACGAAATTCATCAAGCTCATTCAATTGGTCAACTCGGAGGTTGGCCGCAACATCCCATTCCAAATTCAACCTTTTTAAAGCCTACATCGCCTTGTGCTCTAGCTCCACCGAGAGATGACAATACTTACCAAACACCAACCAATATGGAGACATACCAATCGGAGTCTTGTATGCCCTCTTATAAGCCCAAAGAGCATCGTCCAACTTCTTTGACCAATCGGTCCTATTTGCATTCATTGTTTTGGACAAAATACTCTTAATTTCCCTATTAGAAACCTCCAGTTGGCCACTTGCTTGGGGATGTTATGGAGTAGTCACTTTGTGGTTAACTCCATATTTGGTTAGCAAAGAGTCGAATGCCTTGTTACCAAAATGGGACCCCCCATCACTAATAATAACATGAGGGGTTCCAAACCAAGTAAAAATCTACTTCTTCAAGAATGCCACAACACTCTGGGCCTTATTGTTGGGTAGAGCCACGGCTTCTACCCATTTGGAGACATAATCTACCACCACAAGAATGTACGTGTTCCCACAAGAGCTAATAAACGAGCCCATGAAGTCAATGCCCAAAACACCGAAAATATCAACATCTAAAATGGTGTTAAAAGGCATCTCATCCTTTTTAGAAATCCCGCCGGCTCGTTGACATCGTCACACCTTTTTACCAAATCTCTTGCATCTTGAAACAAGGTCGGCCAATAGAAACCACAACTTATAACTTTTGATGTCGTTCTCACCCCCCCCCCCCATGATGACCACCATAAGGGGAAGAGTGACACGCTTCCAATATGCTCAATTGTTCTTCTTCCGGGACACAACGACGAATCACACCATTGGTGCAAATTTTGAACAAATAAGGCTCATCCCAATAGAAATCCAAACTATCCCGCTTGAGCTTCTTCCTTTGGTTAGAAGAAAGCTCATACTGGATGATGTCGGTCACAAGATAATTGGCTACATCGGCAAACCACGACATATCATGCATAGACACCGCAAGGAGTTGTTCATCTGGAAAAGCATCATTAATCTCAACACCATTGCTTGGTCTTCCTTCCTCCTCTAGCTGAGACAAGTGATCCGTGACTTGATTTTTGCTTCCTTTTCTATCAATAATCTCAAGATCAAATTCTAAGAGTAACACCCATCTCATCAATCTCGCCTTTGAGTCTTTCTTTGTTATCAAGTACCTAAGGGCTTCATGATCGGTATGAATAATCACCTTGGCTCCCATAAGGTATGGGCGAAACTTCTCCATGGAAAACACAATAGCTAGCAACTCTTTCTCCGTGACTGTATAGTTCTTTTGAGCCTCATTCATTGTCTTGCTTAGTAGTACACCGGATGGAACATCTTGTTAATTCTTTTACCTAACACCGCACCAACCGCTACATTACTAGCATCACACATTAACTCAAATGGAAAATCCCAATTTGTTGCGATGATAATTGTATTGGAAGTCAACTTATGCTTCAACAATTCAAAAGATTCCATACACTTTTCATCAAACACAAACTTCACATCCTTCTCAAATATCTTGCACAACGGGTTCACGACCTTTGAGAAATCCTTGATAAAACGCTAGTAGAATTCGGCATGACCTAAGAAACTCCTCACCCCCTTGACAGAGGTGGGGGTGGTAGCCTCGAGATAACCTCTATCTTCTCTTTGTCAACTTCAATGCCATTTCTTGAAATCTTATGCCCCAAAACAATTCCTTCTTGCACCATAAAATGACATTTCTCCCAATTTAGCCAAGATTAGTCTCCTCGCATCTCTTCAACACTCTATCCAAATTTCCTAAGAATTCATCAAAGGAGTCCCCCACCATGCTGAAATCATCCATGAACGCTTCAAAAATGTCCTCCACCATATCGGTGAAGATGGCCATCATGCATCTTTGGAAGGTTGTTGGTGCATTACAAAGCCCGAATGGCATCCTTGAGAAAGCGAAAGTGCCATATGGAAAAGTAAATGTTGTCTTTTCTTGGTCTTCCAGGGCAATAAGAATTTGGTTATACCCCGAATATCCATCAAGGAAGCAATAATATGCCCGGCCCGCTAAATGATGAAGCATTTGGTCCAAAAATGGTAGAGGGAAATGATCCTTCCAAGTGACCTTGTTGAGGTTTCTATAATCCATGCACACTCTCCAACCCGTGATAGTGCTGGTCAGAATCAACTTATTGTTTACATTTGTGACCACCGTGATGCCACTCTTCTTTGGAACACATTGGACCGGGGAGGTCCATGAACTATCCGATATAGGGTAGACTACACCGGCATCCAACCACTTGATAACCTCCTTATAGACCACCTCTTGCATAGCTTTATTTAATCTTCTTTGGTGTTCAAGTGACGACCTTGCATCATCCTCCAAAATGATTTTGTGCATTCAAAAGGCGGGGCTTATGCCCCGAATATTCTCCAAGGTCCATCCAATCACCTGCTTGCGCTTTTGTAAAATCGCCAAAGTGGCGTCCACCTGCAACTTAGTTAAGCAAGATGAAAGAATAACATGCAAAGTGAAATTGGGTCCCAAATACTCATACCTGAGGTGAGGAGGAAGTTGTTTCAACTCCAACACTGGAGGTTCCTCAATAGATGGCTTTGTTGGAGGGGTCTTTCGTTTCTCAAGGTCCAATGACAACTTTCTCGGCTCATAAGAGTATGAGCCCATACCATGCAAAAGCATTAACACACTCAATTCTTCCGGCATAATCATTAGCTTCCATGTTCAAAAGCACCGCTTCAAGTGGGTATTCAACATTGATCATTGCGCTTGTGTCATCTACTATCACCGCAGTGACAATGTTGAAAACGAACAAACTTCAGTACTATTAGGTTGTCTCATCGATTTGCACACATGGAAAACTACTTTTTCATCACCAACCCGAAAAGTCAACTCTCCCGCCTCTACGTCAACCAAAGCTTTCCCCGTTATTAAGAAAGGCCTTCCAAGAATGATTGGGACCTCAAAGTCCACCTAACAATCAAGAATCATGAAATCGGTCGGCAAATGAACTTGTCAACTCGAACAAGCACATCATCGATGATACCCAAAGGCCGCTTCATAGATATTTCCGCCATTTGTGGCCGCATTGATGTCGGGTGAGGTTGCCCAATCCCCAAGGTTTTGAATACCAATATGGCATTAGATTGATGCTTGCCCACAAATCACATAGGGCTTTTTCAAAATCGGCGCTTCCAATAGTGCATGGCATGGTGAATGCTCCGGGATCTTCAAGCTTTGGAGCCATGGAGTGCACTATCTCGCTCTGTTGATGTGTCATTTTGATCATTTCACATTCCATCGATCTCTTCTTCATGACCAAATCCTTCATGAATTTCGCATACCCGGGCATTTGTTCTAGCGCCTCTACCAAGGGAACATTTATGGTCAAGCTCTTCATTGTGTCAATGAATAAACTGGTTATCACTCTTTTGTTTCGCCAAACATTAAGGGTAAGGCGGAGGAGGCCTAGGCAATGGTGCCTTGGCCTTTGGTACTTCCAGCTCGGGCATATCTATAATATGTTCCCTAGACGGGTTCACGTTCTCTTGAGTCTCCTCTTCAATTTCTTGAATGTCAATTCTCACCTCATCTCTTGCACTTGTCTTCACAACATCATCAACCCCCGTAGGCATCTCAACACTAGGAAACTCATCTTCCTCCACTATGGCTTGATTCTTTCTTGAGACATTCACTTCACCGCCTCGTCTACTCCTTGTGGTCACCGCCATTACATGGTTGTTTTGCCCACCCTTAGGGTTCACCACCGTGTCACTAGGTAGTGCACCCTTTGGGTGAGTATTTAGGGATTGTGAAATTTGTCCAAGTTGTACTTCCAAGTTGCGGATGAAAGTATTATGTGAGGCTAATTGTGAATCCGAATCTTGATTCCATTTCATCATTTGTTCAGACATCACTTCGATCCTTCCAAATTCATTGACAGGTGTACTTTGCCCTTGTTGTTGATAAGGTGGTGGGTTGTTTGGATGTTGAAACATCGGGGGCCTTTGAAATCCTTGCCCCCGATTACCTTGGCCTTCATTGTTATTGTTCTAATTGTTGTTCCAATTATTGTTATTTCCACTCCAATTGCCACAATTATTGCCTTGATTGCCCTAATTGCTTTGATTACCTCCATTCCAATTTCCGCCGCCTTGGGGTTGATTATTATTGTTCCAGTTGCCTCCACTATGTTGATTATTCCAGTTCCCTTGAGACCGCCATTGTTGGTTGCTTTGATTTCCTCTATTCCCTTGAAAATTGTTCACATATTGGCAATCTTCGTCTTGCTCATCATAACATTCATTTGTATACCCACTACCATCATCATAATTTTCACAAGCTCCCTATTGTTGTGGCCCCCTTTGCCTTCTCTTCATCATGTTTACCCCTTCCATTTTATTAACTTGTCTTGGATTTTGCACTTGTTGCAAGTGTGCTTTTGCTAATTGATTCATAGTGGTTTTAAGTTCGGCTATGGCTTGGTTGTGGTCATGTAACTCTTTGTGCAAGTGTATTACATTTGGATCGCCTTGAGAAACATTCGCCTGACTTTGACATGCCGATGAAGTATCGGCCATCTCATCAAGTACATCACATGCTTCATTATACGGGAGCTTCAAGAAATTTCCTCCCGCCAATTGGTTAACAATGCATTGGTTTGTTGTGTTGATACCTCTACAGAACGTCTGTTGGATCATAACATCATTCATGTCGTTGTACAGAAACTCCTTTACAATAGTTCTAAACCTCTGCCATATTTCATGTAGTGGCTCCATCAGTTCTTGTTTGAAGGCTAAAATCTCATCTCGGAGCGCCGCCATATGACTCGAGGAGAAGAACTTGCCAATAAATTTGTCCGCCAATTCGTCCTATGTAGTAATTGAATGATCCGGTAACCTATCCAACCAATCAAGCGCTTTACCCCGAAGAGAGAACGGGAAAAGCCTCAACCTTAGAGCATCTTTGGAAATATTGGTTTTCTTACTTCCCCAACAAGTATCCACAAATCCCTTCAATTGCTTGTATGCATTTTGATTGGAGGCACCCGTGAAATACCCTCGTTGTTCAAGAAGCACCAACATCACATTTGTAATTTGGAAGTTCCTCGCCCGGATTCGGGGAGGAACTATTGCACTTGTGTAACCTTGGTTGGGAAGTACCCTTGGAGAAACTCTTGTTGGAGGCGGAGGAGGGTCTGCGATTGCATCATTAGGATTAGCATTTGCGTTTCTACCTCTCCTCGGTATTTGTGGTACCTAGAGTTCCTCTTGTTCTAAATCATCAACCTCCTCCCCCGCGACCACGTTGTCAAGAGGGATATTCCCGTTCAACGCCATTTGTACCTATTGGATTGACACTAATAAAGTTAGTAAAAAGAAGGAAAGAGAAGCTAAACACTAAACTAGCTACACAAATAGTTGAAAACCGTAAGCTCCCTGACAATGGCGCCAAAAAGTGATCATCGCAAACTCAACCCTTAGGAAGAGTGGGCGCTAACTACTTTTTCCCGATAATGGTTTTTCGGGGTTAATTCCTCAGGGAGCTTGATATTGGAGTCAAGTATTTGTGAAGACTAATAAAATGTTGTAGCTCTTAATTTGACTTCAAACATTTTTTATTTTCTTTGATTATCAACTAAAGATTTTGACTACAATTATAAACTAGATTATGCTAAATTATAATTCTAATATGTATGCAATAAGGAGAGAACAATAGGGTCATAGCACTTGCCTAGGTGACTAATTAACGGGTATAGAATTTCATTGCAAGGATGACAATATGGGATATATGGATAACCGTTGCACTTAGAACTCACTCTCACACCTCTCGGTAGAGAGAATGATTTTGCCCAATTGACTCTCTCGAGACCAATCGGGTAGGCTAATTTGCCCTAGCAACTAATGGTTCAAGTATGGTAATTACTCTCTCGAGGTTTAGCCCGTTACTTGGGACTACCATTCTCATGGGTCCATCCCAAATCCTTGTTGGGTTGATTGAGAGGTCATAGACTCTCTTTATCAAGTAAAGTCAAAACCCACTAAGCTAGACTTAGTGTTTGCAACCACCAAATCTAAGTGAAATCATAAAATCAACCCAATTACCAAACACCCAATATCATCCAAGCATTAGGCAAAAACACTCATTAATTACCCACACTAGGGTTGAGCCACAACCCTAGCTAATGGGTTTAGCTAGACATGGAAACAGTAGAAAAGGAAGAAGTAATAGTAGAAATTGACATAATAATGAACTACAAATTTTATATAACTGAATCCACGTTCAAAACTAAGGAAAATAGCCCAAAATAGTCAAATAAATGTTGCCTTGTGCTCAACTGCTCGCATAGTGTAAAAGAACTTAACCTAAAAAGTAAATATTAAATTTATACTACCAAGGAAAAACTGGACAAAAATGCCCCTGAGGGTCTGTCGCGGACCGCATGAAAATGACATGCGGTCGCATAGGGTAAAAAGTCTTCAGTAGTTGAGCTTCTGGAACTTGGACGCGGGCCGCCTAGAAATGCCACACAGTCGCGTAGGTTCAGTCACGCGGACCGCATGGAAATGTTGTGCGGCCGCACTGTTGGTTGTTCTTCAATGTTAGCTCTATGATCATTCATCAACGCGGACCATACTGTTTTTGTGTGCGGCCACGTGGTATTTTGCCTTAGAATTTGAGCCTCTGTTTCTTCATCATTGTGGACCGCGTAGAAATGGATGTGGTCCACGTGGAATTGTGTCCAACTTCAGGTTCTTTGATCCTTACATGTGCGTCCGCATGGCAAAACAGTGCGGACAGCACAGGTTCTTTGACTTGGGTAATTGCAGGAACATCTTGTGCGACCGCCTAACAAAATATTGTGGTCCGCACAAGTGTTTGAACTCACACTTTAGCTCATCTCTTGACGCTTGGCAGATTTCACTCCTTCCTGAGCCGATTTGTGATATTTAACATCTAATCGCTGAAACCTGCAATCAAGCGTAACTTGTAAGCAATTCAGGACTAATTTATATCAATTCATGCATAAAGCTTAGGCAAGAAGGTGTATAAATCATGTAAAAATCACAGTTATCACGCACTAATACGGACTTTTCCTAGAAAGATAGGAAGCAAAACACATAAAGGAATAGCAATCAGAAAACTAGACTCGACGTCACAATGTTGCGGTGCACCTACCGATCCAAATAGCATACTCATGGTGGCGTTCCACTCGATCGACACATAGATCTCATATAAGGAGATTGCACTTCGAGCTAAATCTGCTCAATACAATAAAATATCAAATTTTGATCGCAAGCACATTAAGTGCATAATACCATCCCTGACAAAACACATAGCGCTATAGGCTACGAAACTCAAGCACAACTGATGTACGATATACAACATAAATCTCAAAGCCATACTGCTCATAACATATCATTTCTACGCGGATTCTCAACACATAAGCAATTTTCTCAAGCCGTCTCACAACTCATACGGCGCGATATATCATTACCTAGAATAGCCGATGACAAAATAATACCTCGACCGTTCCTCCATAGGGAACACTCGCTAAAACAAACACAACTGGTCTGATATAAAGCCATGTTCACATATGTAAATCAATACATCAATCTCAAGCAGATTTCTGATTGTATCAACTTGGCGAATAACCTTTAAAAGGTTCACAATAACTCTCTTTTCCCCATGACACATAAGAACAACCGTCATAACCGGAGCAACCGCCCCAGTTCACGACCCAATAAACGAAGTGCCCTCCAGGCATAGTTTTTCAAACAAATGTTATTACCAGAATCCTTATACTTGCTTAAATCTTTAGTCAGTCAAGTGACTACATGCCACACTTACACAATCTTCCCGTGGGACATGCTCCCACAACCTTCTGAAATAAATATCATGTCTGCTCATTCCAACTACCGGTCGCACCAACGCTCAAAAGCGAACAAGAATCCTTAACCAGGATACAAAGCCCTTCTCACAAAATATCGATCTCAGGTGACTCTGAAGCCATTACCAATTTACTCTAATCATTCAACCCTTTCCTTGCTCATCCGATCCTATGACATCCTCGTAGATACCGAACTATAACCTTGATCCTCACTTTGTATTTCCACACTACTCACTGCACCCAATGTGCCAATATATGATAGAACATGATTTTTCATCATAACTCCAAAATCATTAATGTCTCAACACTTTGTCATATAAGAATGTGCACTCAACTCACTTTAGGAGAAACGTAGCAACACAAAGGTAAGTTTCCCATAACCGTAGAATATGCAAATCTGCAAGTAGTAGTTTGAGCCACCATAACCCTTCCGGATTCTGCTTCTATAAAACGATGCTTAGAAATAGAAGGCTTCTGAATAACATCAATTGCGGCGGCTGACAAGCCTGATACGCATCGTCAAAAATCATACACACAACGTGATCATGCTGAATGAACTAATCATAGATCCCAGCATGCCAAATTTAACTATGGCTAATCAATCCCTTTCTTTCAAATTTATCCTTGAGTGCTTTGGAAATAGTACCAATTCTCTTCAACACATAACATGCTCCATCTACACTCATCCCGAGTGACCTTGAACCATGAGATCATGTCGTCTCAACCCCTACAAACCATTTCATATTTCCCAATTGCTACATTACAAGCCAGCCGTCACAAAACATTCTGTGCCACTTCTCATAAGCTGCTTTCCAAGCTTGACCCTTAATTATGCCTATAAACTCAACATTATTAGGCACCACACTTAACCTCTTGAATTCACTAGGATCGTTACTGAGATCCACCCGTTTTGACTTGGTCCCGAATATAATCAGCTACATAAATCTTATAACATAGGATTACCCTCTCGACGAGGAACCTAGCAGAATTACTCCCTTTAAAACCCGCTTCCATACAAGGCATAAATCCTGAATTCTTTCCCAAGTTCGAACATGAGCCCATAAGGCCAACCATAGCACATATTTAACAATTCCTCTGCTCAAATTACTACTTATGATATTTTTCCGTAGCTGAGATGACCCCTCAGTATGTATTATCAAGAAACTTCGCGAGTATCTAACCATGCAACCCAAATCATAAGCGGTGGGACTCTCCCACTTAGCTTAAAGCCATCATTACAAATCTCCAGAGTTCACCATTATTCTAAATCTCTTGTTGACATAACCTTGCGCAATCATCCGCCGCAAAGTCTCAGAATTCTCATGTAAATCCCTGATAATAGGTGAATTTGACTATAATTATGCCCTAAATAATCACACTTTGTTGTTGAATTAATGTTGTTTATAAGAACAAAATGCTTTGATTAGTGTTTATTTGTGTGTTATAGGTACATATGATACATTGGATGCTAAAAGGAGCTATTTTGGAGTCACATGTTGATGAAAAGGCCAAGAGAAGAGTTGAAGTGAAGTGAGCTTGAAGAATCAGAGAAAAATCAGACGGACTGTTCATCCGCGGTTCACTCGCGACCACGGATGAATCGCGAAAAAAGAGGCTCTCTGAAATTTACGGTTCGCGGTCCGTCCGCGACCGCGGACGAACCGCGGAAGACGCCGCAGCAGCAATCCTAATTGTATACAAACTTAGTTTTTTTAGCACTAAAACCTCTATATAAACTCCTAGTTTGCCCCATAGAGGCAAGTAGTCTATTTTTCACTACTTTTGCAATATAATTAGTAAGAGAGAACTCTCTCAACTCATTCCTTTATTTTTATCAAGTATTTATTTATGAATTCAATTATTATTCTTGTTTCTTTGAGCATGAGTAGCTAAATCCTCTTCTAAGGTTTTGATGGAACCTATTGGGTGATGAACTTATCGTTTATGTGATTACAAATTGTTAGCTAGATTACTATTTGTTCAACTTCATTATTATTGTAGTTAATTGGTAGAGCTCTCAATTAGCGGTGCCTATTTAGTGTGCATAACATGGAAAAGAGTGCATATTTAGGTATATTGTTGAACAATACCACACCTAGGTTATTGGATGAATCTATAACTTTAGGCGTAAAGACGTGGTTAGGAATAACGAAGTCTTGGGTGCAATCTTAAGTGAACTATTCAAATTAAAGCTAGCTAGGGTAGCTCGGGAGAGTGCACTAGTAAATTATTATAATTTCTCGGGAGAGGGTTACGATACACATAGTGTTCATGATTGATGGAATATATTAACAATTTGTATGAGCATAACGATAAGGGATTCCATCAATAGGGGAAATCAATACCTTAGTCCTTCTCCATATTATTTTTACCCAACATTCAATTCTTTCTTTTAAGCCTTTTTATTTATTGCAAAGTAGTGGTTCGAAAATCTCGCCAAATATACTCAAAGTTTTGGGAACTTGATTCGGAAGTATTCTTGGGTTGTGACAGTTGTGATTGGTAGGTTAATTCTCTATGGGATCGATCTTGGACTTATTAGACCAGGTTATATTGACTACGACCGTTGCTTGGACGTGAATCAATTTTGGCACCGTTACCGGGGAATTAACGGAATTATCAATTGCCATTGGCAGAACTTCAAGATTCTTATGTAGTCAGGTTGTTTCTACACTTACATTGAATATTTTGACGGTTGTTGATTTGGGTACTCAGGTGCACGCCTAGAAAATTTGCAAGGACTGGAGAACTAATTGAAGGACTCTCAAACCCCGAGCAAACTTTCCGGGCACGTAACAAGGCTATCAAACAAATTCAGCAATCTCAACAACCAATCAAACTAGATTACGACATAGGTGACATAAACGAACAAAACCAGCAGGCCGGGTTAAATATGCAAGAGGCGCAAGAGGCACAGGAAGGTGCACTGTTTGACTGGGCACAACCCACAGCGGATAATTTGGCAACTGCCATCGTTGTGCCAGCAATTCAAGCTGAGTCTTTCCAGATCACTAACAACATGCTACACTTGTTGCAAAACAAGGGATTATTCCCTGGGTGTCAGGTTGAAGATCCACAGCAGCACCTGAAGAACTTTCTCTCGATATGCAAGACACAGAGGCAACCGAATGTAACTCCGGAAGCCATCAGATTATTACTCTTTCCGTTCTCAGTTACAGGAGTAGCACAGATATGGATAAACTCACTCCCCATAAACTCCATTGCAACTTGGGATGAGTTACTCAAGCAATTCCACAACAAGTTTCATCAACCTAACAAGACAGCTCAACAAATTGACGAGATATTGAACTTCAAGCAGAAACCAATGGAGACATTACATGAAACTTGGGGCAAATTCAAGAGTATGATTGTTATGTGTCCTCGCCATGGGATTCCTGAGCAGATATTGGGTCAAAGGTTTTACATGGGGCTTTCAGACAGTATGAAGAATATTGTAGATGCTTCAGCAGGTGGGGCTTTTCCGAGCAAGACTTGGAGAGAGGGCCAAAATTTGCTAGACAAGATGGCTCAAAATTCCGGGTGGACGACCAGGAATGCTCCTATCACACTAGTGATACACTCTGTACCTCTGAATCTATCCAGCACTATAGAGGAGAACATGGAAACCTTATTGACACAAATGAGCATTCTGACAAAGAAGATGGAAGAATCTGGGATCAAGCAGCAGGTTCATATTGTAGATACTACCAATGGTGGTTTATGCACATCTTGCATTAGCCAACCCATAGGTAATCCACGGGCTGCAGACCAAGAACATCATCATCAGCATGAGGATATGAACTATATGGCTAACTATAGAGGGCAGCGATAAGGTAATCAAAACTGGGGCCAACAGGCTCCAATGCAGTATAGACCTCCTCGGCCACAATTTAATGCAGCAGGTATAAGGCCACCACACAACATGGCTCCATATTCTAGACCTCAGAATTTTAGCAATCAGCAGCAGGGATATCATCCACCTCCACCACCACATGGGGGTTGACATGACGATGAGTTTGCAAGATTGGAAGCTATGATGCAGCAGGTAATTGGGTCAAATGCCAAAACCAATGAGAGGATAGATGCACATGATGCAGCCATCAAGAATATTGAAGTACAGGTGGGCTAGATTGCTATGCCTCTCAACAATTGTCCTCAAGGGACATTGCCTGCATACACACAAACAAACCCAAAAGACCAAGTCCCAAAGCAGATGATGGTAGTGACTCTGAGAAGCGATAGAGATCTTGATGCTGAGAAAGAAAGTGAGAAAATCGACAGACAGGCTGAGACACTCACTCCATTGCCCATTGAACTGGATGAGTCCATAGGGTTAACAGAAGTTACAGTCCAGCCAATTGCTGAAAATAAAGAGGCAACGCAAGGAACGGAGAAAGTAGCTGAACAGGTAGAGCAGCAGATTGAAGATAAAGTGATAGAGAAAGAAAAGTCCCAAGTCATTGGGAAGAAGAGTCCTCCACCACCATTCCCCCAAAGGTTGGCCAAATGTCACGCCCCAAATCGAGGGACATGACCGGCGCCTGACCGGGTTGCCCCAGTCAAGCGGACCTGGGTGCCTTCCATTCCCACGCGTTACCCCTGTGTTGACTGTTACTCATTAACCAAAATATCTTACCAACAATGACTGATTTCATAATGCATAAACATAACCATGTGATTTATTTACTAACAAGTTCATAATTTATATTTGCAACGCCCCATACATATACATAGGCCACAATCCCACAGTTTACATGTCTACAGAGCCTCTAGGATACAAAAGGGAAATACAATACTTGCCGGTAACAAGGCTCCGGCTATACCTTACAACCAAAATGAAATCCAAACCGAGTGGCATGAACCACACAAGGCCCCGGGGAAGAAAGGGGCTCACCAAAATGGGCAGTGGAAGGAGAAGAATACTACTGCCGACGAGCTGAAGTGCCTGCTACTGATCCACCTACAATCATGACACGAATGTAGCGCCCCGGCAAAAGGGACGTCAGTACACTTGAATTGTACTGGTATGTATGGACAAACTTTGTCCCAAGTAAACTCAAGCCATTAAATTACATCAACAATTAATTAAGCCAGCCAACCATGTTTCCACATTTTTCCTCATTTCAAATAATTCTCACACAAAGCACTTTCTACAACCAACCAATTTAACAATAACCAATCAATCACGTAAAGCACAAGTAGTCAAACAAAGGGGCAATCGGTGCCCCACAGGTTGCAAACTCTCCTGCTGTCTCCTTTCACAATTTCACATTATTGATTTATGTATCAATTTTCAATAGCGATTTCGATCGCTTTCCATCCTTATTGCCCCTGACCACCCTTATTACCTCGGCCACACTTATCACCCCAACCCAAACCTTATTTCACCACGTTGCGGCGCGCAACACGACCCCGCCTTACGGTTGAAAACACAACAATTTCAAACAGCAGATAAGGTACTACACACAATTTCAACAAGTTCAAATAAGCAACTTGCACATTGTTTCATGTTCTCAATTACTTCTCAAGCCAATATCACAACCAAGTTACAATGTTTCCACATTCAATAATATTCACACATGTATATTCAACAATTTTCCATAATTCAAGTGTTTCATCTCTTTCCACAATAAACCAATTCTCAAGTGTTTCGATTTCTTTTCCACAAGGTGCCATATAGGCCATCATAATCATTATTCACAAATTCTTTACCCAATTCAACTCTCATTTACCTTTCGGTTCATATTTCTTACCACAACACTCATAGTTCAACAACAACTTTGAATATCCAACAACAACATCAATTAATCACATACAATTTCTCAAATCAACACATGCCAAACAATTTTACACATAAGGGCGATTTCACAAGAATCAAAATTAGCCATACATACCTGGTGATGAGTTTTCTTCCATTAACTTCCTACTTTATGCTTACCCAAGCTATCTTACTCTTGCCAACCTTGTTCTTGAAGACTCTTACTTCTACTCACTTCTTTTTACTAGAAATCAAGTTCAATAATCATGCATGAGTGTAAAAATTCTATTTTTAAAAGCTATTATATGCAAACCTCTCTTTACCCAATTAAAACTGAAAATCAAAGAAAATAGTTAGGGTTTTTACCTTGAAAATATTGGGGAAGTTGAATCCTTGCCCTAGGATCCCTTGGAATTAAAATGATTGGAACAATCCTTGAAGATGCAAGATTTCTCTCTCTAAAAACCCTCTCTTCTCTCTCTAATTTTTGGTGAGATGATATGATAAAAATGAAGAAGAGGTGTGTTATATTAAAGAAGAGATCGGGTCAAAATGTTACAAAAAACTGGGCCGGGGTCAATTATGCGGTCACTATGCGACCGGCAGAACACACATGCGGTCCGCAAAGTGACCGCAAAATGGCCTCAAAAATTACAAGTTTATGTTAAGGAATGCGGCCGGAATGCGGTCCGCATGTTTGATCTGCGGTCGCAAAATGCACCGCAGATTTGACATGCGATCGCATATCGACCGCACATTTGACGGATTTTGAGAAACTCTCTGGAACGATTTGCGGTCGGAATGCGGTCCGCATGTTGATTCTGCGGTCGCATTCTTGACCGCATATTCGACACTTTTTCGGAAAAATTATTTCTCTACATTTTTGAAACTTAAATCACTACCAAGGGTCCGAACCGCGGCTCGCAAGCTCGCCGCGAAGAATTCTACGCATTCCTAACACATCATTCGGACCATGACACCACATCTACTAGGTTTTATGCACAAAAATTTTACGGGGCCTTACACCAAACACCAGAAAGAAGAGCAATACAAAAAGTTCTTTGAGATGCTCAAGCAAATCCAGGTAAACATTCCCTTAATTGAAGCTTTAAAAGAAATGCCTGGGTATGCTAAGATGATGAAAGATTTGATGTCGCGGAAATTTGATTTCCATGACTTGGCCACCATAACACTTACCCAGACTTGTAGTGCAGTGGTCTCCAGACCCATTGATGAGAAGCTATTTGATCCAGGTAGCTTCACCATCCCATGCACTATAGGGAATTATGCCGTTACAAAGGCTTTGTGTGATTTGGGGGCAAGCATTAATCTCATTCCCTTAGTCATTTATAAGAGGTTAGGCATTGGGAGAGCCAGGCCTACCTCTATGTTATTACAGCTTGCTGACAGGATGGTTAAGCGTCCATTTGGTATTATAGATGATGTGCTTATACAGGTAGGAAAGTTCGTGTTTCCTGCCGATTTTGTTATTCTTGATTGCAAGGTCGACAAAGAAATTCCTATAATCCTGGGAAGACCATTCCTAGCCACCGGGAGAGCTATAATTGATTGTGAAACTGGGGAACTCAAGATGAGGTTGAATGATGAGGAGATCATCTTCAATGTGCAAAAATCCATGAGGCGCCCTAGTGAGTTCGCGAACTTGCTCTCTTATAGATGCGGTTGATGTGATAGTGGAGACAGACAATGCAGAGTTGACCATTGAAAATCCACTTCAAGCATGCCTGATGAACATGGACGAGGTAAATGGTGAAAGTTTAGCTGAATGGGTACTATCTCTGGAAGGCAAGGGATTTTGGCAGAGAGAGCTTGAGTTCGAGCCTCTACACTTAGAGAAAAGAGAGACCCCGCCTGCAAAGCCATCCATAGAAGAGCCACCAAAGCTTGAGCTTATACCACTACCATCACATCTCAGGTATGAATTTATAGGTCCTAACTCCACTTTACCTGTTATTATCTCATCTAGTTTGTTAGATGTGCAGGCCTAAAAGCTTATACATGTACTCAAGGAATGCAAGACTGTCATTGGGTGGACGCATATTGCATGCATAAAATTCTCCTGGAAGAGGGACACAAACCTTCCATGGAACATCAAAGAAGGCTGAACCCTAACATGAAGGAAGTGGTGAAGAAAGAGGTAATACAGTGGCTAGACGCGGGAATCATCTTCCCAATCTCACACAGCAGCTGGGTTAGCCCGGTCCAATGTGAGCCAAAGAAAGAAGGCATGATGATAGTGAAAAATGATAATAATGAATTGATTTCAACTAGAACCGTCACCGGATGGAGAATATGCATGGACTACAGGAAGTTGAATCTAGCCACCCGCAAAGATCACTTCCCACTTCCCTTCATTGATCAAATGCTTCACAGGTTGGTAGGGAGGTCCCACTTTTGCTTTCTGGATGGATACTCGGGGTACAATCAAATCTCCATAGCCCCTGAAGATAGAGAAAATACCTCCTTCACATGCCTGTATGGTATTTTTGCCTTCAGAAGGATGCCATTTGGACTATGCAATGCACCTACCACATTCCAAAGGTGCATGATGGCTATTTTCACCGATATGGTGGAAGACACTATGGAGGTGTTCATGGATGATTTCTTAGTGGTAGGGAATTCATTCGATGAATGCCTTGTCAATCTGACAAGAGTGCTGAAACGGTGCATGGAAACAAACTTAGTGCTAAACTAGGAGAAGTGCCATTTTATGGTGCAAGAAGGTATAGTATTGGGGCACCGGGTTTCAAGAAAAGGCATTGAGGTAGAGCGTGCTAAAATTGATGTCATTTCAAAGCTGCCTCCACCAACATCTGTCAAGGCCATAAGAAGCTTTCTTGGGCACGCCGGTTTTTACCGGAGGTTCATCAAAGACTTCTCCAAAATATCAAACCCTCTCTGTAAGTTACTTGAGAAAGATCACCCTTTTGTTTTTTCTAATGAATGCAGGATTGCTTTTGAGGAACTGAAGAAGAGGTTGGTCACAACACCCATCATCATTGCCTCCGACCGGGAGCAACCTTTTGAGCTAATGTGTGATGCAAGTGACTATGTAGTGGGGGCAGTGCTGGGCCAAAGGAAAGACAAGCTGATGCATCTAATATACTATGCAAGTATAACCTTGAGTGGAGCATAGCTAAACTACACAGTGATGGAAAAGGAGATGCTTGCGGTCGTGTTCGCATTTGACAAATTCCGGTCCTATCTCATAGGATCCAAGGTAATTGTATACACAGACCATGCAGCTTTAAGATATCTAATTGATAAAAAGGACTCTAAGCCGTGCCTGATTCTTTGGGTGCTGCTTCTCCAAGAGTTCGACCTTGAACTACGTGAAAGAAAGGGCACCAAAAATCATGTCGCTGATCATTTGTCACGACTTGAAGGAGCTAAAATTGTCAAAGAGAGAGGTGAAATTCTGGAAACCTTTCCAGACGAGCAGTTGCTCACCACCACTCTCCTTGAAGCACCATGGTATGCCGATTGTGCTAATTACCTAGCCAGTGGTATTGTTCCTCACGACCTCTCATCGGTCCAGAGGAAAAGATTTTTTCGTGAAAGTCAGCTTTATTATTGGGATGAACCCTATTTGTTTAGGATATGTCTAGATAACATGATCCGGAGATGCGTCCCCGAGATAGAGCAATCTTCTGTTTTGCAGGCATGTCACGCTTCAGCATATGGCGGTCACTTTGGAGGAATATGTACAGCTGCCAAAATACTTGAGGCCGGTTTCTATTGGCCAACGATGTTTAAAGATGCACACTTGTGGGTGAAAGGTTGCAACGAATGTCAACGCACTGGGAATATCTCCCGGCATCATGAAATGCCAATGAACCCAATCCAGCAAGTTGAAGTGTTCGATGTCTGGGGAATAGACTTCATGGGGCCCTTTATCAGCTCATACAAGCAATAAGTACATACTTGTTGCAGTTGACTACGTGTCCAAATGGGTGGACGCTGCAGCATTACCCACCAATGATGCTAAGGTGGTGGTGGGGTTTTTGAAGAAGAACATTTTCACCCGTTTCGAGACTCCAAGGGCTATCATCAGTGACGGGGGCACACACTTTTGCAACCGGGCGTTTGAGAAATTATTGGCCAAGTATGATGTGAAACACCGTGTGGCCACTCCGTATCACCCACATACCAGCGGGCAAGTTGAGGTCTCCAACAAGGAGATAAAGAGTGTATTGACTAAAACAGTGAACGCCACAAGGACTGACTGGTCCAGGAAGCTTGATGATGCACTACGGGCTTATAGAAGAGCATTCAAGACAACAATTGGCATGTCACCATACAAATTGGTGTTTGGGAAAGCTTGTTACTTACCGGTTGAATTAGAGCACAAAGCATGGTGGGCACTGAAACAATTGAATCTTAACTTGGACGAAGCGGGGAAATCAGGGTTTACTGGGTTGCATGAATTAGAAGAATTTCGATATCTGGCATTCGAAAGCACTAGACTATATCAAGAGAGAATGAAGCGGATTCATGATCAAAATATCGTTGAGCGGAACTTCAAAAGCGGGTACAAAGTACTATTATACAATTCAAGATTACGGTTGTTCCCAGGTAAATTGAAATCAAGGTGGTCAGGACCCTTCCGGGTAATTGAGGCATTTGAGTCAGGAGCTGTGGAAATTCAAACCATGGATGGATCACGCACATTCAAGGTAAATGGACAGTGGTTGAAACCTTATGTAGGCTTGGATGACACCGAGGACAAGCTAGAATTACGGTTGGATGAACCTCAAAAGTCTAGTGAGCCTTAAAATGCGCTAAGATGAGTCGTGCCGCGACGTTAAATCAGGCGCTACGTGGGAGGCAACCCACGAATATGTTGTAAGTATTCTCATTATAGTTAGTATATATTAAAATAAAAAAATAATAATAATAAAAATAATTACTGACCAGCGGAGAAGAAAAATTTCAGAGGATCACTGTTTGCGGTCCATCCGCGACCGCGGATGAACCGCAAAAAAATGACCTCTTTGAATTTTTCTCTATTCGCGGTCCGTCCGCGACCGCGAACGAACCGCGAAAAAATGACCCCTCTGAACATTGACTATTCGCGGTCCATCCGCGGCCGCGAACGAACCGCGAACAATCGCGGTAAGTTCCGCTGTCAGTAAAAATAAAAAGATTTTTTATTTTTTCTCCCCCCCCCTTCTTTAAACCCTAAAACATAACCCCTCTTCCCATATCCCCTAAACCGCCGCCCCCATCTCTCAATTCCTCTCTCTCTCTCTATCTCAAATTCTCTCCCTTCTCTTTACAAACTCCCACCCCTCTCTTCTCCAAATCAATCTCCCTCTTCCACCATACTCCTCCATTACTCTCACTAGTAAGTTTCTCTACTCTTATTCTTTTTATTTTTTTTCTCTTAGTTCTTGTATGTTTATTTTGTAGAATTAATTATATAATGTTAGTTTAGGGTAGTTCATGAATATCACTTGGTTTCTTGTTGCACATTGAATGTTCCATGAATTTTTCTTAAGGAACCTTGTGATATGATTGAAAGTTTGGTAAAGATTGGGTTGTTGGGTCTCCAATTGAGTTTATAATGCTAAATTTTTGGAGACCCAAAAATGTTGTGATTATATGTGTTGGTTGGTTGGCCAAGTTGGGCAATTGTCCTTGGTAATAATTGATGAATGTATTTTTAGGAGACATAATGCCCAAGTAGTGAATTGGTTGTTATTGTATATTATTGGGGATGGCTTAGGTTGATTGGGTAATGTTAGAGTACCAAAATAATTAAGTGTGGGGTGCTTGAATAGGCATGTGTAAAGTTGTTAGATAAGAAACTAAGTATAGGAGTATGAGGTGATTGCACAAAATTGGTTAATTGTGATATTCCACGGATGGCGAAGTCTGAGTAGCCAACCGGTGACTAACAGTTTGCAAATTTTTGGTTATCTTATTTGTGCAGGATCATGGCCCCTAAGAGATCTCGATATGGTGCTAGCTCTTCGAGGCAACCTACTTATGATGAGTCAAGGTTCGCCTGCGAAGAGGCGGAGGCTGGGTTTCATACTAAGGCAGCTAAGAAATGGCTCCAGGAAGTTGAAGTTGACCGGATAGCCCTCCGCTCTGAGAAGCCTGAAATATATGAGGAAATTCGCAGACGCAAAATGGAGTTCCTATTTGACTCACCTCCACTAGTGAACAAGATGCTTGTCAGGGAATTCTATGCCAATGCTCCTTACTCGATGGCCATGATGGTATTCGTCAGAGGTAAGGATGTCTTTGCCCATGCTCCTACTATTAGGCAGGCACTTAGACTGCCAATTCACACTAGTGATGTCGACTATTACCATGATAGGCCAGGTGTCACATGGGACATGGTAATTGAGGCCTTATGTGTAGACGGCACCCCTGTGTGGATTAAAAATAAAACATTGCATTCTAATTGCTTTACACACACCGCTAAATGCTGGTTTTCCATAATATATAACCGGCTCTTGCCCTCTAGCAACACCACGGATGTCAATTTTAATAGGGCACTTCTAACTTGGTATTTTGTAACACAACGGGACGTTGACATCGCCCGCTTAATTAGTGATGAGATGGTGTTGAGGGGATCCCTCACTGCCAAGGGTTTTTACTACCCATCTCTTGTCACTACATTGTGTCTCCTCCGTCAGACCCTAGTCACTGCCACTGATGGTGACCTACTACCAAAAGCTCCGTTCAGAGCTTCTCAAATCCGTGTTGGACGAGACACTAACCCAATTGACTTGGATGAGGAGGACGACCCTGTACCGGTTGTCCAGGCCAGGCACTCCACTGATTCAGCAAGACCTTCCAGGCATGCTCACCATGGAGCGAGTATGTCTAGGTTCGAGTCTTCATGACCTATGCTTAGGTCCATGGAGGAGGAGGTTGCTGATCTGCGCACCTCCGTTGATGGCTTGCACAAGCGTTTAGACGCTATGTCTCAGAGGCAAGCTCGGTCAGACAGCAGGTTTATGGCATGGCTCAGAGCACTTGGACGAGGATGTCACGTCGACCCATCCACCGTCTCCGACTCCGAGTGAGTCTCAGGTAAGTTTTCTCGCCCCTCTTGTGCCGTATCGTTCTTGATGTCATGGGGACATGACATGCTTTTAAGTGTGGTGTGGGTGACTTATCTTGTATATGATGTATATATTAGTTGTAGTGGTTAATATAAAAAAACACACAAAAAAAAGAAACTTTAAAAAAATACAAAAATATGAGTAGAGGACTCTTCCTGATGACGGACTATTTAGGACAAGTACTCTTGAGGGAAGCAGTCCACGTAGGAATTTTTTTTTCTTGTATATTCTTTTTCTAGGTAGTGTATCATCTACCCCTTGGTTTTTCTTTTGACCACGGTTCTTTTCCAGGGGTTTTTATTTGAACCGGGTTAGGTAGATTTTTCTTTTTTTTAGGATTAGAGGATAAAGGGTAACATGTAACCCCGAGTATGCACATTAGCAAAAGCTTAAATTGAACCTGAGAATGTATTTTCTAAGCTTGACTGTAGAATCTAAATATGCCTTAAATTTGCACAATAATGCTTGCTTGAACATCGATAGGACTTTGTAGATGAACCGGATTCCAAATGAGTTGCATGATATATGTGTGTGAGGTTTTACTTACATTGTTTGCTTTACATGATGCCTAGAACTTGCCCTGTGTGTTTGCAAAGCGAAATAGAGGTTGTTTGGTTGTAGAAAGGATAGAGGCATTTCTTTGTGTAACCTCTTATAACCAATAGACATGAATTCACCCGTACATAATATCTTAGTTAACCTCTTTGAGCTTAAAGCCTATTCTTTGATAACCCTTGAATGTTCATCAAATTATTATATTGTTCTACTTTACCTCCTAGAAGCACTTGTATTGAATTGAATATAAAAAAATCTAAGTGTGGGGTGAAGGGAAATTGAAAAAAGGAAAATCAAGAATGAATGGTAGAAAATAGTGAACTGGCCAAAATAATGTAAATGTGTTGCAAAGCAATAAGAAAAAAAAAGAGATATTCTGAGAAAAAGAGCTATATCAATGTATATATGAAAATTAGAGAGGTCAGTTACACCAACAAAAGACAAGTGGGGATTCAAAGTAAATAAAGGTGAATGAATGTTTAGGGGAGACATAAGGAAGAAAACGAAAAGGGAAGTTGTGAAAAAGAGAAGAGAAGTGCTTAGGGAGGTTAGTCACTATAACCAAAAGTATCCTACCCGTCCCGTAGCCAACATTACAACCCGTAAAGACCTCTTGATCTATGATTGAATAACTCGATTAGTGGAGTATTACACTAGGGGCAAGCCTATGGTGTGTCGGTATGCATATGAATGTTCTTTGTTGAGAGTGAGTGAATTTTTCCGACATTTATAAGTTTCATGTTCTAAATTGCTTATGTGTGGGAACTTCTCTCAATAGATTATGTGAGGGCGTGTAACTCAAGAGGAAGAAGGTAAATTTGCAAGTTTTTGATAATAACTAGAGTAAGCAATAATGTGCCGGCATGAGAGTTTACGGTTAGGTGAAGATTGTGCATATCTTAGGTTAATCATGAAAATTAGCTTTTATGACATATTTTGGGGGAGACATTCTTAAAATTGGCCTAAAGTGTGATTAAGGTTGCTCGAGGACGAGCAAAGGTTTAAGTGTGGGGTATTGATAATAGGTGAATTTGACTATAATTATGCCCTAAATAATCACACTTTGTTGTTGAATTAATGTTGTTTATGGGAACAAAATGCTTTGATTAGTGTTTATTTGTGTGTTATAGGTACATATGATACATTGGATGCTAAAAGGAGCTATTTTGGAGTCACATGTTGATGAAAAGGCCAAGAGAAGAGTTGAAGTGAAGCGAGCTTGAAGAATCAGAGAAAACATCAGACGGACTGTTCATCCGCGGTTCACTCGTGACCGCGGATGAACCGCGAAAAAAGAGGCTCTCTGAAGTTTACTGTTCGCGGTCCGTCCACGACCGCAGACGAACCGCGGAAGACGCCGCAGCAGCAATCCTAATTGTATACAAACTTCGTTTTTTTAGCCCTAAAACATCTGTATAAACTCCTAGTTTGCCCAATAGAGGCAAGTTATCTATTTCTCACTACTTTTGCAAGACAATTAGTAAGAGAGAACTCTCTCAACTCATTCCTTTATTTTTATCAAGTATTTATTTATGAATTCAATTATTATTCTTGTTTCTTTGAGCATGAGTAGCTAAATCCTCTTCTAAGGTTTTGATGGAACCTATTGGGTTATGAACTTATCGTTTATGTGATTACAAATTGTTAGCTAGATTTCTATTTGTTCAGCTTCATTCTTATTGTAGTTAATTGGTAGAGCTCCCAATTAGCGGTGCCTATTTAGTGTGCATAACTTGGAAAATAGTGCATATTTAGGTATATTTTTGAACAACACCACACCTAGGTTATTGGAGGAATTTATAACTTTAGGCGTAAAGACGGGGTTAGGAATAACAAAGTCTTGGGTGCAATCTTAAGTGAACTATTCAAATTAAAGCTAGCTAGGGTAGCTCGGGAGAGTGCACTAGTAAATTATTGTAATTGCTCGGGAGAGGGTTACGATACACATAGCGTTCATGATTAATATAATATATTAACAATTTGTATGAGCATAACGATAAGGGATTCCATCAATAGGGGAAATCAATACCTTAGTCCTTCTCCATATTATTTTTACCCAATATTCAATTCTTTCTTTTAAGACTTTTTATTTATTGCAAAGTAGTGGTTCAAAAATCTCACCAAATATACTCAAAGTTTTGGGAACTTGATTCGGAAGTATTCTTGGGTTGTGACAGTTGTGATTGGTAGGTTAATTCTCTGTGGGATCGATCTTGGACTTATTGGACCAGGTTATATTGACTACGATCGTTGCTTGGACGTGAATCAATCCCCATCTTTCATATTTTGAATCGTCATCCACCTTCGTACCGACAATCGTTGGAATTCTCGATATTTTACCATAAAAACTAATTTGATACTCTAAATCATTAACACCATTTACACGACAATTCCATTTGCTACATATCCAGTAGAACTCTTCGCAGAAGCCTCACCGACCACGTGACTGCTACCCTGCTCACCGGAATACCCCACATGTTGAAATCACTCCCCGTCATCTTCCAACGCTGCTGCATAGGGTACCATCACTACGACATCAATAACCAATCTTGAGTTCGAGCTCACTCTCCAGCTGTACGAGTCAATTCACCCCTCGTGGACATCCATTGAATGTGCGACAACATCCCTTCGCTTCAAAGTCGTGCTATGTCTTTCTTCACTCCAAGCAGCTCCCTTCCGTCATATACAATCTCCTTCCGCACAACAACACTATGCTTCAAGTTAATCAACCAACTTCCATATTCCGTCACTAAAATACCCACTTCAAATTAGATCTGAAAGTGCCAATAACCAAGCACCAATATTCTCAAGTCGTTCCAGACTCCCTTAAGGTGCATAGTTTCCTAATTACCAATCCCCTATGCAGCTCCGCTGCTCTCCCACTTTAGGAAAACTCAGCTTTTCAATCAACTGCTCGGCCTGTGCTTCCTCAGCCTGACCCTTTAGATGTTTAAAACTCCACCGGACACTTTCCATATATCTTTTCTCATCTTTTGCTGCTCAGTTGTTACCTTAAGAAAAATCCATCTTTATAGAACTTGAACCCACAAATCGTTACTGGCTTAAACCCTTCCGAATGTCATCTTTATCGAACCGTCAACAATTGAAACACTGATTAAATCCTAAACCACTGCATCCCGTGATATCTAACGGTTGCATCTTCAATAGTATTTCACAATATCTCGCCATAAAGCGAATCGTAGTAGATTATAACATCAACAAACTTAGTACATCCAATTAGGACAATCGCACCCGAATAAAGAAGAGAACTCATTCACGCTTGCAATTACCACGTTTCATTACTTCCACTAGTACACAACAGATCATCCTTAGTTCGCTTGACCTTCCCCTGTCGGGGATAAAATACTGAATCCCTTGATTACATACTGAGTAAACCTCCCTTCAATTCATTCACTGTCCCGACACGTGGGCAAAAACCCTACCATCACAACAACACTGCAGAAATAACCGCTCATGAGCATCATGGTAACCTTGCCTAGCCTCAAGGCTCTTAGAAGTTCTGTTACTCAGGTTAAACAATAGAATATCCTTCCATAATACAACTGTGAGCACGTGATTTTTGCTCTATATGAAAATAACTCCTAAAAATAGACCAAAATATTTTTTGTTGATTTTAGGTATTTTTCTTTATTTAGTTGCATTTCATGCATTTTAAATATTTTATAAAATCATGGAAAGCCCATAAAATTTATCACATTTTAATTTCATGATACCTTAGGTTTAATTTACATTTAGGAATTAATTATATTGAGTTAATTGTGCTATTAATAAAAAATTACAAAATATAATCATTTTTACATAATTAAATAATTAGCTTAATTTTATAATTTGAATTAATTTAGAAATTTAGTTTAGATTTTTAATTAATTAAAGAAAGAAAAGAACAACAAAAAGATAAGGGAAGTGAAAAGATTTGATTTTAAATTCAAATTGGCCAAATATTTGAAAAGTCCAAATTTTCTCCCCAAAAGACCTTCCCCAAAATGTATTCCCCTCATAACTACCCCACACACAAGATCCATGACATTAAATACACACTAAAAAATACAAAAAAGAGGAGGGAGTTAAAAATTGAACAAAAAGAAAATAATGCCTGAAAAGCTGCATCCTTCCCCCATCGTGAAATCTATCACGCCGCCAACCTCTATAGCGTCGAACACAACCAAAACACCTCTCGCCGACCACCTACCACCCAACGACGAGAGCTTCTTCCTCACTTTGACCAGCTAAACCAACCACTGCCAGACTCCAGTGGCAGATTCGCAACAAGCAGCAACCCTCACGTCACCAAGATACACACACGCACAGAAGCACACGAAAACACATACACAGAAGCGAAAACAGATTTCAGTTCATGGAATTTATATGAGTTTGAAGTTGTTTTGTGTTCGGGTTGCACAAAAATCATTGGTGGTGTTCGAGTCCGCGGTTCCGATCAAGTTTGATTGCCGTTGTTTTTTTTAAATTTCGGCTGTCGTTTTTGGTTTATCTGGTCATGCAATTGCTGGAAACGGTGATCAATTAAAGGTTCATTATTCAGGTCCAATTCCTACCCCTCTCTTTTTCCTTGTCTTTTAACTGGACGATTTTGTGTTATTGGTCATTGTTTGCGTTGCCTAGTTCTATTTCGTTGGGATAAATTTGTATTGTTAAATTAAAGGTTCAATTCTGTTGCCACGAAGAAACAGAGGTTTAAGGCTTTAGGACTACAACAACGACCCAGTATATTCTCACAAAGTAGGCTCTGGAGAGGGTACCTTACCTCTACCCGAAAGAACAAAAAAGTTGTTTCCAATGAACGCTAACTAATAATAAAATAATAAGGAGAATTTCTTAGCTGCAGATAGCTAAAGTTTGCATGTTCACTGATTTACTTCTTCTCTAAGTTTTCCATATATACCCCATATGCATAGTAACTATTTGTCTCTTGTGTGTGGATGTATAGAATTTGTCATATGCGTAGATACACTTTTACACACACACATATATATATATATATGTCTGCGTAATATGCTTGTGTAATTTTGTATCCAAACGAGCCTCTCAACAAATATGTAGCTTTGAAAATTAATAATTTTGGATACGTCAAAATTCCTTGGGTGCATTTAACTCACTATCGTGGTTGTGGACATGTTCGGGTAACATGACCATGATCCTAAATTAATTCGGATTACGCGTTCGTGCAACGCTGATCTTTCTTTTTCTTAATAATAATACGGGTTATGGGGCATTCCAAGTTAGGTAGCATATTTGAATTAGAAGGTTTTCCTCTTGTTCAAGTGTGGACCTGAGTTTGAAGCTCGAATTCCACTAAATGTTTTCTAATAATACTAATTAATAATGCTAATTAATTAGGGCTCTTTTAGAGAAAAATCTTTAATAGAAAAATCGTAGTTTGTTTTAGGTTGGCTTTTAAAAGATAAAAATGAGGTGCGCCACGTCAAATCACAAATTGCGTTGTCCTTTTTAATTACTTTATTAAAATATTTAGAATTCGGGCCGTGCCATTTAGCGAATTTTAATGGCCTCCCGCAAAGTTAATAACATGTTATTTACTTTAGGCGCGTTCTTTAATAATTTTACATTCCTAAATTTAAGTGTGCATTTCATGCGATCCAAATCAAAATCCCAAAACGTTGAATAAGAATGTGTCGAGGATCTGGGTGCATTTCATGTGACGTGATCCGAAGACACGTTCTTAACGATATTCACTTTCTTAATAATTGACTAAAAAGCGGATCAATCATTCTAAAATTGCACTATAGATCAACATGTATTAAAATCGGAACAATTGAGCGACCGTACTAGAACTACGGAACTCGAGAGTGCCTAACCCCTTCTTCCGGCTTAACAAAATTCCTTACCCGGATTTTCGGTTCGCAAATGTAATACAGAATCAAACCTTTTCCTCGATTCGGGATTCAAACCGGTGACTTGGGACACCATAAATCTCCCACGTGGTGACTTGATTGTCCTTTAATTGGAAAAACACATTTTATTATACCCTTCCCCGGGGTGTAGTAAAGCTTCAGAAAAAAGAGATTTGACAGCTCTGGTGACTCCGCAGGGGAACAGAACCCAGAATTTCGGTTCAGGGTTCAAGAATTCGAGCCTAGTTAAATTTTTATATTTGGATTTATTTGATTTTGCTACATGTTCCATGTCTTATGTGCTAAATATTTTACCGTTTTAATATTTGTTGAATTGTATATAAAATGTCGCGAATCCCTCCCTCTTTCTGAGTCTTCTAAATCATGGAGAAGGGTGAACTTCGTGTAGCTTCTCTTTTATTAGAGTATTTTTTCTAATTTAGAACGGGGTTTGGATAAGTTGCAAAGCCAGGCGAGCTTCTGTATCCCCGGTACGCTGCCTCCCCCTCGTCCCGAGTTGTCCGCTCGGATAAGACAGGTATAAACCTAGATGAATAATAAACTCACGACGGATCCCTAGTAGGAAGTTTATTTGCGTCACGTGCATTTTGACTTAGGGGACTCAACACAGGGGTTGGGTGCATCTAGGACAGGTGACCCGAATTAAAATGACCATCCTGATGATATTACGTACTACTTGCATTTATTTGATCGGCTCCGCTTGTTGACCGATTTGTATACATTGAGTAAAAAATTGTAAAATTAGCAGTGTTAGGACTAAGGGAGGATAACCATTTATTGTGAAAAATCCAATGCCCAGATAATACCGAAATGCTGTCAGATTTTTAAAAAAAATGAAAACAATATAGAAATAAGAAAATATTTGAAAAAATAGAAAGTAAATTGTGGTCAAAAATTGTTTTGATTTTGGCTAATCGGTCTGAACTATGCTGGTTTGATTCTCACCGGATGTGAGATACATAGGCAACCCCTATCGGGTCCAACCACCCCTTTTGCCAAAATAGCCAAAACATATCAAATTTTAATTTTCGTTAAAAATAAGTCGGGTGATGCCATTCTTGTTTAAAATAAGACGAATGTCCCTCAAAAAGGACGCTGAAAGGCCGTTTTTGCAATAACAGCCACCTTGAGTCATTTTTAAAATGGATTGCGGGCACAACCTTAAAATCTCCCTCTCGGAAGTGCTGAAAGCTCGTATCCGCAAAATCGAGTTTTGTCTTCTCAATCGAAATTTTGCAAAAAATAATCACTTTGTTTTAAAGTCAAAATAAGCCATTACATGGACATTTTTCTTTAAATAGTCGAGTTGATATTGAAATCTTCTCAGTCTTGCAGAGGCTTGTGGCGATGCCGAGTGATGCCCCATGGGCCCCAGGATGAGAAATCTTGATTTAGTTTTAATCATCGAGTTTGTATTATTAAATGAAATTTTGTAAAAAATAGCCACTTTATCAAAATAAGTCACTACATGGCCAGTTGTTGTTAAAAATAGTCTCAATAGACATAGAAATCTTCTCAGCCTTGCGGAAGCCTGTGGCAATGCCGACTGATGCCCCCACGGGTCCTAGGATATGGAGCTTTAATATACTCTTGATCTAGTTTTAATCATTGTGTTTGTATTTGGAGTCTGCTTATGCTATTTCCCTTCAAAGAAAAACAAATTTGAAAATCCCAAAAAAACATTTCTTTGCTTTTGCATTAATTTGTAAGAACTACGCTCGGTCTGATTCATGTGGGGTCATGATACGTAGGCAATCCACATAGGATTCGACCATAACCAAAAGAGACAAAGAAAAAGAGAAGAGGAAAAACCACAAAAAGGCAAAAAGAAAAGAAAATAGCGGAAGAACAAAGAAAATTAGTAAATATCCTAACGCTAACATGGTGGCTTCGTTTTATCATTCCAGAAAGGTGGTTGCTTTGTGGTTTCCAAAGTGGTAATTCTTATCGACAACAAAAGGCAATGGCAGCCAATAAAAGAAAGGGGTCGGTGTGATGACCCGGTCCGTTGTCACGTGAGTTACCGCCCTATTTCCCCCATTATATGCTTTTTCATGTTTCAATATATGTATTTGGTAAATTTGAGTCAATTCTGATCGAGTTTGGTAGGAAATGGGATAACTAGTCTCTTTGATGAAGGAATAGTTTGGAAAAGTCAAACAGACATTGACTTGTGAGTTAGAGGGTTCAAAATCAAATTTTGATGGTTCAGTTAGCTTCGGGGGATGATTTGTGATTTAGGAGAGCGATCAGAATCGAATTTGGAGGTTCGGTGTAGAAATAGGCTTGAATTGGCGAAGTTGGAATTTTGTCAAATTCCAGTCGATAGGTGAGATATTGATCTGGGAGTCGGAATGGAATTCTGACAATTGCAGTAGCTTCGTAAGGTGATTTTGGATATGTCTGCAAATTTTCAGGTCATTCGTACATCGTTTGGTCGGGTTTTTGATTGGATGTTGGTTTCGAAAGTTATAGTTGAAACTTAGGCTTGAATCCGCCTTAATTTGATGATTTTTGTGTTTAAGGATGTGTTTTTATGATTGGAACGAGTTCGTATCGTGTTTTGGAGTAGGTTGGTGGTTTTCGTTGAGGTCCCGGGGACCTCGGGATGAATCCGTGGTCTAAATGGATCATTTTTGGCATGTTAAGAGATCGGATTTCTGCTGGTATGTGTTGCAGACATTTGTTCTATGCGATCGCGGGGTATCAGTTGCGATCGCATAGAGGAACTGGAGAGGCCTTGATGGTTATTCAATGCGATCGCGGTCAGAACTATGCGATCGCATAGTTAAAGATTCTGAAGTAGTGCGATCGCATAGGGTGTTTGTGCAATCGCATAGGGCATTTTGGGAGCTTGGAAATTTGTTATACGCGATCGCAAGGTCTGGAGTGCGATCACATAAGAGGAAATTTTGAGGATTCAAATTTGTGCTATGTGATCACAATAGCAGAGCTGCGATCGCATAGAGTATTAACTGGGCGACAGAAGGGTTTTTAATATCATTTCATCCGCGACCTATCTCCAGTTTTCCTCCATTTTTGCACACCTTGGGAGCATGTTGGTAGAATTTGAAGGGGATTTCATCGGGAAGTGATTGTAGGTCAGTCTTGTGGTCTTAATACATCATTTTATCAAAGAATCTTCCATTAATTCTCTAAATTTGGGCATAAATTGAGGAAGTTAGGGCTTGGAATTTTGCTATGTAAAATCGTGATTTGGTGGCTCATTCCGATTTTGAAAAAGTTTATATGTACGGACTCGTGGCGAGACGAGGATTTCGAAAATGTGAATTTCGTAATTTTTCGAGAAGCGGGCCCAGGGCTCGGGTTTTGGCAACTTCGTATTTTTGGGAGTTTTTCGAGTCATTTCGATTGGGTTATGTTCCATTAGCCTATTTTGATGTATTCTTATTGGTTTTGATCAGATTTGGCACTCGAAGAGGTCGATTTGCGAGGGAAGCGCAAGGCAGGCTAGGATTTTGGCTGGTTCGAGGTAAGTGGTAGTCGTGAATGATATACCGAGGGTTTGAAACCTCATATTTGCACTAGATAGTGTTATGTTGAGATTAAACACGCGTCATGTGATGAGCGTGATGGGGATTCGCACTTAGTCGATCCTGATTGATGGTTTACTGTACTTAGTGAATGACACTGAGCTTATATCCGTATATTTGGGCTAGTTGCCATGTTTGGGGCCTCGTACCGATCTGTAGAACCTTAGGGAAGCCTGTGGAGCTAAACGACCCTATACCTATTGAACACATACTCTCAGTCGTACTCTTAGTTGTATAGCATAACATGAACCAGTACTAGAAATGTACTCTAAGTGAGAATACCTACGGTTGAATACCCTGTTCTAGTTGAGTGGGCCCGAGAGGCCAAGTCTATATTGACTGAGAGGGGTCGAGGACCAATAGTGAGGTATTTGACATATACCGGATCGGGCCGCACGCCGTAGCAGTATATACATATACATGTATTGGATCGGACTACATGCCGCAGTATTATATATATATATATATATATATATATATATATATGGATCGGACAATACGCCGCAGTATTATAGCGCTTGGGCCGAAGGAGCCCCTCCGGAGTCTGCACACACCCCCAGTGTGCGTAGTTACTATATTATTGGATCAGGTTACACGCCGCAACATTATATCTATTATATTCGATCGGGCTGCACGCCGCAACATTATATATCTTATATTAGGTCGGGCTGCACACTGCAGTAGTATTAGTAAGGATCGGGCTGCGTGCCACAGCAGTGTTGGATAATTGTGGGATGATAGTGGACTGTTACTGGACTTTCCTCTTTAGAAATGTTCTTACATGTACTGTTACTTTTAGAACTGTTTAGTGTTCTTACAGGTTTTCTTATCTTCAGTTATTATTTATTGCTACTACTCACTGAGTTGGAAGTACTCACTCTACTCCTTGCACCTTGTATGCAGATACAGGGATTCAGGAAGGCAGTTGAGTTATATTACTGCTGTTTCAGCTTACTGCGGAGTCATCGAGGTAGCTGCCGGCGTCCGCAGGATCCGATCTCTCCTTCCGTTATCTTTTGTTCTTCTGCTTAGAAATGGTTGTATAGGATATTATTCAGATGTTTAGAGGCTCAGACTTGTGACACCAGATCTTGTTGGGCTGTTATTTCAGTCGTTTGTGGTTTTCGCACTCATATTATATTTATGAAAACAAATATTTTACCTAAATTGGAATATTTTGGAATAATAATCGGATTGGTTAACGGGTGATGGTCGGACTTGCCTAGCAATCATCGAGGTAGCTGCTGGCGTCCGCAGGACCCGATCTCTCCTTCCGTTATCTTTTGTTCTTCTGCATAGACATGGTTGTATAGGATATTATTCAGATGTTTAGAGGCTCAGACTTGTGACACTAGATCTTGTTGGGCTGTTATTTCAGTCGTTTTTTATTTTCGCACTCATATTATATTTATAAAAACAGGATATTTTACCTAAATTGGAATATTTTGGAATAATAACCGGATTGGTTAGCGGGTGATGGTCGGACTTGCCTAGCAATGTGTTGGGCGCCATCACGATCGGAGTTTGGGTCGTGATAAGTTGGTATCAAAGCCTAGGTTATCAGGTCTAGCGAGTCATGAGCCGGTTTAGTAGAGTCTCGTGAATCGGTATAGAAACGTCTGTACTTATCCTCGGGAGGCTGCAGAACCTTTAGGAAAACTTCAAATTCTTGAAATTCATGTCGTCCGACTTTGTTGATCCGAAACTAAACTTTTGCATTCTATTCTCTCGCAGATGGCGAGAACTCGTACTATAGGACGAGGCAGACAACCACCATTGCCACCTGCTAGAGGCCGTGGACGCGGCCGTGGTCGTGGTAGGGGTAGAGCAGCTGGGGCAGTACTAGTTGACCCACCAGTTGCCCCCATCCAGGATCAGCCTCCAGTTGTAGAGGTCCCAACAACACCTGTTCAGGCACCGGCTATGCCTATTGTGATTCCGGGTCTTCAGGAGACCCTAGCTTAGATTTTGATGGTTTATACTGGCCTGGCTTAGGCAGTTCCGGCCTCCACTACAACAGTTACATCCTAGACAAGGGGCGGTCATCAGACCCCCGCAGCTCGCACTCCAAAGCAGGTAGTGTAGGGTCTACAGACACCTGAGGCGCCACCAGTTCATCAGGTCACCCCAATCCAGCCAGTGGCTCCAATTTAGCCAGTTATTCAAGTTCAGGGTGGCAAGGTCCTAGTGATGCATGGTGACGAGCAACGTCGTCTTGAGAGGTTTAGCAGTCTTTCGCCTCGTACATTCAATGGTATTCCGGGCGAGGACACCTAGGGTTTTCTCGACAAGTGTCGTTGTGTGCTCCGTACCGCAGGGATTCTTGAGTCGAGTAGGGTATCATTTACTACTTTCCAGTTCCAGGGAGCAGCCTTCATATGGTAGGAGGAATATGAGCTTCGTAGACCGGTAGGTGCGGCACCATTGACATGGCAGGAGTTCTCCACTATCGTTTTAGAGAAGTGGATACTATGGTCTCAGATGGATGAGTTACGCAGGCAGACTGAGTGGCTCCGTCAGGGGGACATGTCTATGACAGAGTATGAGGTGAGGTTCTTAGAGGTAGCTAGATATGCCCCATGGATGGTTCCTACTAATCAGGAGAAGATCGGGCAATTTTGTGGATGGACTTATCTATCATATTCGTATCTTGATGACTTGAGAGAGGGTCTTGAGTCATTCCTTCGAGGATGCAGTTGATATTACTCGCGACATTGAGACAGACCGTCGTCGAGAGCGAGAGGAGAGGGAGGCCAAGAGTCCTTGAGGATCAGGTAGTTTCGGTGGTGCTCAGTCTAGAGGCCCAGGGTCAGCAGAGCAGAGGTCATTCTTTTAGGTCTTCATAGCCAGCCCGCTCAGAGTATTATGGGTCATCTTCTGGCCGAGGTCATCAAGGCTCTCATCTCAGTATCCATCTGCTCAGGGTTCATCCTGATCGAGTTCTTCAGCTATCCACTCTGGCGCGAGGGGTTCCCTTCAGTCCCAGCCCCCAGCACCCGAGAGTTGCTTTGAATGTGGGGAGTTTGGGCATATTCGTAGGGAGTGTCCCCGTCTTGTATCCAGACCATCTCAGCAAAGGGGACAACCCTCATCTTCTGGTCCATCTACTTCAGCACCCGCCCCGCCCGCTAGGGGTGAGGGTCAGGTAGCCAGGGGTCTCCCTCGAGAGGGGAGGCCGATCAGGTGGTCAGTCTCGTTACTATGCTCTTCAAGTCCGTTCAGATGTGGTTGCTTCAAATGATGTTATTACAGGTATTATTTCAGTCTTCCACATGTATGCCTCATTCTTATTCGATCACGGTTCCACTTATTCCTATGTATCTTCATATTTTTCTCCTCATTTAGGCACGACCCGAGGGTATCTTGCATTGCCCGTGTATGTATCTACCCCGATGGGCGATACCATTGTTGTGGACCATGTGTACCGGTCCTGTCTTGTTACTGTTAGGGGTCTGGAGACCCGAGTAGACTTGCTGCTATTGAGTATGATTGATTTTGATGTCATTTTGGGCATGGACTAGCTATCTCCATGCAAAGCTATTCTAGACTGTCATGCCAAGACAGTCACATTGGCTATGCCGGGTATCCCGAGGATCGAGTGTGTAAGGCCCTGTAACAAATTTTGTGCTTGGAACCTAGTAGTCGTGGTGTCATGGTCTGAATAAGGTGTTAGGAATGCGTAGAATTCTTCGCGGCGAGCAAGCTCGCCGCGGTTCGGACCCTTGGTAGTGATTTAAGTTTCAAAAATAGAAAGAATAAGTTTTTCCAGAAAATGTCGATTCTGCGGTCAGGAATGCGATAGCATATCTGCTATGCGGACCGCATTCCTACCGCAGAGCTTAACAGAATATTTTCCAAAAAATGGTGTTGAAAATGCAGTCAAATATGCGATCGCAGAATGGAAATTCGGACCGCAGACCTATCGCATAATTTCTTGAGAATTTTTAAGTGTCAAATATGCGGTGCATTCTGCGACCGCAGAACACGAATGCGTACCACATCCTGGTCGCATACCGTAACAGAACATGTGCAATTTTTTAGGCAATTCTGCGGTCCATTATGCGAACCGCATGTTGATTCTGCGATCGCAGATGCAACCGCAGAATTGACTCGGCCCAGATTTTTTTATAAAATTTGACCTGACCCTTCTTTAATAAAACACTCCAACCTTCATTTTTCTCACATTTTCTTAGCAAAACTAGAGAGAGGAAAGAGGGGTTCTATAGAGATAGATCTACTTGTCTTCAAAGATTGTTCCAATCATTTGGTCCAGAAGATCCTTGTGACGACCCGGCCCGTCGTCACGGGAATTACCACTCCGTTATGTTGAAATTTCATGTTTTATACTTTTATATCAGTGTTAGATCCTATCGGGGGAGTTAGGAGTGATTCGGATTGAAAATGAGGCATATAGCCTTTTTGAAGGAAACTTGAACAAGGAAAGTCAACCCGGAGTTGACTATTTGGTTAGAGGGCTCGGAATCGGATTCTGATGATTCGGTTAGTTCCGGGAGGTGATTTGTGACTTAGGGAAGCAATCGGAATTGAATTTGGAGACCCGGTGTAGAAATAGGCTTGAATTGGCTAAGGTTGAATTTTGGCGAAATCCGAATGGTAGGTGAGATATTGATCCGGGGGTTGGAATGGAATTCCGACTGTTGCAGTAGCTTCGTTAGGTGATTTTGGATGTGCCTGCAAAATTTCAGGTCATTCGGACGTCGTTTGGTCGGGTTTTTGATCGAATGTGTAATTCGGAATGTTTTAAGGAATTTAGGCTTGAATTCGATGTGAATTATGAGTTTTGATGTTATTAGACGTGTTTTGAGGATCGGAACAAGTTCTAATAAGGTATTAGGATGTGTTGGTGTGTTTGGATGAGGTCCCGGGGGCCTCGGGGTGTTTTCGGATGGCTAAACGGGAGAAAATGTAGAAAATTGCAGGTTTGGGAGTTCTGTTCTGTTGTTTTTGCCCCTGCAGAAATGGGACCGCAGAGGCGAGTCTGCAGGAGAAGACTTAGGATTGTAGGAACGCTTGGGTTCACAGAGGCGGATCCTGTTCCGCTGAGGCAGTGTCGCGGGTGCAGAAGAAATGTCGTAGAAACGGTCCAGGGTCATGAGGGGGAGATTCGCAGAAGTGGAAGGTCGTTCGCTTAAGCGAGTCCGCAGAAGCGGGAAGTCCCGTAAGAGCGGAGGTGGTTCCACAGGAGCGGATGCGCGGAAGCGGTCCATGGCTCGCAGAAGCGGAAGTGGCCAATTAGGCCTGGGTTTCGCATAAGCGACCAATTGGTCGCGGAGGCGGTATCGCAGGGGCGGAAATGGTCCGCAGAAGCAAAAATCGCAGTGAGTTAAGTGTATCAGAAGTTAGAAAATTTCAGAAACATTTCACACATTTGGGTCTCGACTTTAGAGGCGATTTGGGCGATTTTGAAGAGAAACTCAAGGGAAATCATCAGGTAATCAACTATGGACATAAACTATGATTAGTATTGATAATATTATGCAATTATATCATGAAAATGGTGGAATTTGGGGTGATTCATGGAAGATTTAACCCTAGGCTTGAACTTTAGAAAATCAAGTTTTTGAATGGCCAAATGGAGTCCGAATTTGGTAAAATTGATATGCTTAGACTCGTATTAAGATAGGGATTCCGAATATGTAACTTTTGTAATTTTTCGAGAAGCGTTCCAAAAGTCGAGTTTTGGCAACTTTGTCATTTTTGGTGTAAATCGAGTTGTATTGATTGGGTGTCGTCCCATTGGCCTAATTTATTGTATTTCTACTGTATTTGGTCAGATTCTACGCGTGCGGAGCTTGATTCTCGTGGCAAGGGCATCGCGGACTAGTCGTCACGCCGTATTGAGGTGAGTAATAGATGTGGGTGATGACCAGCGGGTTCGAAACCCCGGTATACCACTTTGTGACGCTGTATAGCGGCGAGACACGTACTTTCATGTGAGTGCGGGGTCGATTGTGATTGGGGACTATGGCTTAGTCCGACTTGTTGATACTGTGTTATGACATTGGCTATTCTTGAGCCGTCGAACCTCCTTCTCGGATGGTTGCATACCATATATTGTGATATTGGCCACTCTTGAGCCGAGGAACCCCCTTCTTGGGTGGTTGAGTATACTTGTGGGCCGTGAGCCAGTTATGGGATCCCGCGAGGATCGTTATCATTGTCTTATTATATTGACATGTTAGTTACTACCAAGTCCGTAGCTATTTCTGTTATCATACTATTTCCAACCTCTGGAACTTGATATTAGTGTTTTCAACTGAAAAATGATAAAAGAGTTTTCAAAAACTACTTTTGAGCCTGCGAGGCTGTATTGCATACTAGCTGATTGGTAGTGGATCGAGTTGCACGCCGCAGCGGTATATATGTCGGATCGGGCTGCGCGCCGCAGTAGGTGTGATATTAATATTGTGTTTGGGCTGTAGGAGCCCCTCCGGAGTCTGAACCCCCACAGTGAGCACGGGTACCCAAATCGGATCGGGCAACGCGCCGTAGCGGTCATATCATGCATTGCATTGCATTTAGCTACATCTGATAGCTGTTATACTGTTTTGCTGGTACTTGTTGGTGCAGGTACAGTCGATAGTGATTCTGTGACAGGGTATTTGATTACAGCTTTACATAGTTCTTTATGGCGGATTTCATATCTGCGCTGTCTTACCCTTGTTTATTACCACTAAGTCTGGCAGTACTCATTTTACACCCTGCACCTTGTGTGCAGATCCAGGTACCTCTCAGCAGTGATCCAGTAGTTGTGCGAGGCGACAGCTGTGGGATATACGAGGTAGCTGCAGAGTCCGCAGGACACGATATTCCTTCTTACTGTCTTTTAACTCTGTATTGATGGTTCTTTCCGTACTTGGTATCTTGTAAACTATTACACACTTATGTTCATTAGAGGCTCATGACTCTTGACCCTTCGTTCTATGGGAGTTGGTGTATTATGGGACTTGTTTTTCCCCGTTTTCATTATATGTATCGCTGTTGCTTCGTGATTTGATATGCTTAAATGGGCTAAAGAGAGCTTCTAGCTCCATTATTGTTATTGAGTGGTCAGGCTGGCCTAGCAGTGTGCTTGGCGCCATCACGACCGGATTTGGGGTCGTGACAAGTTGGTATTAGAGCCTAGGTTTACTAGGCCTCGTGAGTCTTGAGCCGGTTGGTAGAGTCTTGTGGATCGGTACGGGGACGCCTGTACTTATCCTCGGGAGGCCGCAAACCTTTAGGAAAACTTCACCTTTCTTGAACTCTGTCGTGCGATCTTGTTGTTCCGAGAGACTGAACTTCTATATTCTATTCTCTCGCGGATGGCGAGAACGCGAGCATCGGGACGAGGTGGACGACCTCCATTGCCACTGTTAGAGGTCGTGGGCGCGGTCGTGCTAGAGGTAGAGCAGCTGGGGCAGTGCGGTGCCGAGCCGACCCGCCTGTTGTACTAGTTCGGGAGCAGGCCCCGGTGGTTGATGCTCCGGCGGCCCCAGTTCAGGGCCAGACCGTATCTATTGCTATTCCTGGTCTTCAGGAGACTCTTGCTCGGATATTATCGGTGTGTTCCGGTTTGGCTCGGGTAGTCTCGGCTCATCTGCTGCTACGGCGACATCTCCGATAGGGGTGGTCGGCGGACCCTGCCGGCTCGCACACCCGAGCTCGTTGTTCGGGGACTTCGGACGCCAGAGGCCGTCCCCGCTCGGTGGTTGCACCGGTTATTCCTCCGGCTGCACCGGCTCCAGCTCCAGAGCATATGGTTCAGGTTATGCCCGACGACGAGCGGCGTCGTCTTGAGAGATATGGTAGACTTCAGCCACCCCATTTCGGTGGCGTTGAGGGCGAGGATGCCCGGGGTTTCTTGGACAAGTGTCGAGAGGATGTTGCGGACGGCGGGTATTCTTGAGTCCAGCGGGGTTTCATTTACTACCTTTCAGTTCACCGGTCCCGCATTTGATTGGTGGGAAGAGTTTGAGAGGCGTAGGCCTGTAGGAGCAGCACCTCTCACATGGCAGCAGTTCTCTACTCTCTTTCTAGAGAAATATGTACTTCAGTCTTGTCGCGAGGAGCTACGTCGCCGGTTCGAGTGGTTGGTTCGGGGCGACATGTCTGTGACCCAGTATGAGCTCAGATTCACACAGTTGGCTAGGCATGCCACATAGATGATCCCTACTGATAGGGAGAGGATCAGGAGGTTCATTGATGGCCTCAACTATTCTATCCGCATTCTTATGACCAGAGAGCGAGTTTTGTCGTCATCTTTTGAGCAGGTTGTTGATATGGCACGCTCCATTGAGGCAGATCGTCGGCGAGAGAGAGAGGAGCGGGAGGCCAAGAGGCCTCGTGGTTCTGGCAGTTTCAGTGGTGCTCCATCTAGAGGGCATTCCCAGCAGAGCAGAGGTCGCTCATCTATATCTTCTCATTCAGGCCGCCCAGATCAGAGCGGAGGTTCTTATGGTCGTGGTCGAGAGGGGTTTCAGCAGGGTCAGTCATCACTTAGTGCACTTTGTTGACAACCAATTTTGGCCCTCCCCTTTCATAAGCGAGGGGTTCCCTTCGGTCCCCTTCTCCGGCACCGGGTGCATGTTATGAGTATGGCGAGTTTGGCCACGTGAGGAGACGGTGCCCTCGACTCCGTAGGGACGAGGACTCGGCAGAGGGATCGGCCCTCCTCTTCGGCACCATCTCGGTCTAGTAGAGGTGGAGGTCAGTCTTCTCGTGGTCGCCCCAGGGGCGAAGAGAGATCTGGTGGAGGCCAGGCGCGATTCTATGCACTTCCTGACAGGCGTGATGCAGTTGCCTCCGATGCAGTGATTACAGGTATCATTTCTGTCTGTCACAGAGATGCCTCTGTTCTATTTGATCCAGGGTCCACATATTCATACGTGTCCTCTTATTTTGCACATCATTTGGGTGCGACTCGTAGTAGTCTTGATTTACCTGTTCATGTATCCACCCCCGTGGGTGATACGATTGTTGTGGATCATGTCTATAGATCTCGTGTTATATCTATTAGGGGTCTGGAGACCCAGGAAGATTTGTTATTGTTAGGGATGGTGGACTTTGATGTTATATTGGGTATGGACTGGTTGTCTCCGTATCATGCTATATTGGATTGTCATGCTAAGACAGTTACGTTGGCCATTCCTGGTATTTCTCAGATTGAGTGGCGGGGTTCGACCGATTTCGTCCCTAGCCGTGTCATTTCGTTCTTAAAAGCTCAGATGATGGTCGAAAAAGGGTGTTTATCATACTTGGCTTTTGTGAGAGATGTGGGAGCTGAGTCTCCTAGCATTGATTCTGTACCTATTGTGAGGGACTTTCCAGATGTATTCCCCTCAGACCTGTCGGGCATGCCGCCGGACAGGGATATTGATTTTGGCATTGACTTGGTGCCGGGCACTCAGCCCATATCCGTTCCTCCCTTTCGGATGGCACCAGCTGAGTTGAAAGAACTGAAAGAGCAGCTTCAGGAGCTTTTGGATAAGGGTTTCATCCGTCCTAGCGTGTCCCCGTGGGGTGCGCCGGTATTATTTGTTAAAAAGAAGGATGGTTCTATGCGAATGTGTATTGATTATAGGCAATTGAACAAAGTGAAAGTGAAGAACAAGTACCCTCTACCATGCATAGATGATTTGTTTGATCAGTTACAAGGTGCTAGGGTGTTTTCTAAGATTGATCTTCGTTCGGGCTATCATCATCTAAAGATCAGGGAATCCGACATTATGAAGACTGCATTCAGGACCAGATATGGTCACTACGAGTTCCTTGTGATGTCTTTTGGGCCGACCAACGCCCCAGCAACATTTATGCATCTGATGAACAGTGTGTTCAGGCCCTATCTTGATTCATTTGTGATTGTGTTCATTGATGACATTCTAGTCTACTCCCGTAGTCAGGAGGAGCATGCTCAGTATTTGAGTATTGTGTTGTAGAGATTGAGGGAGGAGAAGCTATATGCTAAATTCACCAAGTGCGAGTTTTGGCTCGAGTTCGTAGCATTTCTGGGACATGTGGTGTCTCGTGATGGTATTCAGGTTGATCCTAAGAAGATAGAGGCGATGCAGAGTTGGCCTAGACCATCCTCAGCTACAGAGATCAGAAGTTTTCTTGGCTTGGCGGGATATTATCGTCGGTTTGTTCAGGGATTTTCATCCATTGCTTCTTCTTTGACTAGATTGACCCAGAAGGGTGCACCATTCGTGTGGTTGGATGAGTGTGAGGAGAGCTTTCATAAGCTCAAGATAACTTTGACCACAGCTCCAGTGCTAGTATTGCCATCAGCTTCAGGTTCATATACTATTTATTGTGACGCCTCGAGAGTGGGGATAGGTTGTGTGTTGATGCAGGAAGGTAAGGTAATTGCTTATGCTTCTCGGCAGTTGAAGCCACATGAGAAGAACTATCCTGTTCATGATTTGGAGCTAGCCGCCATTGTTCATGCCTTGAAAATTTGGAGGCACTATTTGTACGGCATGTCTTGTGAGGTGTATACCGACCATCGTAGTCTCCAGCACTTGTTCAAATAGAAAGACCTTAATTTGAGACAGCGGAGATGGCTTGAGTTGCTTAAAGATTATGACATCACTATTTTATATCATCCGGGAAAGGCCAATGTGGTGGCCGATGCTTTGAGCAGGAAGGCGGTCAGTATGGGGAGCTTGGTATATATTCCAGCTAAGGAGAGGCCATTTGCTTATGATGTTCGGGTGCTAGCCAATCGGCTAGTAAGGTTAGATATTTCGGAGCCCAACAGGGTATTGGCTTGTGTTGTATCTCGGTCATCTCTATATGATCGCATTCGTGAGCGCCAGTATGATGATCCACATTTGGCTGTCCTTAGGGATAGAGTTCAGCATGATGATGCTAGAGATGTCACCATTGATAGTGACGGCATATTGAGGATGCAGGGCCGGATATGTATGCCCAACGTTGATGGCCTTCGTGAGTTGATGGAGGAGGCCCATAGCTCGCGGTATTCTATCCATCCAGGAGCCGCGAAGATGTATCAAGATTTGAAACAACACTATTGGTGGAGAAAGATGAAAATGGACATTGTCGGACATGTAGCACGGTGCCTCAACTGTCAGCAGGTTAAGTACGAGCATCAGAGGCCCGGTGGCGTATTTCAGCGCATTGTTATTCCTGAGTGGAAATGGGAGAGGATCACTATGGACTTTGTTACTGGACTCCCTCGGACAGCGAGGAAGTTTGATTCTGTTTGGGTGATTGTGGATAGGCTGTCCAAGTCCGCTCACTTCATTCTAAATAGTACTACCTACTCATCTGAGCGGTTGGCAGTGATCTTTATTCGGGAGATTATCCGGTTGCATAGAGTCCCAGTGTCTATCATATCCGACAGGGGTACTCAGTTCACTTCTCAATTTTGGAGAGCATTTCAGCGAGAGATGGGTACGCGGGTTGAGTTGAGTATTGCATTTCACCCCCAGACAGACGGGCAGTCTGAGCGCACTATTCAGATCCTGGAAGATATGTTGCGAGCATGTGTGATTGACTTCGGTAGTTCGTGGGATGAGTTCTTACCACTTGCTGAGTTTGCCTACAATAACAGTTATCAGTCGAGTATTCAGATGGCCCCGTATGAGGCATTGTATGGCAGACGGTGTAGATCCCCCGTGGGATGGTTTGAGCCTGGTGAGGATAGATTGATAGGGACCGAGTTAGTCCAGGATGCTCTGGATAGGGCAAAGTTGATCCAGGAGAGGCTTCGTACAGCACAGTCTCCCAGAAGAGTTATGCGGACCGTAGAGTTCGAGAGTTGTCTTTCATGGTTGGTGACAGAGTATTGTTGAAGGTTTCACCTATGAAGGGTGTCATGAGGTTCGGGAAGAAAGGGAAGTTGAGTCCCAGGTACATTGGTCCTTTTGAGATACTCAGGTGGGTTGGAGAGGTGGCATATGAGTTAACCTTGTCGCCCAGCTTATCCAGCGTTCATCTAGTATTCCATGTGTCTATGCTCCGGAAGTACATTGGAGATCCGTCTCATGTATTAGACTTCAGTACCATTCAGCTTGATGGTGATTTATCCTATGATGTGGAGCCTACTGCTATTTTGGGTCGTCAGGTGAGAAAATTGAGGTCCAAGGAGATTGCATCAGTTAAGGTTCAGTGGAGAGGTCGACCCGTGGAGGAGGCCACTTGGGAGATCGAGCGGGAGATGCGGAGCAGATATCCTCACTTGTTTGAGACTTCGGGTATGTTTCTTGACCCGCTCGAGGACGAGCGTTTGCTTAAGAGGGGGAGAATGTGACGACCCGGCCCGTCGTCACGGGAATTACCACTCCGTTATGTTGAAATTTCATATTTTATGCTTTTATATCAGTGTTAGATCCTATCGGGGGAGTTAGGAGTGATTCGGATTGAAAATGAGGCATATAGCCTTTTTGAAGGAAACTTGAACAAGGAAAGTCAACCCGGAGTTGACTATTTGGTTAGAGGGCTCGGAATCGGATTCGGATGATTCGGTTAGTTCCGGGAGGTGATTTGTGACTTAGGGGAGCGATCGGAATTGAATTTGGAGGCCCGGTGTAAAAATAGGCTTGAATTGGCTAAGGTTGAATTTTGGCGAAATCCGAATGGTAGGTGAGATTTTGATGCGGGGGTCGGAATGGAATTCCGACAGTTGCAGTAGCTTCGTTAGGTGATTTTGGATGTGCCCTGCAAAATTTCAGGTCATTCGGGCATCGTTTGGTCAGGTTTTTGATCGAATGTGTAATTCAGAATGTTTTAAGGAATTTAGGCTTGAATTGGATGTGAATTATGAGTTTTGATGTTATTAGACGTGTTTTGAGGATCGGAACAAGTTTGAATAAGGTATTAGGATGTGTTGGTGTGTTTGGATGAGGTCCCGGGGGCCTCGGGGTGTTTTCGGATGGCTAAACGGGAGAAAATGTGGAAAAGTGCAGATTTGTGTTCTGGTTATGTTATTTTCGCTCCTACGGAAATGGGGGCGCAGGAGCGAGTCCGCAGGAGCGGACAAGGGGGCGCATGAGTGCTTAGCTTCGCAGAAGCGGAAATCTTCTCCGCTGAAGCGGCGTCAAAGGAGCGTAGGGGAGACCGCAGAAGCGGTCAAGAGGTGAGATGGGAAGTCCGCAGAAGCGGAAGGTCGATCGCATAAGCGAGTCCGCAGGAGCGGACATGTGATCGCGAAGCGGACATTCCCGCGGAGAGCGGAAGAAATCCGCGAGGAGCGGACCCACGGGAGCGGTCGATGGGATCGCAGGTGCGGAAATGGCCAAATAGGCCTGGGTTCGCAGAAGCGACCAATTGGTCGCAGGAGCGGTTCCGCAGGGGCGGAAAATGGTCCGCAGAAGCGAAAATCGCAGTGAGTTAAGTGTATCAGAAGTTAGAAAATTTCAGAAACATTTCACACATTTGGGTCTCGTCTTTAGAGGAGATTTGGGTGATTTTGAAGAGAAAGTCAAGGGAAATCATCGGGTAATCAACTATGGACTTAAACTATGATTAGTATTGATAATATTATGCAATTATATCATGAAAATGGAGGAATTTGGGGTGATTCATGGAAGATTTAACCCTAGGCTTGAACTTTAGAAAATCAAGGTTTTGAATGGGCAAATGGAGTCCGAATTGGGTAAAATAGATATGCTTAGACTCGTATTGAGATGAGGATTCCGAATATGTGACTTTTGTAATTTTTCGAGAAGCGTACCGAAAGTCGATTTTGGCAACTTTGTCATTTTTGGTGTAAATCGAGTTGTATTGATTGGGTGTCGTCCCATTGGCCTAATTTATTGTATTTCTACTGTATTTGGTCAGATTCTACATGTGCGGAGCTTGATTCTCGTGGCAAGGGCATCGCGGACTAGTCGTCAAGCTGTATTGAGTTGAGTAATAGATGTGGGTGATGACCAGCGGGTTCGAAACCCGGTATACCACTTTGTGACGCTGTATAGCAGCGAGACACGTACTCTCTTGTGAGTGCGGGGTCGATTGTGATTGGGGACTATGCCTTAGTCCGACTTGTTGATACTGTGTTATGACATTGGCTATTCTTGAGCCGTCGAACCTCCTTCTCGGATGGTTGCATACCATATATTGTGATATTGGCCACTCTTGAGCCGAGGAACCCCCTTCTTGGGTGGTTGAGTATACTTGTGGGCCGTGAGCCAGTTATGGGATCCCGCGAGGATCGTTATCATTGTCTTATTATATTGACATGTTAGTTACTACCAGTCCGTAGCTATTTCTGTTATCATGCTATTTCCAATCTCTGGAACTTGATATTACTGTTTTCAACTGAAAAAATGATAAAAGATGTTTTCAAAAACTACTTTTGAGCCTGCGAGGCTGTAATTGCATATTAGCTGACTGGTAGTGGATCGGGCTGCACGCCGCAACGGTATATATGTTGGATCGGACTGCACACCGCAGTAATATTGTGCTTGGGCTGTAGGAGCCCCTACGGAGTCTGAACCCCCACAGTGAGCACGGGTACCCAAATTGGATCGGGCTACGCGCCGTAGCGGTCATGTCATGCATTGCATTGCATTTAGCTACTTCTGCTAGCGGTTATACTGTTTTGCTGGTACTTGTTGGTGCAGGTACAGTCGATAGTGATTCTGTGACAGGGTATTTTATTATAGCTTTACATAGTGCTTTATTGCGGATTTTATATCTGCGCTGTCTTACCCTTGTTTATTATCACTGAGTCTGGCAGTACTTATTTTACTCCCTGCACCTTGTGTGCAGATCCAGGTACCTCTCAGCAGTGATCCAGTAGCTGTGCGAGGCGACAGCTGTGGGATATACGAGGTAGCTGCAGAGTCCGCAAGACCCGATATTCCTTCTTACTGTCTTTTAACTCTGTATTGATGCTTCTTTTCGTACTTGGTATCTTGTAAACTATTACACACTTATGTTCATTAGAGGCTCATGACTCTTGACCCTTCGGTCTATGGGAGTTGGTGTATTATGGGACTTGTTTTTCCCCATTTTCATTATATGTATCGCTGTTGCTTCGTGATTTGACATGCTTAAATGGGCTAAAGAGAGCTTCTAGCTCCGTTATTGTTATGGATTGGTCGGGCTGGCTTAGCAATGTGCTGGGCGCCATCACGACTGGATTTGGGGTCGTGACAATCCTAAGGCAAAATTCATCTTCTCCAAATCTCTAAGTGGTAAAAACCCTAGTTATTTTCCTTTAACTTTTTAGTGTTCAAAGGTAGAGAAAGAATTGCATACAATAGCTTTTGGAAATAGAATGTGATACTCATGCATGTTAATGAACTTGAATTTTAGTAAAAAGAAGTGGGCAAGAGTAAGGGTTTGCGAAAATTGAGGTTGTCAACTTAGGATAACTTGGGTGAGCTTAAGTAAGAGAATTGAAGGAAGTAAAAATCGACTCCAGGTATGTATGGCTAACTTTGATTCTTGTGAAATCGCCCTTATGTGTGCAATTCGTTTGGCATGTGTTAATTTGAGAGATAGTGTATAATTCTTTGATTTTGTTGTTGGGTATTCAATTGATGTTTAAATATGTGTGGTTTCGTATGGAATATGAACCGAAAGATAAAAAAAGGGAATTGAAATTGGTAAAGAATTGAGAATAATTGTTGTGATGGCATATATGGTTTCTTGTGGGAAAGAAATGAAACACTTGAATTGTAATAAATTGTTGAACATAGCAGTATGGGTACTCTCGAATATGGAAACATTGTAACTTGGTCGTGATATTGGTTTGAAAAGTATTTGAGAACATGAACCAATTTGTAAATTGCTTATTTTCGCTTGTTGTGATCTTGTGTAGTGCCTTGTTTACTGTTTGTGATTGTTGTGATTGAAACTGTACAGTGGGATCGGGTTGCGCGCAGCAACACGAAATAATAAGGTGTGGGTTGGGGTGATAAGGGAGGCCGAGGTAATAAGGGTGGCCGAGGTTATAAGGATGGAAAGCTATCGAAATCGCCATTGAAATTGATATAAAAATCATTTATGTGAAATTGTGAAAGGAGACAGCAGGAGTGTTTGCGACCTGTGGGGCACTGATTTCCCCTTTGTTTGACTTGATTGTGCTTTTCCATGTTTGTTCGCTTGTTGCCTTCTTGTTGATCTTTAATTGTGCTTGAGTTGAGAACTATTTGAAACGAAGTAAATGTGGGAACATGGTTGGCTGGATTTATTATTTCTTGGTGTAATCATTTGTTGTCTTATCATCGTGATTTACTTGTTTAATGGCTTGAGTTTACTTGGGACAAAGCTTGTCCATACATACCAATACAATTCTAGTGTACTGATGTCCTTTTTGTCGGGGACGCTACATTTGTGTTATGATTGTAGGTGGATCAATAGCAGGTACTTCAGATCATCGGCAGTACCATCCTTCATCTTCCACTACTCATTTTGGTGAGCCCCTTTCCTTCTCGGGGCCCTGTGTGGCTCATGCCACTTCTGTTTAGACTTTATTTTGATTTTGTGTAAGGTATAGCTGGAGCCTTGTTACCGACAAGTATTGTATCATCCCTTGTATCCTAGAGGCTCCGTAAACAGTAAAATGTGGGACTATAGCCTATGTATGTATATGTATATGTCGGGCATTGTAAATTGAACTTGTTAGTAATGTTAATAGTGTGGTTATGTTTGAAAAATGTGAATTTAGTTATAATTGGTAAGATCTTTGGCTTATAAGTAATAAACAACACAGGGGTAACGCGCAGGTTAGGAAAGGCACCCAGGTCCTCTTGACTGGGGCTACCCGGTCGAGCGCCGGTCATGACCCTCAAATTGGGGTGTGTTAGAGTGGCGCGGTATGACTGATTATGTACCCAACATGGTAATTTCTTTCTTAAAGTCCCAACGGATGGTTGGGAAGGGATGTTTATCATATTTGGCATTTGTGAGGGATGTTGGAGCCGAGACTCCAAGTATTGATTCTATTCTCGTTGTGAGGGATTTTCCTGATGTGTTTCCCTCGGACTTGTCGGGCATGCCGCCGGACAGGGAAATTGACTTTGGTATTAATTTCGTGTTGGGCACTCAGCCTATCTCTATTTCTCCTTATCGTATGGCACCAGTTGAGTTGAAGGAATTGAAGGAGCAGCTTCAGGAACTCCTAGATAAGGGGTTCATTCGGCCGAGTGTGTTATCGTGGGGTGCACCAGTCTTGTTTGTCAAGAAGAAGGATGGCTCAATGAGGATGTGTATTGATTACAAGCAGCTGAACAAGGTAACAGTGAAGAACAAGTATCCTCTGCCATGCATTGATGATTTGTTTGATCAGTTCCAGGGAGAAAGGGTATTCTCGAAGATTGATCTTCGTTCAGGCTATCACCAGCTGAATATTAGACATTCTGATATTATGAAGACAACCTTCAGGATGAGATATGGGCACTATGAGTTTCTAGTGATGTCTTTTGGGCTGACTAATGCCCCAACTGTGTTCATGCATTTGATGAATAATGTGTTCCGGCCGTATTTGGATTCCTTTGTGATTGTGTTTATTGATGATATCCTGGTGTACTTTAGTAACCAGGATGAGCATGCTCAGCATCTGAGAGTTGTACTACAGAGGTTGCGGGATGGGAAACTTTATGCAAAGTTCTCCAAGTTTGAGTTCTGGCTCGAGTTTGTGGCTTTTCTGGGACACGTAGTGTCCAGTGATGGGATACATGTGGATCCGAAGAAGATAGAGGTGGTACAGAGTTGGCCTAGACCAATCTTAGCCACTGAGATTCATAGTTTCCTGGGATTGGCAGGATATTTTACCTAAATTAGAATATTTTGGAATAATAATCGGATTAGTTAACGGGTGTTGGTCGGGCTTTCCTAGCAATGTGTTGGGAACCATCATGACCGGGGTTTGGGTCGTGACAGCCGGTTAATATCGGTGCTCAAAAACAGTCGGATGAATAGAATGATGGGTTGGTCGAGAAGGTGCGGATGTTAAGATTACACATGGCAGACCTATATCAAGCCTGGATGACTGGGAAGGTACCACCCCCGCCACCACCAATGTTTCTTGTCATATCTACTACCCGTAACAATGAACACGGGAAGAGCCCTCAGATGAGCTTCATACCGTAAATGAAAAGGTCACAGAAAAGGTAGGGCGAGTTGAAATAGCCATAAAGCTGAAAGAACAATCCTTAGAAAACATGCCAGGAATGGGAGACCATGGTAACATGTCCTACAAAGAATCTTCTGTGTCCCCCAACATTTTCCTGCCCGCAGGATTCAAGGTGCCAAAATTTAACTTGTACGATGGGAATGGAGATCCGATAACTCACCTGAGGGTCTATTGTGATGAAATTAAAAGTGTCGGGGATAAAGATGATTTGTTAATGGCATACTTCAGTAAGAGCTTGACTGAGGTAGCTTTAGAATGGCATAATCATCACGATATTGGCAAATGGCCTACATTGGGTGACATGGCTCAAGATTTTGTGCGACATTTTCAGTACAATAAAGACATTGTACCAAATTGCCCATCCCTATCTCAAATGGAAAAGAAATCCAAGGAAAAATTTAGGGACTTCTGGCTCAGATGGAACGAACAAGTTGCTCGGGATAGTCCTCCAACTGATAGAAAAGATGTTACTGAGCGCCACCAACAACAGGATCCAGTAGGCACTCTTGCTAAACACTTTAAGCCTCAATATCAACCCTGCGGATATCCGTGTCATCCTTCTCACGGCTACCTCTCTCTACAGAACCCCCAAAATTGTACGTCACATTCCCAGTATCCCAACCACAATGCACCACCATATGCTCCACATCCATAAATGTCTTACCGACCCCCATAAGCCTACCGAAACCCTCCTAGTTCAGGTTTCCAGCCCAATCAAGCATTTAAGAACGAGAGGTTGCAGAGAAAGAAAACATTCACTCCATTGGGAGAATCATATGCCAGTTTGTTCGAGAGGCTAAGGAAATTGGACATGTTAAAGCCGATTAAGATAAAAACACTGAACCCTCTTCCAAAGAAGTTTGATCTTTCTCAAAGGTGTGCATACTTCTCAGATGCCCGGGGACACGACATAGAGAAATGTTAGAATCTGAAGAAATCAATTCAGAAGCTTATTGATATATGCGACATTGTCGTGCCAAGTCCAGATGTGCAGCAAACACTAGCCAAAGTCCATCTCCAGTGCATAATGATATGCATATGGTGGGAATGATTGATGGTAAGAATGAGCCGCTAGAGGAAACCCAGAAGCAGTTTGCTTAGAATAACGTGATGAAGACTTGTGAAAATTCCAGCAATCATGGTGTGAAATTCATTGGTTAAGACGCCTTGCTTGGTACTTGGGAAGACGCTCCAGAGTGGAGTTTTGGTGGTTTATTTTGGTGTCATTTTGGTTGTCCGGGTTATCTCAGGGTTGTAATTCGGACATTGTCTTGTGACTCAAACCCTTCTATCTTCACTTTGCTTTGTCTAGTCATAATAGCGTGTTTAGTGCTGTCTAAGTCTGTTCAAGGGTTGTAACTAGTCTGTTTATTTGTTTTATTGTTTAAACTCTTTCACCGTCAATATATTACAAATCTCTGTTTCCTGCCATTTATGGTCATTTCTAGTTCCTTTCTCCTGCTATAATTTTTTCATGTTTATTCTTGTGACATGACATGCACGCATAATTCTCAGCATGTTTTAAAAGTCAGTTTAGTAATGAAGCAATGAAACAATGTTGAAGATGTAAGGACATTTTAGGGAAATAAGTAAGGTCATATTGAGATCACTTCGAGCCCAAATTGTGTGAAACTCGGAACTGATAAAACATAAAGAAATACTGTTGAAATGCATCATCGGTTTAAAGCCAAAGGCAAGTTTGCCGCAAGTCTACAAGGGTCATTAGTGGTACCAAGATTGTTGTCCAATGGTATTGGGTAATTTACAAATACAGAAGGCAAATATGAGAATCAATCAAAATGTGTTCTATATGTTTAACTGTGCAGTTTGTACTTGGTATGTTTTGAAGATTGGAATGACGAAGGCATTTTTATTCAGTTATCCAAACACTTTATCCTTTGTTACCCCTTTGAACCTCGATTATTTTCTTGCATACCCCTCTTTCAAAATCAATAATAAGACCGACAAGCTCGAATAGGGAGGTGGGCGGAGAAACAAGAGAAAAATAGTGAAAGGAAAGTGAAAGAAAAGAAAAGAAAAGAAAAAGAAAGAAAAGAAAAGAAGAAGAAAAGAAAGGAAAAGCTAAAGAGAAAAGAAAAAGAAAGAAAAAAAAAGAGAAAAGAAAATAAAAAGCAAAAAGAGACAAGAAAAAGAAAAGAAAAAAAAAGTAAAAGAAAAGAAAGAAAAAATGAGGAAGAAGAAAAGATCGCAACATCAAATGTAGTTGCCTGAACTACGTTTGACTTGATCCCGAAAGGGTACGTAGGCAGCCTCTCTCTGATGTTCAGTCACACCAAAACAAAAATTCAAAAATCCCGAAGAAGGAAACTGGGGCAAAAGTTGTGGTTGTCGTGGGAAATCTGATTCCGAATGTTGTAATTTTGAACCCGTGTTGAATTGTTTTTAGCCTTTGATACCCTTCTTTCTATATCCATCCAAAAGCCTGTATTACGGTCCAAAGAAAGACCTTCCGATCAGTCTTCAAGAAATGCCGAGTCAAGTGAGCAGAGGTGAATCATGTCAGGGGAAACACTCTGGTCCAAACAAAGGAAATGAAGAATGAGAAAGTCTTGTCAATAAGAACCCTCACGGGTACCCCCAAGGTGATAAAAGCTGAGAGAGATCAAAATGATAGAGTCTTATTGGTGAAAACCTTCACGGGCACCATAAGGCGACAGTGAGTTAAGAGAAAAATCAAAATGAGAGAGGCTTGATGGGGAAAACCCTACGGGTACCACAAGTAAAATAAAGATAGTGAATCAGATTTGGCAAGCGGAGCAGTAAAGCCCAGTTTCAAGGCGAAAATGTACAACAAGAGCTGAACATCAGATTTGCTAAACAAGAGTAGGCTTCAGGTGCATGTCAAGGTTGCTAGAGTCGGTATCCACATCTGATGGGTTGCTATTCTATAGGTTTCCGATTAGGAATCGTCTCTTTTCATCATCCTTCACTCTATTCCTCACTTTGTTTTCTCCCTCTGCTTGAGTCTGTCTGTTCATAACAAGTGAGAAATGACTTCAAAATATGCCACCAAACATTCCAATTGCGTAAAATAGGGTTTGTTTAACACCTCAAATCGTCATAAGTCAGGAAATAACATCAAACATGATTAAGTTGGCAACAATTTACATGCTTTGGAAATCCTTGTGAAATACAAAGACTTGGTATACGTCAATTCATGAACAACACAACAGATGAAGAGCTAGGGTGAACAGATCAAAAGAATCTCCCGTGATAGGATTGATTAAGGGTGGTACACCAGTAATAATCAAAATCATCCAAAAGAAATCAAGGTTATCGGCAAGTAAGGGAGCAACAGACCTCAGGGCCAAGGCCATCAGATAAGCCAAGAAACAATAAAATATTATGGGGGCAATGGACATAATGTGGGAATTCATGTAAGACTCAAAGGTCAATAATATGCCAGTTCGCGAGCAATAACCCAAAAAGAAGATATTGGACCCGAACAGGGAAAAAAGGTATTTTGGTGACACAGATGACGGGGAAAGTGGTTAATCAGTAAACATGCAGGATCTTCAAGAAGAATCAGTTGTCATAGAAAATATATGGGGTCATATAAAAAGACTAGAAGTCATGAAGAAGGGCGAAAGTTATTAGTAGAGTTTCAAAGATGGTCGGACAACGCAAAGCATGGAAAGGAGAAAAGGAAAGCCATCCTAGCGGGAGTACCACAACCAACAACCGCATTTTAAAGTGATAGAATTTTCTTTGATTTGAAATAGGGGCATGAAATGTTATTGATGGCAGAAAGTTATGCTACAAGAGGATTATCAAACTGGAGCAGAAAATTTTCTGTCGTGTTGAAAATTTTCTCGAAGTCGGGTACCCATCTAAAGAACATGAAGGTTAATACAAGTGTTTTTAAAAAGAGAAAAAGAGCGGGAAGTAGTTTTCAGGAAAGAAACACCGGTTTTAAGAAGATTAATTTTTGGAGGATTGAAACACTAATTTTAGGGAAGTCGTTTTGTGAAGGAGGACAACACCGGTTTTCAGGGAAGTGGTTCTGAAGGAGGACAATTCAAACAAGAAGGTAGATAAAACAAGTTTAGGAGGAAAATAAGATAAAGGTAAAATCTTAGTCTGTTTAAACTTTCTCCTAAGATAAAAGTCTTAGTCTGATGAATTTTTCACCTAAGATAAATATAAAGAAATCTTAGTCTGTTGAATCTTTCACCTAAGACAAAAATCTTAGTCTGATGAATTTTTTACCTAAGATAAAGCATAATTTGGAAAAAGGGAAGGTATAATTTGAAAACAAAAGGAAGGCAGAAGTTGGAAAAACAAAGGGGAAGGCAGAAGTTGAAAAAAATGAAGGGGAAGGCAGAAGTTGGAAAAAGAAAGGAAAGCAGAATTTGAAAAAGGAAGAAAGGAAATTTGAAACATTAAGAAAGTTTGGATTCAAAAAATGCACCTAGTCTCATGAATTATGTCCTAGAGTCAGAATCTTAGTCCGTTGAAACTTTCACCTAAGATGAAAATCTTAGTCTGATGAATTTTTCACCTAAGATAAAGATAAATATCTTAGTCTGCTGAATCTTTCTCCTAAGATAAAAATCTTAGTCTGATGAATTTTTCACCTAAGATAAAGATAAAAATCTTAGTCTGTTGAATCTTTCTCCTAAGATGAAAATCTTAGTCTGATGAATTGTTCACCTAAGATAAAGACAAAAATCTTAGTCCGTTGAATCTTTCTCCTAAAATGAAAATCTTAGTCCGGTGAATTTTTCACCTAAGATAAATTTTAAATTTTTGAGAAACATTTCAGTCTTTAAATTTTTAAAGTTGCATTTCAGTCTTATCACAATTCAAGTTTTGGTTCTTATTAGTATGTGGTACAAGCACCCAGTTTTCCAAACTGGGGCAGAAAGTTTTCTTTGTTTGCCCATTTTGTTACAATCAGGAGCCCACGTGGAGAACAAGGGAATACTTTTCAAGCGTCAGCAGTCACGAGCGCACCTAAAGAACAAGGGAATACTTTTCAAGCATCAGCAACTAGGAGCTCACCTGAAAAATGGGCAAATATTTCAAATTGCAGCAGTCAAGCATTACTCGGAGAAAAGGCAAAATATCTCTGATCACAATTCAAGTCGGCAACAAAGGAGGCTTGCGGAAAGAATACAAGTCAACAGTCCGAGATGATCAACAAAAGTTAGTCACAATCTGAGGAAAAGAAAAAAATCCAAGAAGTGAATCCAAATATAGAAGTTGATGAAAGATGTGCGCTTCTCAAGACATGGTTGAGGTCACAAGCACTACATGTCCGGGTTTGGTTCGAAAAGCTGAAGAAGAATGAATTAGCACCTACAACTAGCAAGCGTGTAGGTTCAAATCTAAAATTTTCATGAAGAACTATTTAGGACTCAAGATCAAGTTTCAGAAGACTTATAGATAGGAATCCTGTAACTCGTAGCTGACAGGCTTAGCTAGTCTCTTTTCATTTCTTTTGATTTTGATATAATAACAGGACCGCGGACCGGAACCTCGGCGGAACGACACCTCGACCGGCTCTTCACCTCGGCATACTCTACTATCCCACTCACTTCTAAACTACACTGACCTGATTCCTTTATAGCCAAGGATATATGTAGGCAACCTTTGAAGTAAGGTTCGGTCAAATCTTTCATAAATGCTTCTCAAGGAGTATTAAAACGGGCAAAAATCACTCGTATTCTCTCATTTTGTCTTTGCACGAAATCTCTTTGTGTTTTCGGGCAAATAGGGGCAGCTCTGAGCACGTGATTTTTTCCTTATATCAAAATAACTCCTAAAAATATACCAAAATATTTTTTGTTGATTTTAGGTGTTTTTCTTTATTTTGTTGCATTTCATGCATTTTAAATATTTTTTAAAATCATAGAAAAACCATAAAAAGTATCACATTTTAATTTCATGATACCTTAGGTTTAATTTGCATTTGCATTTAGGAATTAATTATATTGAGTTAATTGTGCTATTAATAAAAAATCACAAAATATGATCATTTTTACATAATTAAATAATTAGCTTAATTTTATAATTTGAATTAATTTAGAAATTTAGTTTATGTTTTTAATTAATTAAAGAAAGAAAAGAACAATAAAAAGAAAAGGGAAATGAAAAGCCTTGGCTTTAAATTCAAATTGGCCAAACATTTGAAAAGCCCAAATTTTCGTCCCAAAAGACCTTCCCAAAAATATTTTCCTCCCATAACTATCCCACACACAAGACCCATAACATTAAATACACATTCAAAAATACAAAAAAAGATGAGGGAGTTAAAAATTGAACAAAAAGAAAATAATGCCTGAAAAGCTGCATCCTTCCCCCATCGTAAAATCTATCACGCCGCCAACCTCTATACCGTCGAACACAACCAAATCATCTCTCGCCGACCACCTACCAGCCAACGACGAGAGCTTCTTCCTCAGTTCGACCAGCCAAACCAACCACTGCCAGACTCCAGTGGCAGATTCGCATCAAGTAGCAACCCTCACGTCACCAAGATACACACACGCACAGAAGCACACGAAAACACATACACAGAAGTGAAAACAGATTTCAGTTCATGGAATTCATATGAGTTCGAAGCTGTTTTGTGTTCGGATCGCACAAAAATCATTGGTGGGGTTCGAGTCCGCGGCTCCGTTCGAGTTTGATTACCATTGTTTTTTTTTTTTAAATTTCGGCTGTCGTTTTTGGTTTATCTGGTCGTGTAATTGCTGGGAACGGTGATCAATTAAAGGTTCAGCATTCAGGTCCAATTCCTACCCCTCTCTTTTCCCTTGTCTTTTAACGGGACGATTTTGTGTTATTGGTCATTATTTGCGTTGCCTAGTTCTATTTCGTTGGGATAAATTCGGTTGAATTCTGTTGCCGTGAAGAAATAGAGGTTTCAAGGCTTAAGGACTAATAATCAAATAATAAGGAGAATTTCTTAGCTATCTCTGTAGATAGCTAAAGTTTGCATGTTCACCGATTTACTTCTTCTCTAAGTTTTCCATATATACCCCATATGCATAGTAAGTATTTGTCTCTTGTGTGTGGATGTATAGAATTTTTCATATGCGTAGATAAACTTTTATATTTGTATAGATGTTCTAGGCCGCAAGCGCTACACTGATATGCTTAATAGATCATGTCTTCGTAATATGCTTTGTGTAATTTTGTATCCAAACAAGCCTCTCAACAAATATGTAGCTTTGAAAATTAATAATTTTGAACACGTCAGAATTCCCTGGGTGCATTTAACTCACTATCGTAGTTGTGGACACGTTCGCGTAATATGACCATGATCATAAATTAATTCGGATTACGCGTTCGCGCAACGCAAGTCTTTCTTTTTCTTAATAATAATACGGGTTTTGGGGCCTTCCAAGCTAGGTAGCATAGTTGAATTATGAGGTTTTCCTCTTGTTCAAGTGTAGACCAGAGTTTGAAGCTCGAATACCGCAAAATATTTTCTAATAATACTAATTAATTATGCTAATTAATTAGGGGCATTTTAGAGACAAATCTTTAATAGAAAAAGCGTAGTTTGTTTTAGGTTGACTTTTAAAAGATAAAAAGATACTAACTTATTAGAGCGATCAAATTGCCAAAACGACATCAAAATCAATGAATCAAGCCTCAAAATCATCATTTTCATTTTCAACTTCATAAACTTCGAACTTTAGATAATTAGGTCTAAAACACGTCAAACGACGTCCGATTTCGACCAAACTTCACAAAAAGTGCTTAACACATATTTAAGACCTGCACCGGGTATCGGAACCAAAATACGAGCCCAATACCATAATGTTTTATTCAATTTTCATTTCCATTTTCCTTAAGAATTTATGAAAAATAATTTAACAGAAAATCTCTTTTACTCGTGTTCTAGACCTCGGATTCTGACTTCGGGCACATGCCCGAGTTCCATATTGATCCTCTGGGACAGTCAAATCATGGGTCCGGGTTTGTTTACCAAAAATATTGACAAAAGACAACTTTAATCATATTAATATCAAAATTCTTCAAATGTTTTACAGAATTCACATGTTTCAACATAAAAGCTTTCTGGCTACGCGCTCGGACTATACACGTAAAACGAAACAACTAAAAATAAGGTTTTCAAGGCCTTGGAAGCAAAGAAAAGAGAGAAATCTGGTGATAACCCTTTGGTTCGTCATATTCTCCACCTCTAAAACAACCGTTCATTCTTGAACAGATAAAAGAAAAAAGTACCTGAGTTAGGAGATAGATGAGGATAACGGCTCTGCATATCAGACTCAGACTCCCAGGCCGATGCCTCAGGAGGCTGACCTCTCCAATGGACACACACCGAAGGAAAACTCTTCGACCTCAACTGTCAAACTTGCTGGTCTATAATAGCTACCGGCTCCTCTTCGTAAGATAGATCATTGTCCAACTGGACAGTGCTGAAATCTAACACGTGGGTAGGATCGATGTGATACCTCCGAAGTATAGATACATGAAACACTGGATGCACGGCTGACAAGCTAAGTGGCAAGGCAAGTCTGTAAGCCACCTCTCCACACGATCAAGAATCTCAAATGGGCCAATAAACCAAGGGCTAAGCTTGTCCTTCTTCCCAAATCTCATCACGCCCTTCATAGGAGATACACGGAGCAATACTCACTCACCAACCATGAAAGCTACATCTTGAACCTTGCAATTCGCATAACTCTTTTGCCGCGACTGAGTCAAACGAAGCATGTCCAGAATAATCTTGACCTTATCCAAGGCCTTTTGAACTAAATCTGTACCCAATAATTGAGCCTCTCCTGGCTCAAACCATGCCACTGGAGACCGACATCGGCTACCATACAACGCCTTATATAGAGCCATCTGAATGCTGGACTGGTAGCTGTTGTTGTAGGCGAACTCTACTAAAGGCAAAAACTGATCCCACGAGCCTCCAAAATCAATGACACATGCTTGGAGCATATCCTCAAATATCTGAATAGTCCTCTCAGATTGGCGGTCCGTCTGAGGATGGAATGTTGTGCTCAACTGAACCTGGGTACCTAACTCCTGTTGAACTGCTCTCCATAAGTGCGAGGTGAACAGCGTACCCTAATCCTAAATGATAGATGGCGGCACCCCATGAAGGGGAACAGTCTCCCGGATGTAGATCTCAGCAAACCTCTTTGATGAATAAGTGGCTGCATCAGGAATGAAATGCGCTAACTTGGTCAGCCTATCAACAATGACCCAAATAGCATCAAACTTCTTCTGAATCATCGGAGGTCCAGTAACAAAATCCATGGTAATCCTCTCTCACACTCGGAAAGCTCAATCCTGTGAAACAAACAATCGGGCCTCTAATGCTCATACTTGACCCGCTGACAGTTCAAACACCGAGCCACATATGCAACAGTATCTTTCTTCATCCTATGCCACCAATAATGTTGCCGCAAGTCCTTGATAGCTTCATTGACAAGGAAAAAGCTATTGTAAGGCCCCAAAAATGTTTTTCGAGTTATTTAAGATTTCGTCGTGCTAATGTAGGCTACATTGTTTTATCTCGTGTGCAAATAAGGATTCATAATATTATGGATATTAATTAGATATGTTAATAAGGGTATAAGTCTTATTATAAGTGATTTGGGGTCTAAGGAGAGGCCTAAGCCTAATCCAAGATGGAAAATTGCATATTAGACGAAATCTGTAAAAGAGTGCGCACAAGACCTCACTTTGAACGATCATATCTCCAGTTATATTAGGATTTGTGTGAGGATCAACCTATCACATTAACTTCCTTTGAGTCTAGTTTCCAACGCAACAAACCGTTTGTCATTCGGAGGTGTATACAGAAAGTTATGATCATTTTACTCATTCGGTGTCAGATGCGCGAAATCCTGCGCGAAGTGGACTTCGCGCACACTTCGCGCATCCGAGGCAGAATGCTCAGGAAAATGCGCGAAGTCATGCGCGAAGCTTGCACACTTCGCGCATCTGGGCAACATTTCGTGCACCTGGATAGTTTTAATACCCCAAAGACCGACCTAGAGTGTTCCCAACTCATTTTGGGGTTTTGACTTGCTCTCTCAAGAGGGTTTCATCCCAAACTTCATCCCTATGATCTAAGGTAAGATTTTTATAGTTCTTTGAGTAATTTCTACCCCTTAAACACTTATACTAACAAGGATTAATCTTCAAAATCCTTAGATTTTCCTTCTAATTCTTGAATTCTTCAAGAACACCTCAAGTGGAGATTCTTAAAATTCTTACTACAAGAGGTATGTTTATCATCTCCAACTACTCTATGGTGATTATTTATGTAAGATACATACAATAGAACTCATGGGAGGGTGATTGGGAGCCATGGGTTCCTAACCTAGGTTATGTTAGTATTGTAGAGGTTGTGAAATGTGTTATTGAGGTATGGCTCTTGGTAGGGTAGTATTATGTATGCATGCTTGTGCAAATAGAGTTGGGGGAAGATTGATGAACATAAATAGGTAAAGATTGGGTTTTGGAATGAAGGGAAATATTGTAAAAGAGTATTAAAAATCAAGTCGCCCAACTAGTGTTTGATAAAATGTTGCAAGGAGCTGAAACCATAAATGTCATCCTAAATTATGTTTAATTTTGCTATGTTTCAAGTAGGTTGGGATTGCTAGAATTTCCGAAATGTCGTAGTAACTTAAGGAAAGCTTAAACGAGGTATGTATGGCAAATTTTGATTCTTGTAAAATCGCCCAAATGTGTGAGAATTGTTTTTGGCATGTGTTAATTTGAGAAATTGTATGAAATTCTTTGATTTCATTGTTGGGTATTCAATTGATGTTGAACTACATGTGGTGTGTTATGAAATATGAGTGGAAGGATAACAAGGGAACTAGAATTGGTAAATAACTAATAACAAATTATTGTGGTGGCATATATGGCTTCTTGTGGAAGAGATGAAACATTTGAACTGTGGTAAATTGTTGAACATACTTATGTGGGCACTCTCGAATATGGAAACATAGTAATTTGGCTGTGATTTTAGTTTGAAAAATATTTGAGAATATGAATCGAATTGTAAGTTGCTTATTTGAACTTGTTGTAATTTGGTATAGTGCCTTATTTGCTGTTTGTAATTGTTGTGATTGAAACTGTACGGTGGGATCGGGTTGCACACCGCAACATGAAGTAATAAGGTGTGGGTTGGGGTGATAAGGGTGGCCGAGGTAATAAGGGTGCACGAGGTAATAAGGATGGGAAAGCGATCGAAATCGCTATTGAAATTGATATAAAATCATTGAAAAGAAATTGTGGAAGGAGACAGCAGGAGAGTTTGCAACCTGTGGGGCACTGATTGCCCCTTTGTTTGACTACTTGTGTTTTTTGTGATTGATTGGTTGTTGTTCTCCTTGTTGATCTTGAAACGTGCCTTGTGTTGAGAATTATTATTTGAAATGAGGAAGATGTGAAAAACATGGTTGGCTGGCTTATTGATTCTTGGTGTAATTTATTGGCTATCTTATCATCGTGATTCTTGTTTAACGGCTTGAGTTTACTTGGGACAAAGTTTGTCCATACATACCAGTACAATTCTAGTGTACTGACGTCCCTTTTGCCGGGGGCGCTACATTCGTGTTATGATTGTAGGTGGATCGGTAGTAGGCACTTCAGCTCATCGGCAGTAGTATCCTTCTCCTTCCACTGCCCGTTTTGGTGAGCCCCTTTTTTCCTCGGGGCCTTGTGTGGTTCATGCCATTTCTATTTTAGACTTTATTTTGGATTTTGTAAGGTATAGCCGGGGCCTTGTTACCGGCAAGTATTGTATTCCCTTTTGTATCCTAGAGGCTCCGTAGACATGTAAACCGTGGGAGTCCAGTCTTATGTACATATTATGTCGGGCGTTGTAAAAACTGTAAACTTGTTAATGAGTCACTCGCATGGTTATGTTTGTACATTGTGAAATCAGTTATAAATGGGTAAGATATGTGGTTTATGAGAATTAATCAATGTAGGGGTAATGCGTGGGAATGAAAGGCACCCAGGTCCGCTTGACTGGGGCTACCTAGTCAGGCGCCGGTCATGTCCCTCGATTTGGGGCGTGACAAACTTGGTATCAGAGCCTAAGGTTTTAAAGTGTCCTAGGATGTCTCGGAGTCGTGTCTAGTAGTGCCCTTCTTATCGGTGTGTTGTCGACCACATCATATAAGTTAGGGGCTGCACGGACATTTAGAAATTCACCCATTTCTTTGTTAATCTATATCGTGCGGTAAAGTGCATAGTCGAAGTATTAATGTCTAATTCGCACCTTGTTCCAAAATTTTCAGAATATGGCGCCTAAGAAGAAGGCTAGACTCGGACTTGGGGCCAATGTCGGCCCAAGTGCGGCTGCTAATCATGTACCCGATGTTATGGGCGAGAATGACCCACCAGTCCTGAATTTGCCTGGCCCATCTGTTCAAAACCCAAGTGTTCCTATTCCAGCTACGGCAGAGGATGCCACTATCCCTCCTGCCAGTGTTCCTGACTCCGATACAGTTCCAGCTTCTGGTTCTGGTATCTCTAACGAGGATCTTAGGGGAGACATTTATATGTTAACACAGTTAGTGGCCGCCCAGGCCCAGAGATCCCATGATTCCCCTGCATCTTCCAGTGGACAGGGAGATTCCTCCGGCTCCAGAGTCCACCAATTCTTGCGGTTGGGCCCTCCAGAATTCTCAGGCACCGACCCAGAGGCTGACCCACAGGAGTTTCTTGATGGGATATACAAGACCCTCAGAGTGATGTAGGCTACAGATATAGAGGGGGTAGAGTTGGCCTCATACATGCTGAAGGGAGCGGCACGTTCATGGTTCGAGATGTGGGAGGATTCCCGTGAGGAGGGGAGCCCTCCGGCCAGATGGGATGAGTTCGTAGATGCTTTCATGGACCACTTCCTGCTTGCCAAGATAATGGCAGCCCGTTCCACTGAGTTCGATGTCCTTAAAAAGGGCAGTATGATCATTTGGGAATATCACATGGAGTTCGTGAGGTTGTCCAAGTATGCTTCTCATTTAGTGTCGACCATGGATGCCCGGGTTCGATGGTTTGTTCAGGGCCTTATCCTTTTGGTAGTAAATTAGGCCACCACAGTAGCTTTACACTCTAATATGAACTATGGGAGGATTGTGGGGTTCGCTCAGGCCACATAGGCTAGGAAGTTGAAGATTCGTACGGAGAGAGAGAGTAGCAGTAGGGCCTGGTCAATGGGTCATTCGGGGAGATCACTTCCAGGGAGAGGGTTATCAGGGCCATCCCAGTCATATGCCCAGTCCTCTGCGAGTGCACCACTATCTGTGCATAGCCATCAGCTGGGTAGTCATTCGAAACCCGATTTAGATAGTAGGAGCTCTCGCCAGTTTGGTCGTCCTGGGGTGAGATCCCAGTAGTAGGGGAGACCTACATGCCCCAAGTTTGGGAGATTTCATACAGAGACCTGCTAACTTGATATTCCGATATGCTTGTGGTACGGGGTGAGAGGTCACATTCAGCGGGACTGTCGTGCACCCGGTCATGGTATGGGTAGGGGATCTGCTCAGACATCTGGTTCTTCGGCTGCTACATCATCAGCGCGTCCTCCAGCATCAGCAGGGCATGGTGCAACTAGGGGTGGAGCTCATGGTAGGGGTGGACCTAGCCGATTCTATGCGTTGAGTGGCCGCCAAATTGCTGAGGCTTCTCCAGATATTGCCACAGGTATCTTGTCTGTTCAGAATATTGATTGCTATGCCCTCATTGATCCGGGGTCTTCCTTGTCTTATGTTACCCCATTCATTGCTTCAAGTTTTGGGGTAGAACCCGAACAGCTTCATGAGCCGTTCTCTGTATCGACTCCGGTTGGTGATTCTATTACGGCCTCACGAGTCTATAGGAATTGTGTTGTTACGGTGAGTGGTCGTGTTACCACAACCGATCTCATTGAGCTTGGGATGGTAGATTTTGATGTAATTATGGGGATGGATTGGCTCTATTCGTGCTTTGCCAAGCTTGACTGTCGGACGAGAGTCATGAGGCTCGAGTTCCCTAACGAGCCGGTTATTGAATTTAGAGGAAATGGTATAGTGACAAGGGGTAGGTTTATTTCCTACCTTAAGGCTTCGAAGATGATTAAGAAGGGGTGTATCTATCATTTGGTCCGGGTGACGAACACCATCTCAGATGTACATACCCTCGAGTCCATGCCAATTGTAAATGAATTTCCCGAGGTGTTTCAGGATGAGCTTCCAGGGATCCCGCCGGATAGGGAGATCGATTTCGGGATTGATGTATTGTCGGATACTCAGCCAATATCTATTCCACCATACAGAATGGCGCCAACAGAGTTAAGGGAGCTAAAGGAGAAGCTGAGGGATTTATTAGAGAAAGGGTTCATACGACCGAGTGTGTCGCCGTGGGGTGCTCCGGTTCTTTTTGTCAGAAAGAAGGATGGATCACTTCGAATGTGTATTGATTATCGGCAGCTCAACAAAGTCACCATCAAGAACAAATATCCTTTGCCTCGGGTGGATGATTTGTTTGACCAATTGCAAGGAGCAAGGTTCTTCTCTAAAATTGATCTACGGTCCGGGTACCACCAATTGAAGATCAGAGAGCAGGACATTCCTAAGACCGCCTTCAGAACTCGCTATGGTCACTTCGAGTTCTTGGTCATGTCTTTTGGGCTAACCAATGCCCCAACAGCTTTCATGGACCTTATGAATCGGGTTTTCAAGCCATTCCTAGGTTCCCTTGTAATTGTATTCATTGATGACATCCTCATCTACTCTCGGAGCAGGGAAGATCATGCCATTCACCTCAGAGCAGCATTGCAGACCCTTCTTCAGCACCAATTATATGCCAAGTTCTCGAAATGTGAATTTTGGTTGGAGTCCGTAGCCTTTCTGGGGCATGTTATTTCCAGTGAAGGGGTTCAAGTGGATCCTCAGAAAATTGCAGCAGTGAAAGATTGGCCTAGACCTACGACCCCGACAGAGATTCGTAGCTTCTTGGGTTTAGCAGGGTACTATCGGAGGTTCGTGGAGGGATTTTCAACCCTCGCCTCCCCATTGACTAAATTAACGCAGAAGGCTGTTAAGTTCCAGTGGTCCGACGCATGTGAGAAAAGTTTCCAAGAATTGAAGTCAAGATTGACCTCGGCACCGGTATTGTCCTTGCCAGAGCTGACAGAGGGATTTATGGTTTATTGTGATGCCTCCAGGGTTGGTTTGGGATGTGTATTGATGCAGCACGGGAAAGTCATAGCTTACACTTCCAGACAACTTAAGAATCACGAGAAGAATTATCCGACGCATGATTTGGAGCTTGCAGCTGTTGTGTTTGCCTTGAAAATATGGCGGCACTATCTTTATGGGGTTTATGTAGATGTGTTTTCAGACCACAAGAGCCTCTAGTATTTGTTCAAATAGAAGGAGCTGAATCTGAGACAACGGCGGTGGTTAGAATTGCTCAAAGACTATGATATGAACATATTGTACCATCCAGGGAAGGCAAATGTGGTAGCCGACGCTCTTAGTCGAAAATCCATGGGTAGTTTGGCTCATTTGGGTGTGGATCGGAGACCCCTGGCTCGGGAGGTTTACCAATTAGCCAGTTTGGGGGTTCGTATCTCGGCGTCAGACGAGGGGAATGTTTTGGTTCATAATGGAGCGGAATCATCATTGGTTGCGGAAATCAAGGAAAAACAGTTTATGGATCCAGCATTGGTTCAGGTGAAGGAAGTAGTTATAAATGACAAGACCTCAGCATTTGTACTTTGTAGCGAGGATGGTGTATTGCGGTGCCAAGGTAGGCTATGTGTCCCGGACGTGGACGAACTTCGGGAGGAGTAATGGGAGAGGCTCATATTTCCAGGTATTCTGTGCACCCAGGTTCCACGAAAATGTATCATGATCTCAAGGAGATTTATTGGTGGAACGGAATGAAAAGGGATGTGGCAAACTTTGTAGCTAAATGCCCGAACTGTCAGCAAGTGAAGGCCGAGCATCAACGGCCCGATGGATTAACTCAGCTTATAGAAATACCAAGGTGGAAATGGGAGATGATCAATATGGATTTCATGGTGGGGTTACCTCGCACTCAGCGTAAGTTCGACTCAATATGGGTGATAGTGGATCGACTTACCAAATCAGCTCACTTCTTGCCAGTCAAGTCCACTGATACTGCGGAGCAATATGCAAAGTTATATATCAAGGAGATAGTAAGGCTTCATGGCACTCCGCTTTCTATTATCTCGGATCGCGGGGCTCAGTTCACGGCAAATTTTTGGAAGAAGTTTCAGCAAGGTTTGGGAACTCAGGTGAATCTCAGCACAGCTTTCCATCCACAGACCGATGGTCAGGCCGAGCGGACCATTCAGACGCTTGAAGATATGTTACGGGCTTGTGTCTTAGATTTCAAAGGTAATTGGGATGAACACTTACCACTGATAGAATTTTCTTATAATAATAGCTTCATGCTAGCATTCAGATGGCCCCATTTGAAGCATTGTACGGGAGAAGGTGTAGGTCGCCAATCGGGTGGTTTGAGGTAGGTGAAGCGGAATTGCTAGGGCCAGATCTGGTGTACGAAGCTATGGAAAAAGTTAAGGTTATTCAGAAGAGGATGAAAACCACACAGAGTCGCCAAAAATCCTATGAAGACCTTCGCCGAAGAGATTTGGAGTTTCAAGTCGATGATTGGGTGTTCTTGAGGGTATCTCCTATGAAGGAAGTCATGCGATTCGGAAAGAAAGGGAAATTGAGTCCTAGGTATGTTGGGCCATATCGGATCGTTCAAAGAATCGGGCAAGTTGCTTATAGGTTGGAGTTGCCTCCTGAAATGTCATCAGTGCACCCCGTGTTCCATGTGTCCATGTTGAAGAAAGTGATTGGAGATCCATCCACCATCATGCCGGTCGAGGCCATTGAGGTTAATGAGGATTTGTCGTATGAAGAAGTTCCAGTTGCCATCCTTGATAGGCAAGTTCGTAAGTTGAGAAATAAGGAAGTTGCCTCTGTTTAATGAGGATTTGTCGAATGAAGAAGTTCCAGTTGCCATCTTTGATAGGCAAGTTCGTAAGTTGAGAAATAAGGAAGTTACCTCTGTTAAAGTATTGTGGCGAAGTCAACAAGTTGAGGAGGCCACGTGGGAGGCAGAAAAAGAGATGAAGGAAAAGTACCCCCATTTGTTTGATCAAGCTTAGTAGAAATTAGGCGATCCTTCTACTCCTAGTAACTATTGTCTTGTCCAAGTTGTTTCCCTCTTAGTGTTAGTAAAGTTTCCTTCATTTGGTAATGAGTTGTATGTGTTGTTACCTTGGGTCACTTAAACCTTTCTTGATAAATGGAAGCCTTATAAAGATTCATGTGTTAAATAAACAACTAATAGTAAGTGTAGATTGATAATGGTTTGTTTATGTGTACATGGTGTATTGAGACGGTTAAATAAGGTAAGGACTCATTGAATTAGCTAGTTTATGCGCAAATGTAACAAATGTGATAGAATATGTGCAATCGTTGAGGTAAGAAAGTGTATACAAGCTATGGAAAGTGTTGTAATTGTGTATTGTTGTTTGGTAATGTATTTCAGGGGCTCTCTAACGGTGGATATGTCCATATTATAAAGAAAACTCTAGCGAAAGTTTCGGAAATTTATGGAGTTAGCCAAATTCGTGGCTATTGATATATTTCATGATATGAACAAACTAAAGTTACATAAGGAAGGCTAGTGAATGGACCTCAATCCTCATTCGAGGACGAATGATCCTAGGGGGGGGGGAGAATGTAAGGCCCCAAAAAACTTTTTTCGAGTTATTTAAGATTTCGTCGTGCTAATGTAGGCTACATTGTTTTATCTCGTATGAAAATAAGGATTCATAATATTATGGATATTAATTAGATATGTTAATAAGGGTATAAGTCTTCTTATAATTGATTTGGGGTCTAAGGAGGGGCCTAAGCCTAATCCAAGATGGAAAATTGCATATTAGACGAAATCTGTAAAAGAGTGCGCACAAGACCTCATTTTGAACGATCATATCTCCAGTTATATAAGGATTTGTGTGAGGATCAACCTATCACATTAACGCCCTTTGAGTCTAGTTTCCAACGCTACAAACCGTTCATCATTCGGAGGTGTATACAGAAGGTTATCGTCATTTTACTCGTTAGGTGTCAGATGCGCGAAATCCTGTGCGAAGTGGACTTCGCGCACACTTCGCGCATCCGAGGCAGAATGCTCAGGAAAATGCGCGAAGTCATGCGCGAAGCTTGCACACTTCGCACATCTGGGCAACATTTCGCGCACCTGGATAGTTTTAATACCCCAAAGACCGGCCTAGAGTGTTCCCAACTCATTTTTGGGGTTTTGACTTGCTCTCTCAAGAGGGTTTCATCCCAAACTTCATCCCTATGATCTAAGGTAAGATTTTTATAGTTCTTTGAGTAATTTATACTCCTTAAACACTTATACTAACAAGGATTAATCTTCAAAATCCTTAGATTTTCCTTCTAATTCTTGAATTCTTCAAGAACACCTCAAGTGGAGATTCTTAAAATTCTTACTAAAAGAGGTATGTTTACCATCTCCAACTACTCTATGGTGATTATTTATGTAAGATACATACAATAGAACTCATGGGAGGGTGATTGGGATCCATGGGTTCCTAACCTAGGTTATGTTAGTATTGTAGAGGTTGTGAAATGTGTTATTGAGGTATGATTCTTGGTAAGGTAGTGTTATGTATGCATGCTTGTGCAAATAGAGTTGGGGGAAGATTGATGAACATAAATAGGTAAAGATTGGGCTTTGGAATGAAGGGAAATATTGTAAAAGAGTATTAAAAATCAAGTCGCCAACTAGTGTTTGATAAAATGTTGCAAGGAGCTGAAACCATAAATGTCTTCCTAAATTATATTTAATTTTGCTATGTTTCAAGTAGGTTGGGATTGCTAGAATTTCCGAAACGTCGTAGTAACTTAAGGAAAGCTTAAATAAGGTATGTATGGCTAATTTTGATTTTTGTAAAATCGCCCAAATGTGTGAGAATTATTTTTGGCATGTGTTAATTTGAGAAATTGTATGAAATTCTTTGATTTCATTGTTGGGTATTCAATTGATGTTGAACTACATGTGGTGTGTTATGAAATATGAGTTGAAGGATAACAAGGGAACTAGAATTGGTAAAGAACTAATAACAAATTGTTGTGGTGGCATATATGGCTTCTTGTGGAAAAGATGAAACATTTGAACTGTGGTAAATTGTTGAACATACTTATGTGGGCACTCTCGAATATGGAAACATGGTAATTTGGCTGTGAATTCAGTTTGAAAAATATTTGAGAATATGAACCAAATTGTAAGTTGCTTATTTGAACTTGTTGTAATTTGGTGTAGTGCCTTATTTGTTGTTTGTAATTGTTGTGATTGAAACTGTATGGTGGGATCGGGTTGCGCGCCGCAACATGAAGTAATAAGGTATGGGTTGGGGTGATAAGGGTGGCCGAGGTAATAAGGGTGGACGAGGTAATAAGGATGGGAAAGCAATCGAAATCGCTATTGAAATTGATATAAAATCATTGATGAGAAATTGTGAAAGGAGACAGCAGGAGAGTTTGCAACCTGTGGGGCACTGATTGCCCCTTTGTTTGACTACTTGTGTTTTTTGTGATTGATTGGTTGTTGTTCTCCTTGTTGATCTTGAAACGTGCCTTGTGTTGAGAATTATTATTTGAAATGAGGAAGATGTGAAAAACATGGTTGGCTGGCTTATTGATTCTTGGTGTAATTTATTGGCTATCTTATCATCGTGATTCTTGTTTAACGGCTTGAGTTTACTTGGGACAAAGTTTGTCCATAGATACCAATACAATTCTAGTGTACTGACATCCCTTTTGTCGGGGACGCTACATTCATGTTATGATTGTAGGTGGATCAGTAGCAGGCACTTCAGCTCATCGGCAGTAGTATCCTTCATCTTCCACTGCCCGTTTTGGTGAGCCCCTTTCTTCCTCGGGGCACTATGTGGCTCATGCCACTTTTATTTTAGACTTTATTTTGGATTTTGTAAGGTATAGCCGGGGCCTTGTTACCGGCAAGTATTGTATTCCCTTTTGTATCCTAGAGGCTCCGTAGACATGTAAACCGTGGGAGTCCAGTCTTATGTACATATTATGTCGGGCATTGTAAAATTTGTAAACTTGTTAATGAGTCACTCGCATGGTTATGTTTGTACATTGTGAAATCAGTTATAAATGGGTAAGATATGTGGTTTATGAGAATTAATCAATGTAGGGGTAACGCGTGGGAATGAAAGGCACCTAGGTCCGCTTGACTGGGGCTACCCTGTCAGGCGCCGGTCATGTCCCTCGATTTGGGGCGTGACAGTTGTAGAAGCACCAAGAAGGCCATTCACGAGGTCTCAAGCTAAGGACAAGCAAGATAATGTTGTTGGGCTTCAATGGGAGATCAAGAAGGTGCTAATGGTGGAACAAGATCTACAAAATTATGGAGAGGATTTAGCTAACTGCTACACTCATTTCATGGTCTAAGTCCAAGTCCAAGAAGAGCTTGATTGGGGTCCAAGCACCAGCCAGGGAAGGCCTAAATTAGGCGCCTAAATTTTCCTAGTTTGTTAGGACATATTTTATGTTTTCCTAGGTAGTTAGGGTTTTTTTTCTTTTCCTATGATTATTGGAATTACTTTCCAAGAATGACTTGGTTTTTGATTCCTAGTATTTTCCTTTTCCTAAGGTAGTTGGACTTGTTATCCAAAGTAGTTTAGGACTTTATTTCCTTACTTTTAGGTACAATTTCGTGACCCCCTCTATATATAAAGGGGTATCTTCTTTGTTTTTAGGTTGATTTATTATCAATAAAATTTGTGAGATTTTTGTTGCACTCTTGTGTGGCTACTCTTGAATTTATTCTTCAACCTTCAAGATTCAACTTAAGGTGGTAAGATTAAACTCTTTCGAAATCTTAGATCACATCTAGGTATTCAAGTAAGGTGATAAGTTTAGGCTTATTGTTGTTCTTGATATTCTAAAGGGTCGGGTTTCACAATCTATCTCTTGTTTTTAATTCTCTACCAAAGGCGATTAGTTCTTTGTTAGTTAATTGTTGTTGTTAGGATTCAACTTCAAGAATAGACTTCTTGAATTTAAGAAACTCTTTCTTGAATTAAATCTATCTTTAATTTTTGCCTTTTTTTTGTTTCTTTATTTTCTTTTAGCTTCTGCACGTTTCTTGTTTTCCTTTAGTAATTCTTGAATTCCCTATCGTGTTGCTATCAAGTGGTATCAGTGCATAGGCTAATCAAGATTTCAATCTTGATAATCTTGGAAGGTTCTTGAAAAAAAATGGAAAAAAAATCAAATACAGCCCTCAAAAAGTGTTCTTGTTCACTATTATTTTAATAATTCAAGTATTATTTGGTTTCCAAGTCAAGAAATGAAAGAAGAAGAGGGGATCCCCAAAAAAAAGATGTTCTTTCCTTATTCTTGTGGGTTTTGGGTTTCCTAAAATTCTTTCCTTTTTTTTACTAACCAATTCCTATTCTTTCTAGGTTTGGTCATTTATTTTTCTTTCTTATTCTAACTCTATACTCTTATCACCAAGGGTTGTTACTAGTAAGGTTTCTTAATAAATCTAAAGATTACCGACCAACGGTTGCATTGAGTGAAAAAAAGGAAAAACAAAAGTGAGAGATATATATTGCTTTGTTCAATATGTCTCGTACTGGTAGTGATGATGAACAAAGGATTCTTCAAGATGCCGAAATTAAAGGAAGGAATGATTTCACCTTGAAAACTATGCATCAACAATTTGAAAGGTGAAATTTGCAATTCCAAGAGATGAGGGACACCATTGCTGAGCAAAATATTAAAATAGCTGAACTTAGGAGGGGAAATCATGTTAGGCCCCAAGCTAGAAGAAATATGCCCGCCCCCATTGAAAATCAAGAAAACTCAATCGATGATTTTAATAATGATATTGATTTTGATAGGATAGGAAGAGATAGGAGGGGACAAAAAGGAAGACTTGAAGATGATAATATAAGTAGTATAAAAATGACGATGCCATCTTTCTAGGGAACAAGGGATCCAGACATGTACCTTGATTGGGAGAGAAAAGTGGAAGCCATCTTTGACTGCCACAACTATTCGGGGCAAGAAGGTTAAACTTGATGCTGTTGAGTTTTCTGACTACGCAACAATCTGGTGGAAGCTTTCTAGGGATAGATTGCAAGAAGGATAATCACTCGTTGCTACGTGGGCTGAGATGAAGAGGGTAATGAGGAAAATATTTGTACCATCACACTTTCAAAGAGGTCTAGAACAACATCTTCAAAGTTTGAGGCAAGGGTCCTTGTCTTTAGATGAGTACTTTAAGGCTATGGATATGGCTATGATCCAAGCCAACTGTATGGAGGAAGATGAGGCTACAATGGATAGGTTTTTGAATGGTTTAAATAAGGAAATAGCTGATGTAGTCGAATTGCAACAATATATAACTTTAGATGAGTTAGTTGAATTAGTTGTAAAGGTAGAAAGACAAAATAAAAGGAGACAGCAATCTAGCTCATGGAGAAGCCGTCCAACTAATATTCCAAAGAAGCAATGGCCGAAATATGAGGAGACGCCTACTCTTAAATTACATGAAGATAAAGGCAAGAGAAAATTGGAATCCAATGATGGGGGTAAGCCTTTTATGCCTAAGACTTCTACTTTTACTTCTTATATTCAATGTCTCACGTGTCATGGGTGAGGGCATAAGGCTTATGAATGCCCAAGTAGAAGAAACATCCTAATCAAATAGGATGGGAGATATGAGAGCGAAAAAAGTGTACCAAATGAAGAACAAGAAGAAAACTTTGTAGAGAATGAAGAAGGAGAAGAGATGGAGTACATGGATAGTGGGTTGAATTTTGTGGTTAGGAGGCTTATGCACATTAATCTGGGGAACTCTATTGAAGAACAAAGGGAAAATATATTCTATACCCGGTGTGGGATTAAAAATAAAATGTGTTCTATGATAATTGATAATGGGAGTTGTGCTAATGTTGTGAGTGCATATTTAGTGGAAAGGATAGGGTTGGAATGGACGAAACACCCTAGACCTTATAGGTTGCAATGGTTTAATGATAGTGGAGAGGTCAAGGTGATAAACAATGCATGGTCTCTTTTAAGATTGGAAGGTACGCTGACGAAGTTCTATGTGATATATTACCCATGCAAGCTTGTCATATCTTGTTAGGGCGCCCCTGGCAGTATGATAGGAGTGTTTTTCATGATGGGAGGAAAAATAGTTACTCTCTTGAGCATAATGGCAAGAAATACATTCTTGCACCTTTAACTCCTTCCCAAGTGTATGAAGATAAAAAAAAATGAAAGAATCAATGGGAAACATGGGGAGGGATCAAAACAAGAGACTAAAGGGAAAGAAAAAAAGGGAAAATTTGAAGTGACGTCTGAGGTGAGAGAGGGAAGCAATGAGAGGAAGGAAAATGTGGGGAAGAGTGATAAAAAAAGCATTGGTGAGAGGAAATAGGCTAAGATTGAAAAAAAAGTGAGCCTTGCAAAAGCCAAAGAGTGTCTAATTGCGAAAAAGGAGGGGCTGCCTATTATCTTGCTCACTTATAAGGAAGTTCTGCTTAATAATGATTCATTAATATCCTCTTTTCCTAGTGTTATTTATAACCTTTTGCAGGATTTTGAAGATGTTTTCCCTGAGAATCTTCCTAAAGGTTTACCACCTTTAAGAGGAATAGAACATCAAATTGACTTTGTGCCCGGATCACAAATTCCTAATAGGCCTGCTTATAGGAGCAATCCTGAAGAAACAAAAGTATTGCAAAGACAAGTAGAGGAGCTTCTTGATAAGGGATTTGTAAGAGAAAGTATGAGTCCATGTTATGTGCCCGTACTTTTGGTGCCAAAGAAGTATGGCACTTGGAGGATGTGCGTGGAGTGCCGCGCCATCAATAAAATAATGGTAAAGTATCGCCATCCTATTCCTCATTTAGATGATATGCTTGACCAATTGCATGGTTCACAAATATTCTCTAAAATTGATTTGAAGAGTGGACATCACCAAATTACAATGACTCCTGGAGATGAGTGGAAAACAACCTTTAAAACTAAATATAGATTGTATGAATGGTTAGTGATGTCGTTCGGGTTAACTAATGCACCTAGTACATTCATGAGGCTAATGAACCATATTTTTAAGTACTTTCATGGAAAATCTGTAGTCGTTTATTGTGATGATATTCTGATCTTTTCTAAATCTTTAGAAGAACATGTCAAACATTTGAAACAAGTTTGTAATGTGCTTAGGGAGCAACAATTGTATGTAAATCTATCCAAGTGCACTTTTTGTCTAGATAAGGTAGTTATTCTGGGTTTTATTGTGAGTTCTAGAGATGTTGAAGTAGATGAAGATAAAATCAAAGCAATTAAAGATTGGCCTACACCTAATAGCATTAGTGAAGTTAGAAGTTTTCATGGACTTGCTAGCTTTTGTAGGAGATTTGTTAGAGATTTTAGCTTAATTGCTGCACCTTTAACTGAAGTCATTAAAAAGGATAAGGTCTTTAATTGGGGAACAGAACAAGAGCTTGAATTTAATATTTTGAAGGATAAATTATGTTCTTCTCCTTTGTTACAATTACCTGATTTTAACAAGTCTTTTGAAATTGATTGTGATGCATCTGGTAGAGGTATTGGGGCTGTTTTAATGCAAGATTCAAAACCAATCGCTTATTTTAGTGAGAAGTTGAATAGAGCTGCATTGAATTTTTCTACTTATGATAAAGAATTGTATGCCTTGGTAATGGCTCTTGCTACATGGCAGCATTATTTGTGGCCAAAGGCGTTTGTGATAAAAACTGACCATGAGTCCTTAAGATACTTGAAAAGCCAAGGGAAATTGAGTAGAAGACATGCTAGATAGGTTGAATTCATTGAGACATTTCCTTATGTGATTAGCTACAAGCAAGGTAAAGACGATATAGTTGCTGATGCGTTTTCAAGAAGGTACGCTCTTGTTTCTACTCTTACTTCTAAATTGATGGAATTTGATCATATTAAGGATTTACAAGTTGATGATTCTGCTTTTAATGTCGCATTTTCGACATGTTTAAATGGGCCTTTTGAGAAGTATAATATGAAAGATGAGTTTCTTTTTAAAGAGAATAAGCTTTGTGTCCCTAATTGTTCTTTGCGAGAAGTTTTTATGAGGGAAGCACGTTGTGGGGGACTTATGGGGCACTTCGGTGTGCCTAAAACACTTGACATCCTTGCTGAAAATTTCTTTTGGCCTAATATGAGAAAAGATGTAGAAAGATTTTGTGCTCAATGCCTTGAATGCAAACAAGCTAAATCTAAAGTGTTGCCACATGGTTTATACACGCCATTACATGTGCCTATTTCACCTTGGATTGATATTTCTATGGACTTTGTGTTAGGACTGCCTAGAACAAGGTATGGTAAGGATAGCATCTTTGTTGTGGTAGATAGGTTCTCAAAATGGCTCGCTTTATTCCTTGTTTAAAGACTAATGATGCTTCTCATGTTGCTGATATATTTGTTAGAGAAGTTATTAAATTGCATGGTATACATCGAACTATTGTTAGCAATAGGGATGCTATGTTTCTAAGCCACTTTTGGCGTGTGCTTTGGGGAAAATTGGGCACAAAGTTGTTATTTTCTACTTCGTGCCATCTGATGGGCAAACTGAGGCAGTAAATAGAACTTTAGGAAATATGTTAAGGGCTGTTCTAAAAGGAAAATTAACTTCTTGGGAAGAGCACTTGCCAATGGTAGAATTTGCATACAATCGAACTGTTTATTCATCTACTGGTTATTTTCCTTTTGAAGTTGTTTATGGCTTTAACCCCCTTAAAGCCCTTGACTTATTTCCCTTGTCTACTAATGAGATAGTTAGTCTTAATGGAAAGAAGAAAGCTGATTTGATGAAGACTATTCATGAGCATACGAGACTTGCAATTGAGATGAGGATTGAGCAAATAGCTAAACGAAGGAATAAAGGTCGAAAATCAGTTATCTTTGAGACTGGTGATTTGGTTTGGGTTCATATGAGGAAGGAGAGATTTCCATCAAAAACTAAGACAAAATTGCACCCTAGAGCAGATGGACCATTTAAAGTACTTGAAAGAATTGGAGATAATGCTTACAAATTGGACCTTCCAGGTGAGTTTCAAGTAAGTGTGTAACGATCCGGCCGGTCATTTTTTAAATTTACGCTCTGATCCCCAATTTAACTATTCCCCTAAGTTCATTTCTGCTATTATGGTTTGCCGGGAGGGTCGGTTCTGGAATAGGGAGTGTTTTGGGACACTTAGTCCCTAAATGAGAGCCTTGTAGTTGAAAAATGGCCCGTATTCGGAACAGTGTTAAGACGACCTCGGAACGGAGATCCGATTGTTCCATTAGCACCATTAGGTGATTTCAGGGTTGGGAGCACGTTCGGAATGTATTTTGGAGGTCTGTAGTTCAATTAGACTTGAAATGCCGAAGTTTGAAATTTTGGCAAAATCCGGTCATTAGGTGAGATTTTTATCCGGGCGTCAGAATGGAATTTCGACAATTTCAGTAGCTTCGTTAGGTGATTTTGGATATGTCTGCAAATTTTTAGGTCATTCGGATATCGTTTGGTCGGGTATTCGATCGAATGCGCATTTCTAAAGTTATGAAGAAACTTAGGCTTGAATCTGATGTAATTTGATGGTTTTACTGTTGTTTGATGTATATTTGTAATTGGAACATGTTTGAATGAAGTATTAGAACGTATCTGTGCTTTTGGTTGATGTCACGGGGGCCTCGGGTGTGTTTTGAATGAGTTTTGATCAAGTATGGACACCCCGGAACTTAGAAAAATGGAGGTGGCAGTAGTGGAGGCGCGGACCGCGCTGTTTTTCGCGCTGGGCGCGCGGCCGCACACGGAAGATCTACAGGCTGCTGGTTCTACTTTGGAAGCTCATATCTTCTTATCTACACGGAATTTTGAGGTGATTCAAAAACTAAAGTTGTCGAGCTTTGAATCTAGTTTTCAGAAACATATTATAATAGGCATTTGGAAATCTGTAGCGAAAGTTATGGCCAAAATAGTGAAGCCTGTTAGTTCAGTCATATTGTTGCGCGGCCGCGACCATTTTTGTGCGGTCAGCACTCCCTAGGCGCGGACCTCGGTCATTTTTGTGCGGTCAGCACTGTCGGAATCTGAGGGGTACTTCTATAAATCCGAGGTTTTGGATTTTACTTGATATTTTGACCTACAGAGCTCGGATTTTGGCGATTTTTTGAAGGTTTTCAAGAAATTCATTGGGGTAAGTAATTCTAACTCAGATTTGGCTAGATTACATGAATATATCATTGGATCCATCTTTTAATTTGTGATTTGGGATGGAATTTGGGAAGAAAATTGGTAAAATCTCCCAAAATATAAAATGATGATTTGAAGGACCAAACGATATCAGAATTGGAAGTTCTTGGTATGTACGGACTCGTGTTGAGATACGGAACCCGAATATATAACTTTCGTAATTTTTTGAGAAGCGTACCGAAAGTCGGGTTTTGGCAACTTGTGGTTTTTGGTGTATTTCGAATTGTTTCGATTGGGTAATGCCCAATTGGCCTATTTTGATGTATTTCGATTGATTTAGATCAGATACTACACCTGTGGAGGCCGATATTCATGGCAAGAGAGTTGTCTCTTAGCGGTTTCGTACCAGAGTCGAGGTAAGTGGCTTGTCTAACCTCGTGTGGGGGAACCTTCTCCCCTAGGATATTATGTGTTATTTTAAATGCCTTGTACGCGAGGTGACGAGCGTCTACATGCACAGATTGTTGGAAACCACGTTACTTGAACTATTCAAATCGTGATATTTTTGTTATTTAGCTGATTAAATTGTAACATTTACGTGATATTCATTAGAAAAACATGGTTAGATAGGATTTATCTGTCTAAGTGCCTATTTGCCTACTTGTATTTCTTGAAACTTGTTGATACTGGTTTTGGTGTAATTGTAGTTATGTATTTCATATTTCTCTGTGTTTTCCTGTTTGTTGTTGTGTTGGTGGACTGCGGGTTCTGTTCCCGGAGATCCAAGGGCTGCGGGTTCGATTCTCAGAGACCCGGAGTTGTAGTGTTTGTGGACTGCAGGTTCCATTCCCGGAGATCCAAGGGCTGCGGGTTCGATTCCCGGAGACCTGGAGTTTATTGAGATATTGAGATACAGACTGCGGGTTCGATTCCCGGAGATACTGAGCTATTGAGACACGGACTGCGGGTTCGATTCCTGGAGATCCTGAGATATTGAGGTACGGACTGTGGGTTCAATTCCCAGAGATCCTAGGGTTGTGGGTTCGATTCCCGGAGACCCAGAGACACTAATGTAGGGACTGCGGGTTCAATTTCCGGAGATCCTGAGTTGTTGGATATAGAGGGGGACTACGGGTTCAATTCCCATAGATCCTAGACATGCTGATTCAAATTTATGTTGTTTTGGTTACTTGTTATTAGCTTAATTATAGACGGTTGCAGAAATTACTTTATTGTTGTTATTTCAGATTCATTCTTACTTATTCCTGCTTATTACTGTTTTTATCATTATGTTATTGTTCTCTCGGTAGGGCCCTGACCTCCCTCGTCACTACTCCATCGAGGTTAGGCTTGGCACTTACTGAGTACTGTCGTGGTGTACTCATGCTACTCTTCTGCACACTTTTGTTGCGCAGATCCAGGTACATTAGGTCAGGCTCATCTCGGGTGATTTAGCAGCACTTCAGAAGACTTGTGGTATGATCTGCTACGTCCGCGGATCCGAAGGGTCTCCTTCTATTCTCATTAGTGATAGCAGTTATTTTCCCTTGTTCTCGTTGTTTAGACATTCTTGATGTATAAAGCCACAGTTGTACTCTTCTTTTAGTGTGTGTTACCCGTTGGATTCCGGGTCTTGGTAGTGTGCTATTTAGTGTGTTTTGGCGAAGTGTATGTGCCAAACGGCACTTATTACATTCCTTCTTATATCATTCCGCTATTTTCTTATCTTTTGTTCATGAATTTGTATATTATGCATCGTGTTAGGCTTACCTAGTCCCGAAGACTGGGTGCCGTCATAACAGGTTAACGGTTGGTGAACTAGGGTCGTGACAAGTTGATATCAGAGCTCTAGGTTCGTAGGAGTCACGAGAAACAGACCGGTTACTTAGATTCTCGCTGACCGATATGGAGACGTCTGTATTTATCCATGATGGGCTATGTAACTGTTTAGAAAACTCTTCAATTCTTTGAATTCCTTATCGTGCGTCATTTATTTAGTTGGAGCCTATATCATATGTTCTTTTGCATCCACTCGTGTATTGAAATTGCGCGCTCGGTATCAAGTATGCGCCGACGGTTCATGACGCTACAGAGGGATTATAATAGAGCCAAGAATTTACTCAACCATTGTTACCGCGTGTCATCCATATCGATAATGCAAAAGTATTGAGAGATCCATTCAATTGTGCAAATGGGGGTGCACTAGGTTCTGATATTTGATTGATAAGTACGGTCTTGAGAAGGTTTACTTAACTGCCTAATCGTCGCAGTGATGGTAGAACCACGGGGTGGATGTAGATCTAAAGATAGTTGGTGGTAATAAAGACTATATGGTTCGTATGAAATGTCTATTTAGCGAAGGGTACAACTAGCAATAGAGATACTGGGGGAAATGAGTTTAACTGTCTTAAGAAGGACATGTACCAAACGAATATCTTGGTCTCTCTTATGATGAAGACGAACAAATGATAAAGGCTATTGTCATGGATTAGCAAGATGTATCTTATGGCTTCGTGCCAAGTGAAAGGATTTCACTATCAATGATCAAATTATGGGTCATGTGTCATATCAGATTTGGCCTACGATGTATCTAGGTGCTATTCAAAAGGTTCTTTGAAACTTGCGGATGGGCAAGAGTTGAGGCTCGTATGGTATGATGTTGGGACTTTTGATGTTCCTGTGTCCCTAATAAATTCTACCTTTCATTATCGGCAGGGAAGATTTCGGCGAAGGCTACATGGTGCTTCGTAGGTGTGAGAATCACAGTATTTCTTAAGCTGTCGCTGTAAAGAATGCTCGATGCATGGAGCGAGAAGATATTTGGTTGTATTGGGATGAGGTCATACCCTATGGTGTCAGAGTGTTAATAGAGCACATGTGGTTATATTCGTTGGATCAAGTGAATTGTAGTTGAATAAGAGTAAATAACTTGAGAGAATGGTTCTAATGTGTTCGAGAGTCGTGTAATAGTGGCTTTGAGCTAAGTGGGAGAGTCCCACCGCTTACAATTGAGTCGCATGGTTAATTACATGCGTGAATTCTGGGTATTAGCATTAATGGGCTATTGCAGCTACAGAAAAGGACCATGAGTTGTAATTGAGTATATGAATTGTTGAATGCATGTTATGGTCGGCCTTACTGGCTCACGTTCAACTTGAGGGAGGATTCATGATTTACGCCTCGTATAGGTGCAGGTTGCGAGGGAAGTGGTTCCGCTAGGGGCTTTATCGAGAGGGTATTCATATGTTATAAAATTCAGTAGAGTTGGTTGCGTACTGGGGAAAGTTAGGGCCGAATGGCTCTCAATAGCGGTCTTAGTGAATTCAAGAGGTAAAGTGTAGTGCCTGATAATACTGAGACTATAAGTACAGTTGGGAGTCAAATTTTTGAAGCAACTTATAAAGAAAGGGCACAAAACGTTCTATGATGTTTTGACTTGTGGTGTAGTATTTGAGAGACCTGAAATGGTCGTCGTTCTTAAGATAGCATGGCCTCATGATTTAAGGTCACTCGGGGTGAGTGCGGTTGGAATAAGTTTGGTATTGAAGGGAGATATTAACATTTCTAAGGCAATCCAGGATAAACTGGAAGGAAGCAGATTGATTAGCCATAATTGAGTTGGCATGTTGGTGTCAATGATCGGTTCATGCAATGTGATCGAGTTATGCATGTGATTTGTGGCGGTGCATTTGAGACTTGTCAGCCGCAATGATTGATGTTATTCTAAAGTATTCTTCTGTTAGGGGCCTGTTATGAGTAGGCAGATCTCGGGAAGGGTTATGGTGGCTTGGACCACTACTTAGAGATTGGCATATTCAACGGTTATGGGAATTCGCCTATATGTTGCTATAGTTCTCCTGAAGTGAGTTAAATGGAAAGTCTTATGTGATGAAGTATTAGCCTATCGTCGTTTCCAGAGTTATGATAGGAATCATGTCTATCGTATATCGACACGTGAGGTGCAGTGAGTGGTATGGAATTTGATGTAAGGACCAAGGTCGCAGTTTGGTTAGTGAATTTGATATAAAGAGCTCGGATGAGTAGGAAAGGAGTTTCAGTGTTTTGAGTAAGATGGGTATTAACGTCAGTATAACTTGAGATTGGTGTTCTGTAAGAAAGGCTTTGCATCCCGGTTAGGGACTCCTAATCGCTTTTCAGTGTTAGTGCAGCCGGTGGTTTGAATGTGCAGGCTCGTTTAATTATTCGGAAGATGGTGGGAGCTTGTCCCACAAGAAGATTTTATAGGTGTGACATGTAGTCATTTGATTTGGTTAGAAATTTAAACCAAGTATGAGGATTTTGGTGATATCATCCATTTGAGAATTTATGCCTGGAGGGCACTTCTGCTTATTGGGTTATAGACCTGTGAAATATTATTAACTTAGCTTGGCACGACCAGAATAGGCTTAAGGTCGGTGGACAGATTTAAATGTGGAAGTGAGCCTTACGTCACGCCAGTTGTGTTAATCTAAACAATGCGCTCCTTATGGAGGATAGTCGCGGTCTTATTTCGTGGTTAGTTAATTCATGTAAAGATATATTACGTCGTACGAGTTGTGAGACGGCTTGGTAAATTCCTTATGTGTTGAGGTTCCGCTCAGCGGTGATGTTATATAAGCATGATGGCTCTTGGGACTTAGATTATATATCGCAGCTCAGTTGTGCTTGAGTTTGTAGCCTATAACGCTATATAGTTCCTTGTGAACGATATTATGCACCTTAGTGTGCTCATGACCGATATTCAGTATTTTGACGTGATGAGCTATTCAGCTCGATGTATGGCTCTTTGTTGAGTTTTATATATGGGTCGGGTGGCACGCCGCCATGGTTATATTGTTTGGATCGGGTGGCACGCCGCCATGGTTATATTATTTGGATCGGGTGGCACGCTGCCATAGTTATATTGTTTGGATCGGGTGGCACGCCGCCATGGGTATATTGTTGGGATCGGGTTCCACGCCGCAACAGTGTGATGTTTATTTCAGTGTCCATATTTGTTGTTATGTGTCCTGTTTCCTATTTTTTTAGGAAGTCCATGTTAGTGTGAGAGTTGAATAGTTCTCTCTAGTGTTCGCCTTCCTTTTGTATCACGTACGAATTAGTGGCCTACTGACACATTGCGTCATCTTGTAGGACTTTTGATTATGTCTAAGGTGGCTTATCGCCTGAGCAGTTCGTACTGGGTGAGATGAGGTTATGGGATTTGGGGTTAGTGCAAACTGATTATACGAAGTATATTATAGAGAAAAAGATCATTCTCTGGTTTAGGACAAGGTAATGGATCTTGTCAGGAGTATAGACCTAATGAATTGTTGATTCAGTAGTTGGTTATGAATACCGACACATCTCTTCTGTCGTGTCAGTGTTGTAAAAGTTAGAACAAGACCTATGTAGACTATGAGGTGCAATGAGAGCATCTAATTCATCGAATTTTTGGCTAATTTGGTCACAAAATATTATCGTGGTCTTGTGGATTTTGTGTTGCAAGGTAAGAATCCAGCAAGGTTATGCAGTCATGGTTGAGGACGGCGTGTAGGGAATAATGGAGTGATATCTTGATGAAAAACAAGCCTGATATAGAATTCCGGATGTTGGAATTAGGCTCTAAGACTTATTTGTTTGAACAAGAGGGAATATCTTCAGATTATATCAGACTAATGTGCTCAGCTGAGTCCGAGATTCATTGTCCCTTTGAGATTTTGAGGCATGTTGGGGAGGTTGCTTATGAGCCAGCCTTACCTCCTAGCCTTGTCGAAGCAATCCCGTATTTCATGTCCCTATGCTCCGGAGATACCATGGTAACCGCCGGACATGTTGGGTTTCACTTCTGTTCAGCTATGCGAGGATCTGCCTTATGTTGAGGAGCCAGTGGCCATTCTGGACAGGCAAATCAGGAAGCTAAGGTCAAAGAACATCGCTTCAGTAAAGGTCCAGTGGCGGGGTCAGCCGGCCGAGGAGGCGACTTGGGAGACCGAGCAGGATATGCGCAACCAGTACCCTCATCTCTTCACCACTCCAGGTATGTTTTCTATACTCGTTCGAGGACGAACGGATCTTTTAAGTGTGGGAAGATGTAACGACCCGATCGGTCATTTTTGAAATTTATGCTCCGATCCCCAATTTAACTGTTTCCCTAAGTTCATTTCTGCTATTGTGGTTTGCCGGGAGGGTCGGTTTTGGAATTTGGAGTGATTTGGGACACTTAGTCCCTAAATGAGAGCCTTGTAGTTGAAAAATGGCCCGTATTCGGAACAGTGTTAAGATAACCTCGAGAACGGAAATCCGATGGTTCCATTAGCTCCGTTAGGTAATTTCGGGGTTGGGAGCGCGTTCAAAATGTATTTTGGAGGTCTGTAGCTCAATTAGGCTTGAAATGCCGAAGTTTGGAATTTTGGCGAAATCTGGTCGATAGGTGAGATTTTGATCCGGGCGTCAGAATGGAATTCCGACAATTTCAGTAGCTTCGTTAGGTGATTTTGTATATGTCTACAAATGTTAAAGTCATTCGGATATCGTTTGGTCGGGTATTCGATCGAATGCGCATTTCTAAAGTTATGAAGAAACTTAGGCTTGAATATGATGTAATTTGATGGTTTTAGTGTTGTTGGATGTATTTTTGTGATTGGAACAAGTTTGAATGAAGTATTAGAACGTATTTGTGCTTTTGTTCGATGTCCCGGGGGCCTCGGGTGTTTTTTGAATGAGTTTTGATCATGTACGGACACCCCGGAACTTAGAAAAATGGAGGTGGCAGCAGTGGAGGCGCGGAACGCGCTGTTTTTCGCGTTGGGCGCGTGGCCGCACACGGAAGATCTGCAGGCTGCTGGTTCTACTTCGGAAGCTCATACATTTTTATCTACACGGAATTTTGAGGTGATTCAAAAACTAAAGTTGTCGAGCTTTGAATCTAGTTTTCAAAAATATATTATAATAGGCATTTGGAAATCTGTAGCGAAAGATATGGCCAAAATAGTGAAGCTTGTCAGTGCAGTCAAATTGTTGCGCGGCCACGACCATTTTTGTGCGGTCAGCACTCCCTGGGCGCGGACCACGGTCATTTTTGTGCGGCCAGCACTGTCGGAATCTGAGGGGTACTTCAATAAATCCGAGGTTTTGGATTTTATTTGATATTTTGACCTACAGAGCTCGGATTTTGGCGATTTTTCAAAGGTTTTTCAAGAAATTCATTAAGGTAAGTAATTCTAACTCATATTTGGCTAGATTACATGTATATATCATTGAATCCATCATTTAATTTGTGATTTGGGATGGAATTTGGGAAGAAAATTGGTAAAATCTCCCAAAATGTAAAATGATTATTTGAAGGACCAAACGATATCAGAATTGGAAGTTCTTGGTATGTACGGACTTGTGTTGAGATAAGAAACCCGAATATATAAATTTCATAATTTTTTGAGAAGCGTACCAAAAGTCGGGTTTTGGCAACTTGTGGTTTTTGGTGTATTTCGAATTGTTTCGATTGGGTAATGCCCAATTGGCCTATTTTGATGTATTTCTATTGATTTAGGATACTACACCTGTGGAGGCCGATATTCATGGCAAGAAAGTTATCTCTTAGCGGTTTCGTAGGGGAGTCGAGGTAAGTGGCTTGTCTAACCTCGTGTGGGGAACCTTCTCCCCTAGGATATTATGTGTTATTTTAAATGCCTTGTACGCGAGGTGACGAGCGTGTACATGCGCATATTGCTGGAAACCACCTTACTTGAACTGTTCAAATCGTGATATTTCTGTTAATTAGCTGATTAAATTGTAACATTTACCTGATATTCGTTAGAAAAGCATGGTTAGATAGGATTTATCTGTCTAAGTGCCTAGTTGCCTTACTTTTATTTCTTGAAACTTGTTGATACTGGTTTTTGGTGTAATTGTAGTTATGTATTTTATATTTCTCTTTGTTTTCCTGTTTGTTGTTGTGTTGGTGGACTGTGGGTTCAATTCCCGGAGATTGAAGGGCTGCGGGTTCGATTCCCGGAGACCCGGAGTTGTAGTGGTCGTGGACTGCGTGTTCGATTCCTGGAGATCCAAGGGATGCGGGTTCGATTCCCGGAGACCCGAAGTTTATTGAGATATAGAGATACAGACTGCGGGTTCGATTCCCGGAGATCCTGAGCTATTGAGACACAGACTGCGGGTTCGATTCCCAAAGATCTAAGATATTGAGGTACGGACTGCGGGATTCAATTCCCGGAGATCCTAGGGTTGCGGGTTTGATTCCCTGAGACCCAGAGTTATTGATGTAGGGACTACGGGTTCAATTCCCGGAGATCCCGAGTTGTTGGATATAGAGGGGGACTGCGGGTTCAATTCTCGTAGATCATGGACTTACTGATTCAAATTTATGTTGTGTTGGTTACTTGTTGTTAGCTTAATTGTAGAACGGTTGCAGTAATTACCTTATTGTTCTTATTTCAAATTCATTCTTACTTATTCCTACTTATTACTGTTTTTATCATTATGTTATTGTTCTCTCGGTAGGGCCCTGACCTCCCTCGTCACTACTCCATCGAGGTTAGGCTTGGCACTTACTGAGTGCCGTCGTGGTGTACTCATGCTACTCTTCTGCACACTTTTGTTGTGCAGATCCAGGTACATCAGGTCAGGCTCATCTCGGGTGATTTAGTAGCACTTTAGGAGACTTGAGGTATGATCTGCTGCGTCCGCGGATCCGGAGGGTCTTCTTCTATTCTCATTAGTGATAGCAGTTACTTTCCCTTATTCTCGTTGTTTAGACATTCTTGATGTATAGAGCCACAGTTGTACTCTTCTTTTAGTCTGTGTTGCCCGTGAGATTCCGGGTCTTGGTAGTGTGCTATTTAGTGTGTTTTGGCGAAGTGTATATGCCAAGCGACACTTATTACATTCCTTCTTATATCATTCCGCTATTTTCTTATCTTTTGTTCATGAATTTGTATGTTCCGCATCGTGTTAGGCTTACCTAGTCCCGAAGACTGGGTGCCGTCATGACCGGTTCACGATTGGTGAACTAGGGTCGTGACAAAGTGCTACTTTCAATGTTGTTGACTTATCCTTGTTCAGTATAGGTTCAAATTCGAGGAAGAATTCTTTTCAAGAGGAGGGGAACGATAGCTTAATGGACAAGGATAAAGTTGTAGATGCACCAAGAAGGCCATTCACGAGGTCTCAAGCTAAGGAGAAGAAAGACAAAGTTGTTAGGCTTCAATGGGAGATCAAGAAGGCGCTAATGGTGGAACAAGATCTTCAAATTATGGAGAGGATTTAGCTAAGTGCTACACTCATTTCATGGTTCAAGTCCAAGTCCAAGAAGAGGTTGATTGGGGTCCAAGCACCAGCCAGGGAGGGCCTAAATTAGGCGCCTAAATTTTCCTAGTTTGTTAGGACATATTTGATGTTTTCCTAGGTAGTTAGGGTTATTTTTTCTTTTCTTAAGATTATTGGAATTACATTCCAAGAATGACTTGGTTTTTGATTCCTAGTATTTTCCTTTTCCTAAGGTAGTTGGACTTGTTGTCCAAAGTAGTATAGGACTTTATTTCCTTACTTTTTAGGTAGAATTTCGTGACCCCCTCTATATAAAGGGGTATCTTCTTTGTTTTTAGGTTGATTTACTATCAATGAAATTTGTGAGATTTTTCCTACAATCTTGTGTGGATACTCTTGGATTTATTCCTCAACCTTCAAGACTCAACTTAAGGTGGTAAGATTAAAATCTTTCTTAGATCACTTCTAGGTATTCAAGAAAGGTGATAAGTTTAGGCTTTTATTGTTGTTCTTGTTATTCTAAAGGATCGGGTTTCACAATCTATCTCTTGTTTTTAATTCTCTACCAAAGACGATTAGTTCTTTGTTAGCTAATTATTGTTGTTAGTATTCAACTTCAAGAATAAACTTCTTGGATTCAAGAAACTCTTTCTTGAATTCAATCTATCTTTAATTTTTGCCTTTTTCGGATCTTTATTTTCTTTTAGTTGCCGCACATTTTTTGTTTTTTTTTAGTACTTCTTGAATCCCAATCGTGTTGTTATCAGTCCTGATACATCTTCGTGGCACCGAGGTGAATAGAATACCGCGAACTATGGGCCTCCGCTAAGATCAACTCTCGAATCCCATCCCATTGACATTGGGCACACAAACTCGCCCATGCAACCTCAAAACACCATCATCATCTAAAGTCACCTTCGTGGCACCTTCACATTGCACCGTGTCCCTCAGGACACACAAATGAGGGTCATCAAACTGCCGATCACAGATACGCTCCAATAATGAAGAACGAACGACCATGGAATCTAACACTCTACTAGACTCAGAAATGTCCAACCTCACAAACCGATTGCAAAAGGCCTGAATATCCAAGGCAAGTGGCTCTGGCTGACCAGAACATAAGCAAGACTACCCATGCTAGCGGACTTCCTACTCAATGCATCGGCCACCACATTGGCTCTACCCAGGTGGTACAAAATAGTAACATCATAATCCTCCAATAGCTCCAACCACCTTCGCTGCCTCAAGTTCAAGTCTTTCTGCTTGAACAAGTATTACAAACTCTTGTGATCAGTGTACACCTCATATGTTACACCATATAAGTAATGCCTACAAATCTTCAAAGCATGAACAATGGCTGCCAACTCTAAATCATGGACCGGATAATTCTTTTCGTAGATCTTCAATTGCCTTGAAGCATAAGCAATGACTCTGCCATCCTCAATCAATACTTCACCAAGCCCAATACGGGAAGCATCACAATAAATTATATAAGGCCCTGAGCCTGTGGGCAAAACTAATATTGATGTCGTAGTTAGAGCTGCCTTGAGCTTTTGAAAGCTCTCATCGCACTCGTCTGACCGCCTGAACTTGGCACCCTTCTGGGTCAACCTGCTCATCGGGGCTGCTATAGATGAAAACCCATCCACGAACAGACAGTAATAACCTGCTAAACCAAGAAACTCTGAATCTCAGTCGCTGAAACTGGTTGAGGCCAATTCTTGACTGCATCAACCTTCTTCGGGTCTACCTGAATACCCTTTGCTGATACGACATGACCCAAAAATGCGACTAAACTCAATCAGAACTCGCTCTTCAAGAACTTAGCATGCAACTGACTATCCTTCAGAGTTTGAAAAACCACTCTGAGGTGCTGGTCGTGCTCCTCCTGACTGTGGGAGTACACCAGAATATCATCAATAAAGACTATCATGAACAAGTCTAGATAAGGCCTGAACACTCGGCTCATCAACTCCATAAATGTTGTTGGGGCATTGGTCAACCCGATTGACATGACCAAAAACTCATAATGCCCATACCGAGTGTGAAATGTTGAAAACACCTTCGCACCCTGCAGCTGCTCAAACAAATCATCAATCCTCGGTAGTGGATACTTGTTCTTAATCGTCACCTTGTCCAACTGCCGGTAATTAATGCATATCTTCATCGATCCATCTTTTTTCTTCACAAATAGCACCAGCGCACCCCAAGGAGAAACACTAGGCCTGATAAAACCCTTCTCTAGCAAATCCTGCAACTGGTCCTTTAACTCCTTCAGCTCTGGCGGGGCCATACGATACGGCAGAATAGAAATGCGTTGCGTGCCTGGGGCCAGATTAATACAGAAATGAATATCCCTGTCGGGCGGCATACCCGATAGGTCTGAAGGAAAAACCTTGGGGAAATCCCGAACAATAGGAACAAAGTCAATAGAAGGAACCTCTATGCTGGAATCGCAAACATACGCCAGATAGACTAAACACCCCTTCTCGGCCATATGTCGAGCCTTCACATAAGAAATAACAATGTGGGTGGCATGTCCTGGGATCCCTCTCCACTCCATTCGGGGCAAATCTGGAAAGCCATGGTCACGGTCTTGGCGTGACAATCCAAGATAGCATGATACGGTGACAGTCAATCCATCCCTAATTTAACATCAAAATCCACCATGTCTAAAAGAAATAAATCAACACGGGTCTCAAGACCGTTAAACACTATAACACAGGAATGACGAACTCGATCGACCACTATAGAATCACCCACTAGTGTAGATACGTATACAGGGATACCCAAAGCATAACTAGGCATAGCCAGGTAAGGTGCGAATAGGATGACACATATGAATACGTAGAACCAGGGTCAAATAGCACTGAAGCATCCCTATCATAGACCAGAAAGTACCTGTAATAACAGCATCTGAAGACTCAGCCTCTGGCCTGGCTGGCAAAGCATAACACCGGGGCTGGGCCCCACCTCCCTAAACCATGTCTCTATGATGATCGGCTACTGACTGACCACCTCTGTCGGTTTGAGCTCCACCTCTATGGTCTCTACCTCCACCTCTATGTTCCCTACCCCCGCATCTAGCTTGCTGGGCGAGCTGTGGATCACCTGATGCCTAAATTATTTGGCGAGGCCTTGTTACTGAGAGCTGCCGGAGGCTCGAGGCCAAAACCTGACAATGTGACCGGGGTTACCACAACTATAACAAGCCCTCTGTTGTTGCTACTGCTGGCCCTGTCGACCTAAATGTCCTCCCCGGAAGCTCTAAAGTGGGGGTGCACTGATAGTCTACTGATCCGAATAGTACTATTGAGAACCACTGCTACCCGGAGTACCATGAGAAACTTGAAGCGCTGACTGAAAGGGCCTCGGTAACTGACCTCTACCATAGGAATCCCTACCTCCCGTACCACTGAACCTACCAGAATGACGAGGCCTCTTGTCCAACATCTGACCACCTCCCCGTGTGAGGACCATCTCAACTCTACAGGCCGCATTGGTTGCCTCCTGAAAGGAAATATCACAACCAGCTCCCATGGCCATCTGGAGACGGATCGGCTGAATCAATCCATCAATAAATCTTTGCACCCTCTCTCGCTCTGTGGGGAGTACAACAATAACATGGCGTTCCAAGTCAATAAACCGAGTCTCATACTGTGTAACTGTCATGGAGCCCTGCTGGAGACGCTCAAACTGCTTGCGAAGTGCCTCCCGCTGAGTAACTGGGAGAAACGTCTCCAAAAATAACTTCGCGAACTGATCCCATGTCAATGCTGGAGACCCCGCTGGTCTAGATAGGCAATAATCCCTCTACCAAGTCTTGGTGGATCCTGCAAGTCGGAAGGTGGAAAAATCGATCCCATTGGTCTCCACTATACCTATGGTCCTAAGGATCTCATGACAGCTAAATAAGAAATCATGTGGATCCTCTGATGAGGCACCGCTGAATGTGGTGGTGAAGAGATTGGAGAACCGATCAAGTCTCCACAAAGCATCCGAAGACATAGTCGTTCCATCGTCGACCTGGCTGCAATACCTGGCTGAGCTGCCACAGCTGGCTGAACAACTGGGACATGAGTCTGGGGAGCTACCTGTTTCGGAGTACGTGTAGCAGAAGTCTGAACCCTTCCTCCAGCCTGAAGTGGCTGGTTCTACTGGCAGCAAACCTACTCTAGTGAGACTCTCCATAAAGCCTTCCAATCTAACTAAAGCGTCCTGAAGATATGGGTGACCATGACCCCTCCTAGGACCTGAGCTGGGCCCACTGGAGCTGCTGGGGCTGGAACCTCCTCATCATAGTCAATATAGGGCTCCACCTCTGGGACTGCTGCCAGTGACAGAGCTTTGCCCTGCCTCGGCCTCTGGCACGGCCTTGGCCTACTACAACAAAAAAGTGATTTAGTGACAATACAAAATATTATTCGCGGCAATAACAATTGCCACCATATCCTTTACCGGCTATTGTTCTTTAGCCGTTGAAGCCGGGGTCGACAAAGCCTTTAGCGGCCATTGTCACAAATGCTGGTAAACAGTATGAATTATTGCCGCTAAACATCATAAACTTTAACGGCAATTGTTTGCGGCAATTATGATGGCTGCTAAATTGTGACGACCCGGCCCGTCGTCACGAGAATTTCCACCCCGTTATGTTGTAAATACATGTTTTATGATTTTATATCAATATTAAAGTCTATCGGGTGAGTTAGGAGTGAATTGGATTGAAAATGAGGCACATAGCCTTTGTGAAGGAAACTCGAATAAGGAAAGTCAACCCGGAGTTGACTATTTGGTTAGAGGGCTCGGAATCGGATTCTGATAATTCGGATAGTTCCGGGAGGTGATTTGTGACTTAGGGGAGCGATCGGAATTGAATTTGGAGACCGGTGTAGAAATAGGCTTGAATTGGCTAAGGTTGAATTTTGACGAAATCCGAACGGTAGGTGAGATTTTGATCCGGGAGTCGGAATGGAATTCCGACAGCAGTTGCAGTAGCTTCGTTAGGTGATTTTGGATGTGCCTGCAAAATTTCAGGTCATTCGGACGTCGTTTGGTCGGGTTTTTGATTGAATGTGTAATTTGGAATGTTTTAAGGAATTTAGGCTTGAATCCGTGTGTAATTGGTGATTTTGATGTTTAGGATGGTGTTTTTATGATTGGAACAAGTCCGTATCGTGTTTTGGAGTATGTTGGTGGTTTTCGTTGGGGTCCCGGGAGCCTCGGGTTGATTTCGGGGGTCCAAACGGACCATTTCTTCTATTTTTGGAACTGCTGTTGGCTGCTGGTTTTGTTGCAGACGGATGCTCTATGCGATCGCATAGGGTTATTGCGATCGCATAGAAGGATGGAAGTGAGCCCAGAGTTGTTCTATGCGATCGCGTAATAGGAGATGCGATCGCATAGGTATGGAAACGGGCACTATGCGATCGCAGGGTCATTTGTGCGATCGCATAGAAGAGATTGGAGGGGTGAGAAAAATGTTCTATGCGATCGCATAGCAAGGGGTGCGATCGCATAGGTTTGTCGGACTGTGCATTGCGATCGCATAGCTAGTGTTGCGATCGCAGAGAAGAAAAGATGAGGCCCTGGAAGGTTGTGCTATGCGATCGCGGGAGAGCATTGCGATCGCATAGAAGGGGAAATTGGCAGGAAATTTAACTCTATGCGATCGCATAGAGTCATTGCGATCGCATAGAAGAGATTGTTCTGGCAGTGAATTAAATCACAGAACAGAGAGGTCGCGGGTTCATTAACCCAAAACCCCATTTTTGAGTTCCAAGAGGAGAAATTGACGGGAATTGCTGGTAATTCATCGGGGATTCGTTGGAGGTAAGTTTTGTGGCTTAATTACATCATTTTAACATGAAATCCTTGGTTAATTCCCTGTAAATGGAAGATTAATTGTGGGTTTGAGCCCTAAGCCTAAATTGAAGAAAAACACCGATTTGAGTGGGCAAACGGAGTCCGATTTTGGTAAATTTTATATGTATGGACTCGTGGCGAGACGAGGGTTCCAGAAATGTGAATTTCGTAAATTTTCGGAATGTGGGCTCGGGGCTCGGGTTTCGACAACTTTGGGAATTTTGATGTAAATTGAGTTATATTGATTGGGTGTCGTCCCATTGGCCTAAATTGTTGTATTTTTACTGTATTTGATCAGATTCTACGCGTGCGGAGCTTGATTCTCGTGGCAAGGGCATTGCGGAGTAGTCGTCGCGCCGTATTGAGGTGAGTAATAGATGTGGGTGATGACCGGCGGGTTCGAAACCCCGGTATACCACTTTGTGACGTTGTATAGCGGCGAGACACGCACACTCTTGAGAGTGCGGGGTCGATCATGAGCTGGAGACTATATATTAGTCCGACCTGTTGATACTGTATTATTGGCTATTCTAGAGCCGACGAACCTCCTTCTCGGATGGTTGCATATATATATATATATATATTGTGATAATGGCCACTCTTGAGCCGAGGAACCCCCTACTTGGGCGGTTGAGTATACATGTGGGCCGTGAGCCAGTTATTGGATCCCGTGAGGATCGTTATCATTGTCTTATCACATAGACATGCTAGTTTACTACTAGTCAGCAGCTATTTTTGTTATTATGCTAATTCCAATCTATGGAACTTGATATTACTGTTTTCCAAGTGAAAAATGATAAAAGAGTTTTCAAAAACTACTTTTGAGCACTGCGAGGCTGTATTTGCATATTAGGTGACTAGTAGTGGATAGTGGATCGGGCTGCGCGGCGAGATATATGTTGGATCGGACTCTGCACGCCGCGGGGATATCTCTATGAGATGTGCTTGGGCAGTAGGAGCCCTCCGGAGTCTGAACCCCCGCGGTGAGCACGGGTACCCAAAATTGGAGTCGGGCTACACGCCGTAGCGTTCATATCATGCATTGCATTGCATTTAGCTACATCTGCTGGCTGTTATGCTATTTATTGGTATTTTGTTGGTACAGGTACAGTGAATATTGATTCTATGACAGGGTAGCCGATTATAGCTTTACATAGTGCTTTATTGCGGATTTCTTATCTCGCTGTCTTACCCTTGTTTATTACCACTGAGTCTGGCAGTACTCGTTTTACTCCCTGCACCTTGTGTGCGGATCCAGGTACCTCTCAGCAGTGATCCATTAGCTGTGCGAGGCGACATCTGTGGGATATACGAGGTAGCTGCAGAGTCCGCAGGACCCGATATTCCTTCCTATTGTCTTTTGATTTCGTATTGACATTTCTTTCCGCACTTGGTATTTCTTTTGTAAACCTTTATACACTTACGTTCAGTAGAGGCTCATGACTCTTGACCCTTCGGTCTATGGGAGTTGATGTATTATGGGACTTGGTTCCCCGTTTTCGTTACATGTATTATTGTTATTTCGTTAATTAATTTGCTTAAATGGGTTTAAGAGAGCTTCTAGCTCCGTGGTTGATGTTGATTGGTCAGGCTGGCTTAGCAATGTGCTGGGCGCCATCACGACCGGATTTGGGGTCGTGACAAGTTGGTATCAGAGCCTAGGTTTACTAGGCCTCGTGAGTCTTGAGCCGGTTAGTAGAGTCTTGTGGATCGGTACGGGGACGCCTGTACTTATCCTCGGGAGGCTGCGAACCTTTAGGAAACACTTCACATTTCTTGGAATTCTTATCGTGCGCACTTGATTCGACTTGAGATATAATTTTTGAAATTCCTTCCACACGTCTGTGTACGCATCGAGCGCTCAGTAATGTAATTGCCTTATGGCTTGTGATGTCCTCGAACGAGGGGCAAGATATAATCTCGGTGAGTTCTTGTTGGGCCAGTCAGGATGACTTGAGGCTGGACCTTGTTTATGACTTGAGCATTGAGGTGCTGATTTTGTGAGTGGTGGCAATAGATAATGTCCTGAGATGGAACACGCGCCATGTGACGAGTGTGGTGGTATTATGATTGGGGATTTGGACTTGATCCTACCCGATTGATAGATTACTGTGTATAATGACTGAGACTGGCTTATATCGATGTATTTGGGCTAGTAGCCGTGTTTGGGTCTTTGTGCCGATCTGTAGAATATTAGGGAGGCTTACTAATGGATGGGCTATTAATTGTTCGACTCTTATCTAATTTGTTGTGTAGCCCCGAGCTATGGGCATGGTGAATAATTATCATATCTCGTAATTGGAGGGTAAAGTGCCTTAGGTGTAGTGGAACGAGTTTAAACTCAGGAAGACTAAAGTGATTTTGCTATGTGTATCCTCGTGGAAGGTATTGTGATGAAATGCCAAATTGAGAAGAAGTAGGAGGGTTAATCCTCATGGGTAATTGAAAGGTATTTGATATGTGTTATGATTCGAGCAGGTACAACGCAGGTTCAAGTATAAATTGTGATAATATGATTCGTATAGTATTGAGATTTAATGTTGTTTAAATACATTGTGATATCTTGTTGAGTTGTGGGTGTATTGCTAGGGTGGTTTTGGTGATTCTCTGGCAGGTGGATAGGCCAATTCGCAAAGGAAACTCTGTCGAAATTTTTGGAAAATTTGGGACTTAGAAAGATTGTCACCTAAAGAGTGGGCGTAACTGTTGTGTGTGAATGAATGCAAGAATTGCAAAAGAGTTAATATTTCTGATGATTTGAATCTTCGCCGAAGCTTGCAAATGACTTGAGTTCAATCTAACTAGAACTTTGTGGTATCATTGGAGTAAGAAGGCTATGAGTGGCTAAAAGTGCTTTGATGTATGGCTCCGAGCTAAGTTGGGGAGGTTGCTATTGATTAACTAATTGCATTATTGTGTGCTATGTGATTCTGTCTTTAAGTATGTTGGGAAGATTCTGACAAGGTTATGGCGCTTCGTAGATGTGAAGAAATACTAGGATGTTTTGAACTACTGTTGGTAGAGAATGTTCGGTGTATAGAAAGGAAAGATGGCTCATTGTATCTGTAAGTAATCATGTTCCGCGATGTCAGAGTTCTAACAAAACACGAGTGGTTCTACTCAATGGGACAGTTGAATTATAGCTGAATAAGGGTGAATGATGCCCAAGAATGGTTTGCAATGTTCAAGATTTTGCTTGTAACAGTCAGGTGCCTTAAGATTGTGTATGTGGCTAAAGATGGCGGTTTCGTTGGAAAAGATCAAAGCTTGTGTTATATCATGTGAATGATGGGATTCTACGTATCTGCATTGGGAAGTAATGATAACAATTTAAAAGTCGCGGGAAGTTCATCAAAATAAAGTGTGGTAGAATGTGGTACTTTTGGGAAACATTGAGAGAGTATTCAGTGGCCTATGGGTCTTAGACCGTGTGGTCTTGTGTACGAGTCTGGTGTGGTAAAAAGGGGTTGAGGCATTGTCATACTACAGTAAAGACTGATATGAAATTTGATATGAATCAGAAAGGAAACTGGGTAAATGGAACAACTTGTGCAGCGAAGCTCTTGAGTGCTGACAATTGTGTAACTTGATATGGGTATAAGGACTCGGTCCTGGCAGTTAAATTTATGCAATGAATGGGAAGAAATAGTTTGTGTTGTGTTTTATCATGGTTTGAAGATTAGTATATTCCTATCGATATGCGAAGCGTGGAATGTGTAATGAGTTTTCTTCTATATGGGATCACGAGAGTCCTTGACTAGTTGAGTGCGCCAATGTTGAGGCGGAGGAAAGGGATATGAATTTCCATGTTGTCTTAGTGTGATATGGTATACACGATGTGTTATGGAAAGTTGATAATGGTATATTCTAGGTTTTGAGATCAGTTCATAATATATGGGAAGTCAATAAAATTATTTAGCAGCGCGGGCGGCTGCAGGTGATTTAAAGAATCGACCTTTCTGGTGGCTAAAGAAAATGGTACTGCTATTCTAGTAATTTGGCAGGGTATATGGTCCAAAAGGACAAAGTAATGTAAACTGATAATATCCAGTGGTATGGTGGTATTCTCTTGTTGGATCGCCTGTAATAATTGAGTCGTTGATGGCATAGTGAAATTCCTGAATGGCTTTCGTGGTATGAATGGACGCTTGATGTGCGTTATGTATTCGTACGGTGGAGTACGGAATCAGGCATAGTGATTCATGTGTTATATATGTGTTGGAGACTTGAAGTTCTCGTTAGTCCGCCTATGCGGTGGTTGAATATCATGTGTATCGACACTGTTTTGTGATTATCGAAAATTAGAAGCTCTAGTGGCTTTTTCTCTCGGCTTGAGATGACGAATTTGGATTATGATACTTGATTGCTGGCTGGTCATCATTGGGCCAGGTTATCTAGACTAATGTGATATAGACTATGATGGTATGGCACAAATTGTGTAGCAGAGTGCATCAGAGTATGCTCCAGCGGGGTAGTTGTACCTCAGGACCAGCAGACGGCTGGTGGGTATTGCTTGTTCGGTTGGGCCTTCGTGGCGGATATCAGTGCAGAGGTTTCTATCGTTGATTTGGTTCTGGTATTGAGTAACTTTGTCGGATGCGGTTCTTATGGCCAAACTTGAGGCTATATATGTTTATTATGATGAGCAACTTGACTCGACGCGTATTTATTTGACGAGGGTTACTTGGATCGGGTGGCACGCCGCCACGGGTATGTCATTGGAGCGGGTTGCACGCCGCAACAGAATATTGTGAAAATATAGTTAGTTATATGCTACCTGGTATACAATACTTCCTCGCTTCTGAGGAAAAGTCCGTATTGAGTATCGCTCGGCGAATGGCACATCGGTTGTGTCCTTTCAGGATTTGATAGCATATGTTAATTGTTTCACCGTGGGTGAGGTTGATTGCTTGGGTCCAAGACCTAGATCTGTGCGTGGCTAACCGTTTTGAGCTTCGTAGCTTGACGTGCTTCATGAATAATAGTGTTTGGATAGAATCACAAATCGTGGCAAGGCCACGTGATGTTATGACCTCTCGAGAGGGATTCAGGTACTTTATTTCTATAATGCGAGACGCGGTCTCAGTTCTATATTATGATGGCACAGAGAGATTAAATTGCAGCTCTATTTGCTGGAGACAGTTGTCATGAATTGAGCTGTCATGATTCGAGTGTGTGCATACGTTTCTATTGGAGCCTATGTTGTGCTCGTCGCGGCTTAGGCCGGTGGTTGAGATGTCATGTCACCAGTGTGGTGTGTTATGATCAAAATGACCGTTGGAGTCATTAATGAATACGAGCATATTGGATCTTAGCTTCTTAGAAAGGTAAAAATCGAGGTTTGGCTCCGAAACCTATCATGGTATGAGTTTTAAAAAAAAAAAAAAAAGGAAAATAGATTCACGAATGGTTAACCTGAGAGATGGGTTCGGTATATCGCGTGCTTCAGCTGCCGTGGGCAGGATATGGAGGTGTTGGAATAAGACTCTATCTAATGAAAGAGGTTTTCGGCTAGTATTTGGTGATTGTGGCCAGTTGTTGTGATTAGAGACTATCGTCTCGAGTGATTGGGTTGTTTGATACATCATATGATCTCACCCGGAGTAGTGAATATGGGTTATTGCAATGGATTCGAGTGTATCCTGTGTATATGCATGAGATTTGCATTTGGCATATGATTTCAGAAAGTACAATGTGATTTATGGTTCAGATGGGCTGTGAAATTTTGACTATATGGTGTTTTCGGAGTTGTATGAGATAGGGTGACGTATGATCGCCCGAATATATGCTTGGTAAGGTCATTCAGCTATTGGGTTGCTTCTGGTACAACTCTGAGTCCGCTCGAGGACGAGCGTTTGTTTAAGTTGGGAAGAATATGACGACCCGGCCCGTCGTCACGAGAATTTCCACCCCGTTATGTTGTAAATACATGTTTTATGATTTTATATCAATATTAAAGTCTATCGGGTGAGTTAGGAGTGAATTGGATTGAAAATGAGGCATATAGCCTTTGTGAAGGAAACTCGAATAAGGAAAGTCAACCCGGAGTTGACTATTTGGTTAGAGGGCTCGGAATCGGATTCCGATGATTCGGATAGTTCCGGGAGGTGATTTGTGACTTAGGGGAGCGATCGGAATTGAATTTGGAGACCGGTGTAGAAATAGGCTTGAATTGGCTAAGGTTGAATTTTGACGAAATCCGAACGGTAGGTGAGATTTTGATCCGGGAGTCGGAATGGAATTCCGACAGTTGCAGTAGCTTCGTTAGGTGATTTTGGATGTGCCTGCAAAATTTCAGGTCATTCGGACGTCGTTTGGTCGGGTTTTTGATTGAATGTGTAATTTGGAATGTTTTAAGGAATTTAGGCTTGAATTCGTGTGTAATTGGTGATTTTGATGTTTAGGATGGTGTTTTTATGATTGGAACAAGTCCGTATCGTGTTTTGGAGTATGTTGGTGGTTTTCGTTGGGGTCCCGGGAGCCTCGGGTTGATTTCGGGGGTCCAAACGGACCATTTCTTCTATTTTTGGAACTGCTGTTGGCTGCTGGTTTTGTTGCAGACGGATGCTCCATGCGATCGCATAGGGTTATTGCGATCGCATAGAAGGATGGAAGTGAGCCCAGAGTTGTTCTATGCGATCGCGTAATAGGAGATGCGATCGCATAGGTATGGAAATTGGCACTATGCGATCGCAGGGTCATTTGTGCGATCGCATAGAAGAGATTGGAGGGGTGAGAAAAATGTTCTATGCGATCGCATAGCAAGGGGTGCGATCGCATAGGTTTGTCGGACTGTGCATTGCGATCGCATAGCTAGTGTTGCGATCGCAGAGAAGAAAAGATGAGGCCTGGAAGGTGGTGCTATGCGATCGCGGGTGTGCATTGCGATCGCATAGAAGGGGAAATTGGCAGGAAAATTTAACTCTATGCGATCGCATAGGGTCATTGCGATCGCGTAGAAGAAATCGTTCTGGCAGTGAATTAAATCACAGAACAGAGGGGTCGCGGGTTCATACACCCAAAACGCCATTTTTGAGTTCTAGAGAGAGAAAACTCACGGGAATTGCTGGTAATTCATCGGGGATTCGTTGGAGGTAAGTTTTGTGGCTTAATTACATCATTTTAACATGAAATCATGGGTTAAATTCCCTGTAAATGGAAGATTAATTGTGGGTTTGAGCCCTAAGCCTAAATTGAAGAAAAACACCGATTTGAGTGGGCAAACGGAGTCCGATTTTGGTAAATTTTATATGTATGGACTCGTGGCGAGACGAGGGTTCCAGAAATGTGAATTTCGTAAATTTTCGGAATGTGGGCCCGGGGCTCGGGTTTTGACAACTTTGGGAATTTTGATGTAAATTGAGTTGTATTGATTGGGTGTCATCCCATTGGCCTAATTTGTTGTATTTCTACTGTATTTGATCAGATTCTACGCGTGCGGAGCTCGATTCTCGTGGCAAGGGCATTGCGGAGTAGTCGTCGCGCCGTATTGAGGTGAGTAATAGATGTGGGTGATGACCAGCGGGTTCGAAACCCCGGTATACCACTTTGTGACGCTGTATAGCGGCGAGACACGCACACTCTGGAGAGTGCGGGGTCGATCATGAACTGGAGACTACATATTAGTCCAACCTGTTGATACTGTATTATTGGCTATTCTAGAGCCGTCGAACCTCCTTCTCGGATGGTTGCATATATATATATATATATATATATATTGTGATAATGGCCACTCTTGAGCCGAGGAACCCCCTTCTTGGGCGGTTGAGTATACATGTGGGCCGTGAGCCAGTTATTGGATCCCGTGAGGATCGTTATCATTGTCTTATCACATAGACATGCTAGTTTACTACTAGTCCGCAGCTATTTTTGTTATTATGCTAATTCCAATCTCTGGAACTTGATATTACTGTTTTCCAACTGAAAAATGATAAAAGAGTTTTCAAAAACTACTTTTGAGCCTGCGAGGCTGTATTTGCATATTAGCTGACTAGTAGTGGATCGGGCTGCACGCCGCAGCGAGATATATGTTGGATCGGACTGCACGCCGCAGGGATATCTCTATGAGATGTGCTTGGGCTGTAGGAGCCCCTCCGGAGTCTGAACCCCCACAGTGAGCACGGGTACCCAAAATTGGAGTCGGGCTACGCGCCGTAGCGTTCATATCATGCATTGCATTGCATTTAGCTACATCTGCTAGCTGTTATGCTATTTATTGGTATTTTGTTGGTACAGGTACAGTGAATATTGATTCTATGACAGGGTAGCCGATTATAGCTTTACATAGTGCTTTATTGCGGATTTCTTATCTGCGCTGTCTTACCCTTGTTTATTACCACTGAGTCTGGCAGTACTCATTTTACTCCCTGCACCTTGTGTGCAGATCCAGGTACCTCTCAGCAGTGATCCAGTAGCTGTGCGAGGCGACGTTTGTGGATATTCGAGGTAGCTGCAGAGTCCGCAGGACCCGATATTTCTTCCTACTGTCTTTTGATTTCGTATTGACATTTCTTTCCGCACTTGGTATTTTTGTAAACCATTATACACTCATGTTCAGTAGAGGCTCATGACTCTTGACCCTTGGTCTATGGGAGTTGATGTATTATGGGACTTGGTTCCCCGTTTTCGTTACATGTATTATTGTTATTTCGTTAATTAATTTGCTTAAATGGGTTTAAGAGAGCTTCTAGCTCCGTGGTTGATGTTGATTGGTCAGGCTGGCTTAGCAATGTGCTGGGCGCCATCACGACCGGATTTGGCGTCGTGACATAAATCAAATCTAAAATAGCTAATTATTCTCTTTGGTGTCCATTTGTATTACCGCCAAATTTAAAATAATTGTCGCTAATAGTATTGTGGCTAATAGTATTGTCGCTAATAGTTCGTATATTTAACGACAATCGTATTGTGGCAATTAGTGGCTATGGTATTCCCTTTAGCATATATTTTGATGGCTGTATATTCAACTAAATTGCCACTAAAATTCAATATCTTTAACAATAATTATTTTTAAGCAATTATAATGGCTACAATATCCGTGGTAGAAATGTCTTAACTTTTCCTTTTATCATCCATTTAAATTAGCGCTAAAAGACACAAGTTGTAATAGCAATAGTTTAGCCACCACTAATAATAGTTACTATATTTGTCCAGAATATGATCCAAACAATGAAATATATTAATATTAATTTAAAAATATATCTCAATAAATCTTAACAAGTAAAAGTAAGTACTAATCAAAAATACCAATGACACAGTAACTTTAAAAATAAACTTATAATATTTGAACTAAGTAACTAATATCATTATATAACTAATTCTGATGAATAACAGTCTTCAAATTATTTATGCAACTTTTCATCATAAAACAATCTTCCACCCGCTAAATTATTAAATATCAAAGTGTATGACCTGAAATTATAAAATAATTGTGTCAAAAGATGAAATATAATATGAACAAAAATATCTTGAAGACTCCATCATTATAAAAAAAAAATCACCTAACTCTTCAACTAACATTTATAAGCAGTAACAACTAGATGGATTAATAATGGATGTCCAAACAATGAAAGAGAGTTTCTTTCTTTGTTACGACAGAGAAGAAACCGAAAAAATTAAAAGCTGAGTATTAGCTTGGAGAAGTAAAAAGAAGCAACACCCAAGTTTATTATTAAATGTTCGCGTCATGGATCTAATAAATATTAATATGGTAGATAACAATACGTTTATGTGATTAAAATTTTATTAAAATATGTAAAGCTTATCAACTCAAATCACTTGTTCACTTGAGGTGCAAAAAAGGGGAAGTCACAGTACAAAAATAGACACCATATGCATCTTTGAATGTTTGAGGAGACGTTTACCTTATTGAAAGTTTGAAAGTCTGGAACACTATTTTTTTTTTTCTTTGGAGCAACCATAGTAACATGGGAGGTTATGCCTAATATTGTTGAGTCAAACTTTCAAGTAATCTAGAAATGAATTACAGAGACCAATTTATGTAAACTTTCAATTGCTGCAAAAATTCTAACAGAATTTATATATGAACCAAAATAAAATCCATTCAAGTCACCAAAAAAAGTGATATGTTTTAAAAAGACATATGTCTTTCAGTGTCAATTAATCCACAAAGAATAGAAATAAGTAAACAAACATAAATAAAAGCCACGATATTTATCATGTTCTAACTATTTCCTAATTTATAAAATAATAAGAAAGAAGAAATCTTACAATTGTCTTGGTAGAATCATCATCCAATGGTTTTCCATCTTTCCTAATGACTTTAAGATCCACGCTTTTCCACGTTTTGTGATAGAGAATTTTTGAACAAATAAAAGCCAACATTTAGAAGATAACATCATATATAAAAAATTGAGCTTGTTCACATAATAACTAATCCATATCCTCACAAAATCCACCAATTTTTTTTTCCTCGTTGTCAAAATTTATTCAATCATCTACGTGTAGAGGTGTTAAGAGGTGTTAGTTCTAGAGTTCTGACAATAATTTCTAGAAAGCTAGCATTCTTTTCATCCTCTTAAACAATAGCTTGGTTACAATTATTAAATGGTACATCAACTGTCGTGCCGGCGCAAGTTTTCAAATATCTTTTACTAAAGTGGGCCCAGGAGCCTTTCTTGCTTCCAAATTACATAAAACGAAAAGGATCTGAATCATCTAATGACTTCAAGAATCCTAACTCAAGATACTTCAACATAACATTACTGAAAGAGACTAGCAAAGCAGTAATATTGCTATAAATGTCTCAATGACCTGTAAAAAGATCAGCAATGTTTAATATCCATAGACTAAGAAGTAAGAACCATACACCTGCCAATATTATTTTCCTACAAACTAGGTTAGATTCAAGATTCATTAAAGCAAAAAGTGACAACATCATTGTTAAACGTGTGAAGCAGAAAGTGACAACTTTATTATTAATGCATCTACAAAAGAAAAAGAAAAAAGATCAATGGCTCAGACGATATTATAAGAACCAACCTACTTAAACTTACTACACAACTTACTAAAAATATATAAATCGAAATAAGAGGCATAGCTTTAAGAAAAGAATTTTCTAACTTTTCTGCTAATTCTAGTGGAATTAACATGAATAAGCATCATAGAAAATACAATTAAAATATGGTTGAGGTTACTTAAACAATGGAACAACAGATTCACAACAAATGGAAAGAGAAAAAAACCATTATTCCAATAGTACTAAGTTGTAGTTCGTCTCACAATATAGACAAATAATTTATTTTCATAAAGAAAAGGATATATATTTGCATTAGACTTATGTTCGAATTTTTTTTACTGAATTTGGAATAGTCTTTGTAGGTATCTTGGTTCCAATCACTGCTTCTTACTTGTGTTAGTGATGCTGGTGCAATGGTATCCTTGTTTGGCACTCATTTGATGTTTCATAAAATAGCATTTACTATTACTTTGACCAAAAAATTAAGAATAACATTTATTCATTTTCCTTTATTCTGACGATCCGGCCCGTCGTCACGTGAGTTACCGCCATGTTTTCCCTTTATTGTATTGCCTTATGTTTCAATATCAGTATTAGAGTTGATCGGATAGAGTTGGGTTGGTTTTGGATGAAAATGAGGCAATTAGTCTCTTAGAAGGAAGGATGTTATAGAAAAGTCAATCGGAAGTTGACTATGTGGTTGGAGGGTTCGGATATGAATTCTGGTGGTTCGGTTAGCTTCGGGGGATAATTTGTGACGTAGGAGTTCGATTGGAATCGAATTTGGAGGTCTGGTGTAGAATTAGGCTTGAATTGGCGAAGTTGGAATTTTGGCGAATTACGGTTGGTAGGTGAGATTTTGATCCGAGGGTCGGAATGAAATTTCGAGGGTTGTAGTACCTTCGTTAGGTGATTTCGGATATGTCTGCATATTTTCAGGTCATTAGGACGTTGATTGGTTGGGTTTTTGGTTGAATGCGCATTTCGGAAGTTTTGATGAAAACTAGGTTTGAATTCGATGTAATTTATTAGTTTTAGCATTGTTTGATGTGTTTTGAGGATTGGAACTAGTTTGTATAAGGTTGTTGGATGGGTTGGTACTTTTGGTTGAGGTCCCGGGGGCCTCGGGGTGATGTCGGATGATTAAACGGGAATTTTTGAAGTTGCAGCAGGTCTGTTATTTGAAGCTCCTGATATTTCCGCATCTGCGAAAAAAGGACCGCAGGAACGGTTTCGCAAATACGGCTAAGTGGTCGCAAAAGCGGTCCTGATAAGGGTTGGCATCTTCCGCAAAAGCGGAAGAATTTCTGCAAGAATGGCCACTGCAGAAGCGATCATGGAATATTGAGAAGATCGCAGAAGCGGTCAATGTGATCGCATAGGCGGAGACCGCAGAAGCGGTTTAAGACCGCAGAAGCAGCCCCAATTGGTTTAAGTAAAACCACAGAAGCGGTCAAATGGCCGCAGAAGCGGTCCCGCAAAAGCGATAGCGGTCCCGCAGAAGCAAAAATCTCAGAAGAGTTTAATGAAACAGTATCTTCGAATTTCAGAAGTTAGAAAACATTTTGGGACTTCGGGAAGAGGTGATTTTGGGTGATTTGGAGAGATTTCGAAGGAGATTCCATCAGGTATGAATTTGTAGCCTCAAATAATGTTGTTATGGTATAAAAACAAGGATTAAACATTGAAAATTAGAGGAATCAGAGGGAAAAAATGGAGGGTTGGCTTGAAGCCTAAGAGAGTCTAAAGTGACAATTTGAGGGGTCAAATGGACTCCAATTCTTGTGTGTTTTATATGTACGGACACGTGGTAAGACGAAAATTTCGAAAATGTGAATTTCATAATTGTTCGAGAAGTGGGCCAGGGACTCGGGTTTTGTCAACTTCGTGGCTTTAGTTGTTTTTCGAGTATTTTCGATTGGGTTATGGATTATTGGCCTATTGTGACGTATCCCTTATGGTTTTGATCAGATTTTATACGCGAGAAGGTATATTTGAGAGGGAAAGGCTTGGCGAGCTAGATTATCGGCCGGCTTGAGGTGAGTAATACTTTTGAATGATATTCTGAAGGTTTAAAACCCCATATTTGCACACCTTAGTGTTGTACTGAGGTGACTTGCACGCTGGACCTGAGCGCGAGGTAAAGAACCATTAGGGATCGTGACTTGGTCCGTCCCGGTTATTGGTTTTTACCGCGTATTTGCAAATGATTTGTTGTTATCATTATGACTTGGGCTCATTGCCATACTTGGGTCTTATTGCCGATTGTTTGAACTCTTTATGAACTATCATCACCTGTTTCCCTCATTATTTGAAATATTATTTGAACTCAGTCCATGTGATTTACACTGTTACATGAACTCAGCTACATTTTACTCAAACTTGGAGTTTTAACTGACATTTGAACTATTGTTTGAGCTGAGTATTATTGTTTTACTGATGCCCGAGGGCCTTTTGACTATTTTGGAGTGATTGAGGCCGAGGGCCATATGTGAGGGCATGAAGAGTGATGTGAGGAAGGTTTCAGGCCTTGAGTGATATGTGAGGAGGCTTTCAGGCCTTGTTGTTAGCGCTTGGGCTGTAGGAGCCCCTTCGGAGTCTGCACACCCACAGTGAGCGCGGGGTACCCCTTTGAAATGAATAGTGGTAACAATGACACTGTCATACGTGTTTCGGTCAGGTAACAATGGCTGACCAGTGAGGTAACAATGACTGACTAGTGGTAACAATGACAATGAAACACTTTTTGGTCAGGTAACAATGGCTGACACTACTTGTGTATTCTCGTTTATTTGATTCCTTTTAAGAGAATGTCTTGCTATGTTTTCATGGATTTCTACTGTTTATTTGGTTTACTGCTTGAGATAGCATTATTTGTGCCATTTTGGGATTTTATACTTTCAGTGTTATTCACTTTTATTACCACTGAGGTGGAAGTACTCACTTTACTACATGCACCATATGTGCAGATCCAGGTCTTTCTTCACATGATGAGTAGACATTCAGTGATCAGTAGGCTTGCTTATTCGGAAGAGTTGAGGTAGTTGCATGGCATTCGTAGCCGTTGAATCTTCCTCATATCATTGTCTTTTGTTTTTCCGCATTTACGGATATTTAGCCACATTATGTAGTATGATATTATGCTATTCTGTAGAGGCTCATGTTCGTGATATCGGGTTTAGGGTTGGGCTATATGTTGGTTTTTGATAAACATTGGTATTCGTATTGGTATCTCCGTATTTTCTTAAATGGCTTAATGATTACAATTTTACTTATCAAATATTGGTTTTCAATTGGGTTGAATATATGGTTATTGGTCGGGATTGCCTAGTAGTGTGCTGGATGCTATCACGATCGGGTTTGGGGTCGTGACAAGTTGGTATCAGAGCCTAGGTTACTTGGTCTCACGAATCATGAGCCGGTTTAGTAGAGTCTCGCGGATCGGTATGGAGACGTTTGTATTTATCCTCGAGAGGCTGCAAAACCTTTAGGAAAACTTCAAATTCTTGAAATTCTTGTCGTGCAACTTTGTTGTTCCGAGAACTAAACTTCTGTATTCTATTCTCTCGCAGATCGTGAGAACTTGTGCTTCCGGATGTGGCAGATGACCACCATTACTACCTAGTAGAGGTCGTGGACGCGGCCGTGGTTGTGGTCGAGGTAGAGCAGCGGGGCAATACCAGTTGACCCACCAATTTCCCCCATTCAGGATAATCCTCCAGCTGTAGAGGTTCCAGCAGCACCTGCTCAGGCACCAGTTGTGCCTATTGTGATTCCGGGTCTTCAGGAGGCACTAGCTCAGATTTTATCGGTTTGCACTGGCCTGACACAAGCAGTCTCGGCCACTACTACCGCAGCTACATCACAGACCGGGGGTGGTCATCAGATAGCCGCAGCTCGCACTCCTGAGCATGTAGTGCAGGGTTTACAGATACCAGAGGCCCCACCAGTCCAGCTAGTTGCCCCAGTCTAGCCAGTGGCTCCAGTTCAGCCAGTTGCCCAGGTTCAGGGTGATGGGATTCCACTAACTAGACGATGAGCAGCGTGTCTAGAGAGGTTTAGCAGATTTTCACCTCTGGTATTCAGTGGTGTTCCGGGCGAGGATGCCAGGGTTTTCTCGATAAATGTCGACGTATGCTTCGAACAACAGGGATCTTAGAGTCGAGCGGGGTCTCATTTACTACCATTCAGTTTTCAGGAGCGGCCTTTACTTGGTGGGAGGCATATGAGCGGTGTAGGCCAGTAGGTGCAGCACCATTGACATAGCAGGAGTTCTCCACTATTTTTCTGGAGAAGTGGGTACCACGGTCGCAGAGAGAGGAGCTGCGTAGGTAGTTTGAGTGGCTTCGCTAGGGAGATATGTTTGGGACGTAGTATGAGGTGAGATTCTCAGAGTTAGCTCGTTATGCTCCATGGATGGTTCTGACTGATCAAGAGAGGATCAGGCAATTTGTAGATGGGCTCATTTATCCCATTCATATTGTGATGACCCGAGAGAGGGTCCTGAGCCACACAGTGGATATAGCTCGTGACATTGAGATGGCTCGCCGTCAGGAGAGGGAGGAGAGGGAGGCCAAGAGGCCTCGGGGATCAGGTAGCTTCAATGGTGCTCAGTCTAAAGGCCAGGGTCAGCAGAGCAGAGGTCGATCTTTCAAGCCTCCACAGCCTGCTCTTTTAGAGTACCGTGGTTCATTTTCTAGTCGGGGTTATCAGGGTTCTCAGTAGAGTCAGCCATCTCTTAGTGCACTCCCAGTGTAGAGTTCGTCTTGTGCCCCATCTGTTTAGGGTTCCTCCAGATCGAGTGCGTCAGCCAGTCATTCTGATGCGCGGGTTTCCCTTCAGTCCTATTCCCCAGCACCAGGGAGTTATTATGATTGCGGGGAGTTTGGACACTTGTGGAGGCAGTGTCCGCGGCGCCGCAGTAGTCAGTCTCAACAGAGGGGTCAGCCCTCATCTCAAACCTTCTTCTAGAGGTGAGTGCGGTATATTCACTACCACTAGCACGTTCATATTCTCTGAAGAATGAATATGTATTCATAAGTAAGATGTTGTTACATTCACATCATGAATGGACCATAATCATCTATATGTGCTTTATAAAATCTCATGTCAAATCGATGACAGATATTACTTTTACGGAGTGAAGGATTATTTTGAGAATATTTATTGTTCTCATTACCGCAATGATGACGATATAATTTCGTCTATTGCCATGTCCATATCCATTGATTATTCATGGTAATAATTTTGTCTTCTTTCAAACATATTACATACTACTATCACATTCTCTAAAGGGAATGAGAATGGAGCAAATTCAATGGGACTAGTTTTCAATTCTTTGCCCACAATTATAGATGAAATTAATCATGGTAAGGCATAGAAATTTCACCACTTCAGGTGGTTATAATTTCTTACAAACTCCATTAGAGTTATAATCAAACTTTGATCTTTGCTTGTATATAAAATTAAATTATAGAATAAAAGAGAAAAATAAAGTAAACACTTACCTTAAATCCAAAATTTAATCATGAAGGAAGTTCATGGAACAATTGATAATCATTATTCTCAATCCCAAAGCTTCTACTCAATTGGTTAGAGTCTCGTGCTGATATCGTGTTATGAAATAATAAAAGAAGAAGAATATTGCAGAGAAAAGTAGAGAGAGAGAGAATTCTTATTGATATTGGATGAATTACAATGGAATAGAACCCTCTATTTATAGGGAGATGGTGACTTAGCCACCAAGTAATAAACCCTAGAATCTCTCTAAATATAGACATTCACCATAAATAGAGTTCTATTTATAACAATTGGAGGCAATATTAAAAGTAAAAACAATAATTTTACCGTCTATTCTCCTGAATGGTCACTAAAAATATACTAATTACCGGTTAATATTTATTCGCCGCTAATATTTGCCTTTCATGAATAAATTAGAGGCAATTAGTTTATTGCTGCTAAATAATTGCCGCTAAATTCTATTTTTGTTGTATAGGAGCTCTGCCCCTCGCAGGAGCTGCTGCTGGGGGCTCGGGCTGCCGCGCGGTAGAAGAAGAAGCACATGTTCTTACCATTTGTGAAAGAACAGAGTAGAAAGACAATCTGTATTTGAGAAACAAAATTGCACAACAAGAAGGAATAAAGGTGAAACTTTTCCTAACTCCGTAGCCTCTGGGTATAAATACAGACGTCTCCGTACTGATCCCTCAAGCTCTACCAAGTTTGTCCGTGAGTAGCGAGACCTATGAAACCTAGAGCTCTGATACCAACTTGCCACGACCCGGATTTTCCACCATCGGGAGTTGTGATGGCGCCCACTAGTGGAGCTAGACAAGCCAAACATTTAAACATCTTCGAATAACAACACAACAATAATAAAATAATGAGTCTTTAAATAAATGCGGAAATCTTGTAAACATGAATAACTAAAAACCCAAAATGCGGAAGTCTTTTAAACATGAATAACTGAAAATCCAAAATGTGGAAATCTTTTAAACATGAATAACTGAAAACCCAAAAATGCGGAAGTTTAATATTTTACTACCCAATACAAGAGTCGCTATCTCACAAACTACTAAAGAGTACTACAAACAAGTATGAAAAAAAAATACATAATGTCTGTCTCGGTACAATGAAAACAAACAGAAAATATGAAAAGGGACTTCGGCCTGCGAACGCCAGCTAGGCTACCTCGTAAGTCTCTCGGCTGAAGTCATCTCCCGCTCGGTATGCTACTGTTGTGGTCCAAAAGCTGCTCCGGTATCGTGATATGTGAAAAAAGCACAGAAGTGCAGCATCACAATCAACCACATGTGCTAGTAAGTGTCTGGCCTAACCCCGGCGAAGTAGTGACGAGACTAGACAATATATATATATATATATAAAGAATACTGAATCTGGACAGCTAAAAGGGAGGGGAGCATGCTAAGGGAGAGTACAATCCGGATATAAAAGTCATCAACTTAAGTAAGAAATAAGGCACGACCTTCGTGTTTTTACTCTCATTCTCACCCAAAGTAATTAAATAAAATGCACGGTATCACCCTTCGTGCTTTACCTTACATAACTCTCATTTCATAGCACGGAATGATCCTTCGTGCAATTATTCTCAAACCAGAGCACGAAATGTCCCTTCGTGCATAAATAATCGAAACGTGGCACGGAATGACCCTTCGTGCAAATATAATCAAACATGACACGAATGACCCTTCGTGCATTATCAATCTCCGTCACCCAAACAACAATCACAACCAAACGGATGAGGGAATAAACAATAATAAGAAATATCCCGGCAAGGAAAAATACAATTAAATAGCTAAATTCCGGCAAGGGCACAATAACAACAACTTTCACACCTCGGCAAGGGAGATAATCAATATACCTTAACCATCCCGATAAGGGATTAATCATATCTATTTTTATTTCTTTAATTTCTTACTCAATAGTATTTTATAGTTCGAGCCAATGCTCCAAAGAGTTCACAATTTATAATTTATCCTCATACTCTTCACATTATGTAGAAATCAGTAATTTGGCTTGAAAGAGTCCCAAAATATATCAAAATAAGCACAAACAAAGACCCACGGTCATGCTAGATACTGGTGTATAGATACTCGTCACCATGCCTATACACCGTACTCGATCATTTAGCAATTAGCAATTGACAACACTCTAATCCTATTCCCTCAAGCCAAAGTTAGATCAAACACTTACTTCGGTCCAAAGAATAGCAATCAATCCTCAAATACCGCCCTTCCTCTACAATCCGACTCTGAAATAATTGTATCTTGGCATAATTAATTCAATAATATTAATAAAGGCTCAACAACATAATTCCATAGCCTAGAAATGAGTTTCCTAGCATCCTTTCAAAAATATCAAAATTTGACACCGGGCCCACATCGTCCAAACACGAGACTCGGTTCAAAACCTAGTCACCCATAACCCCACGAGTTTAAATATATAATTTATTTTAAGATTCGACCCATATTGAGATTGAATCGCCCAAAATTCTCAAAACTCTAACTCTACCCAAAACCCCTAATTTCTATTTTGATTTCATGATTTAGGCCTAGGAATTTGATAAATGATGATAGTAAATAAAGAAGACGAGTTAGATAATACTTACCCAAGAAGCTTTGGGGAAGATTAGCTCTAAAAATAGCCCATGTGCTGTGGTGAAGACAAGATTTATGAAAAATGGGAATAAATCCCGTAATGGTTCTATTCTTATGACTTAAAAATCGCTGGGTGAAATTACCATACGCGTTTGCAACAGTAAGGTCGCGTTCGCGATGAACAGAAGTTGGCAAGCATCGCGTTCGCGGACGAGGGAAGGGAACACGAAGAGAAAATATTGGGTGCCAGATAATTGACCTACGCGAATGCGTATGGCATCACGCGAACACGAAGAAGGGCGGCCTAAAGCTTCGCAAACGCGAGGGCTTCATTACGAATGCGGAGAAGGAAACAGGAAAGGTACGCGAACGCGAGCCTAAGGTCGCGAACGCAAAGAAGGAATTCACTCGGCAAAAATTGCAGATTTTCTGCAATTGTTCTAAGTCCAAAACCACCCCGAACCACCTCCAATTCACTCCCGAGACCTCGGGGCTCCGAACCAATCACACACTAACTCAATAACATCCTACAAACTTACTCGAGCGATCAAAGCGCCAAAACAATATCAAAATCAATGAATCAAGCCTCAAAATCATCATTTTCATTTCCAACTTTATAAACTTCCAACTTTAGATAATTAGGTCTGAAACACGTCAAACGACGTCCGATATCGACCAAACTTCACAGAAATTACTTAACACATATTTAAGACTTGTACCGGGTATCGGAACTAAAATACGAGCCCAATACTATAGCCTTTCAATTAATTTTTATTTTTATTTTCCTTAATATTTTTTCAGAAAAATTCTTTTACTCGAGTTCTAGACCTCGGATTCCAACTCCGGGCACATGCTCGAGTCCCATATTTTTCTACAGACCCTTCGGGACGGTCAAATTATGGGTCCGGGTCCGTTTACCAAGAATATTGACCAAAGTCAACTTTAATCATATTAAGATCAAAATTCTTCAATTTTTTCACAAAATTCACATGTTTCAACATAAAAGCTTTTCGGCTACATACCCGGATTGTACACGCAAAATGAGGCAACTAAAAAAAAAGTTTTCGAAGCCTCGAAAGCACGAAAAAGAGAGAAATCCGGTGATAACGCTTTGGATCGTTACACCTAATTGCTTTTTCCCGGATTTTTTAGTAGTGAGAGACGAGTATTGTATACATAATGCTCGTTCGTACTCCTATTGTTCGACTAGGAAAGAAAGACCAATATTTAATTAGGATTTTAACTCTAGATATTAGTACTGGGAAATAATTAATTAAGAGACTAGGAAAGCTCGAGTCTCGGTCCTAACTTGCCATGGTTTATGTATTGGAAAGTTCTACGGATTTGCTTTTAGTGTCTTTTCCTCAAAATAATTTACTCTCTTACATATGAACAAGTGTGTTCTTGTTGTAGAAAATAGTGGGAAGAATTTTTGGTTCAGTAAGTTAGTTCAACTAAAGTACTGATCAATACTCTTTCCTTTTCAATTTATACACATTTGATTCAAATTATGTGGAGTTTGGCTAATATATTAAAATTTTATCTTTTTAATCATTTTGGACTTTAGAAGAATTCTAACACATTTTTAACGGTAGGGATATTATGTGCAAAATAGGTTAACGGAGGGCATTTTTGTACCAGAGTCAATACGTTAGGGGCAGTTCTGACCCTTTTCCGTACATTAAACATAGAGAGCATTTCCTATATGAAACATAGGTATATTTCTGAAAATAACTAAAATAATAACAAATATTAAATTTCAAATATACAAGTTTAAATGTGTAAATAAGCTCAGTACGAAAGTCTTAAAATTTAAACTATTAATTAAATCGTGTATACGTTTATAATAATATTCTCTCCAGTCCAATTTAATTAATTTCTTGGCTATTTTCACGTTCAACTTGTAGCATTAATTAACAAAAAATTATTGTATTAACTTTAATTTGTTCATTGAAAATATAATAAATATTTTTAGGCTCTTTACTTTCGGAATAACTTTGAAAAAGAAAAAGTTAGCCTACTCTTAATATATGATAAAAAAAGAGATTAAAAAATCAATTAAAGTGGACACGAGATAGTAACAATAGTCATTATATATCAATGCTTAATAAAGTAGTTTAAAAAAGAAAAATGTAAGCAGCGAAATTCCCACCAAAACAATAAAATAAAGGATATGAGTATTGAGTACATAACAACAACAACAACTACTACCCAGTATAGTTCCACAAGGTGGGGTCTGGGAGAGTAATATGTAGACAAGTCTTACCCCTACCCAAAAGGGTAGAGAGGATGTTTCCAATCGACCCTCGGCTTAGAGAAGGAAAGGGAAAGCAACAACAAAAACAAAAACAAAAGAGCATTAGTAATTCCGACAGAAATCGCATAAATAGTTATCTAAACATAAGAATTATACATAAAATGACATGCAATAATATCAAACAGTAGCTACCATAAATAACTACCATAAGGGGGACACAATCCAATGCACGAATCATCTATGAGTCGCCCTGACAAGCCTCACCCAACCCCGGGAAAGGAGTACAAAAAATTCTAGGAGCCCCTATCCTACAACCCTAATACTAGACCTCCAGACTTTTCTATCAAGGGTCATGTCCTCGGAAATATGCATCCTAGCCATGTCATGCCTAATTACCTCTCCCCAATACCTCTTAGGCCTCCCTCTGCCTCTTCTCACGCCGACCACCGCCAATCGTTCACAACTTCTCACCGGGGCATCAGGACTTCTCCTCCGCACATGCCCGAACCACCTGAGCCTCGCTTCACGCATCTTCTCATCCACCGGGGTCACCCCCATCTTCTCTCGAATAACTTCATTCTTAATCTTATCTGACCTGGTGAGTCCACACATCCACCTGAGCATCCTCATCTCCGCAACCTTCATTCTCTGAACATGAGAGTTCTTCACCGGCTAGCACTCCGGCCCATACAACATGGCAGGTCTAACCACAACTCTATAAAATTTTCCCTTGAGTTTCAGTGGCACTTTCTTGTCACACAGGACTCCTGATGCAAGCCTCCACTTCGACCATCCCGCTCCTATACAATGAGTGACATCCCGTCAATCACTCTGTCCCCCTGAATCACCGACCCAAGATATCTGAAACTGAGTACATACTAATGTGTTACAACAATAAACAAATTAAAGATGGTGTTGCAAGGGCACCAAGGGACAGAGTTTGTAGAGAAAATACTAGGTGGTCTCTGTCACTTTGAGAATCTTGTCAAAAACATGGAGAAACACAATTCCTCAATGCTGGTGCCAATTCCACCGACACGCCACCGAAGCGGCGCAGAATACTCACCTTACAGCCAAATAATGGTTGTGCCACCTATCACCACCGCCATTACTCCGTACAGTACATACTCAAGCAGCTTTAAGCTGCCCCCTGGTTGGGGTGTTCAAGAAGTTCCTCGCTCTGATGGCTCTCGAGTTGACAAGGTCTCTGCATTTCCTTTTAACTTCACTTTAATATTGAATTTAATTAATGTAATTTTTTATGCATTGGTATTTGGTCTTGTAGAAATTTTTTAGAGAAAATAATACCGTATAGTCGCTATTAAAATAATAGCTGATTTTTTTTCTGTATGTTATATACAAAGTCTATATACTTTCGAGAGTTTCTGGCGCGGGCTAAAAGTGAAAAAGTCTCACTTTTTAGTGCCATCAGGTTAACATGACTTACCATAGCAAGCTAACTGTCTATAATAAGACTAATCTGTTAAGCTGAAAAATGAAGTTGCATAACTTGTTGTAATATGTTAAATCATACTAACAGTTTGTTTGGATAGTTATTACATATCTTTCATAATGTATCGGATTGTATTGTACTGTACTGTATTTGATGAATACAATGTTTGGATGGATTGTGTCATTTTTGCCGTCGTTTCATGGTATGCACAAGTAATATGATGAATAAACTTAAGGTATTATAAAGAAAAATTATGATACCTTATATAAAAAGGTAGGGGTAAATGATAAATAAAATTATCTAATAATAATGAAGGGTGAGATTGAGAGAAAAACACAAGGAAATGATGCGACCACACCAAATCGGTTGTTACATAAAGTGGCACATTTTCATCGTTATATAACGACGGATTTAACGATACGATACAATAAAATTTAAGTAACAAGCAAAACAACCATTATATTTACACTATGTTTGGATCATTGTTACTCATCATTTCATAATGTATTGTATTGTATCGTTTTATGGATACAATGTTTGAATACATTGTATCATTTACTGTTGTTAAAAAATATTTTGTTAATTGGTTTGACTGTATCGTACTATACTGTAACTGAGAAGTTTACTAAAATACCCCAATTGTTTTAAACAAAATTTATCAAGAATTACACATAAAAAAAATTTAAGACAAACTCTTTCTACTAATTTATGATTAATTACGCAGCTTGAAAACAAGAGCAAAAACCTGGAAAAATTAATAGGTTAACTAATATAGCAAAAAAAGAAAAGAAAATTGAAACGATGGAAAGAGAAAGAATTGAACGGGGACTTGGATAAAAAGAACGGGGCAAACCAACTCTAAAAAAAATGGTAGAAGATAATGTAGGTCAATAGGTTGGAGATTTGGAGTTAAAATAAAAAAAAATTAAATAATAAAATAGAATTATAGAGTAATAAATAAGGGCATAATTGGAAAAGAAAATAGAAAACGATCCTACCACACCAAATCGGTTGTTTCATAAAATGGGGCTTTTCGTTGTTCCGGAACAATGGATTTAACAATACGATACAACCAATTTTAAATAAACAATCAAAACAAACATTGTTTTAGGATAACAATACAATACAATACAATGGGTAACAACCATCCAAACAACAATATGATACGATACAATAGGTAACGACCGTCCAAACAAGTTGTAATAGTATGAAACTTCTTTACATTATCTCTGTGTATATATATAAGTTAAATTCTTTTGCGTATTACTAGAGTAATTTGTTGCGGGCAAGGCTATTGGTTTCTATTTTTACTTAATTGTTTCTGGTTAGGAACTTTCAACAAGAGAAAAAAGGGATGAATAATACTTGAATTTCAAAGCCATGAGATTTTGAGTTAAGTGGTGAGGTGAAAAGGGTAAGTGGTAAAAGAAGGATGCAGTAAATTGCTTAATTTGATTTGGGTCTAATTGAAGTTGACAGTGTAACATGTTTAATGATTTTTGTCTCTCCAACTATTCAGGAGGGGCAGATGTAGCTCAATGACAACAGGTGCGAGCAAATTAAACTCAATGCTCTTAGTCCGAATTACGTATGCATACTCTTCACATTGTTGAAATATTCAAAATGAATATCCACTTATACCAAGTCTACATCTAACATGACGAAGAAAAAGGTGGTAAAATGGTAGTATGTAATCCACTATTTAATAGGATCGTACCCGCCTCTGTAGCCATTTGTTTATATTAAATGTGTAATGGAATTAAATTTTCATGATGGAGGTAGGCCAACTGCAAATGAGAGAGGATACTGTTTATTGGAGCAGATGTTAACTTTCTATCATCTGAATATATTGCTAGTTATCCTGAAAATAAGGTGTTTCAAAGGCTGAGTATTGCTAAGCATTATACTTGTGTTTTTCCTTTCAAGAAATATAGCAAGTTCCCAAATGCTCTGCGTTTTTAACTCTAAAATTTGATCCATACACTATCGGTGTTATCAATAACCAGTTTTGACTGATTTTGTCGTAGAATTTGAACATTAATGTATCTGGTAGACAACTGGGTAATTTGAACAGCATACTCTAAAAACAGACATTTTGCTTATCATGCAGTACTACTATGAGCCTGGGACTGGGCTAAAGTTCAGATCCCTGAGAGAAGTCGAGAGACGATTGAACGATGAAATATATGCTCCCAGATCCAGGGCATTGGTAGCGAGACACAATCAGGCAAGTGTAAGAATTGAATATTTCAAAAGGATTTTTGTTATTTCTCTTGTCTAAATATGAATATTCTCTTTCTTATTATTTTTTTTTTCTGTTTTCATCATCCATGGTGTATTCATATTTCACAGAGTACTCTATCGCGGAAGATGATTGTTTATGGTGGAAAGGTACAGATTGACTACACTTTGGCCCTCATTTCTTTGACTTCATTACTTTTGTTGGATGGGATGTGTGGAATCTATTAGTATAGTGATGCTTTTATTTTCCTTTATTTACATTATTTCTTGTGTTTTTTATTTTTTGGTCGGTTATATGCAAACTATTGAATCCCCTTGACATGAAGAAAAATTCTAGTTTAGTGGTAAGGGGGTTCAAAAGTTGTTGTCGGTCATTGGCTTAGATCACAAGTGTGACATTCTAAATGTTTTTAAATCCATTGCATAAATTCCCGGTTTCGCCACAGACAAAAGGGTATGCAAAGCCATAATTCTGCTGTTTGCTCAGAAATATTAGGTGAATGAATCTAGGGAGTTATATTCCTTAACTGATAGTTTGAAAACAAACAAACTCATTATAATTTGATTTTATGCTATGCAAGTAAAGACTGAAATCCATGCCAACGATTTGCAGATAGTGAGAATGGATGAAGAGCAGTTGAATGAATGGGCAATTGTTCCATCAAGAAGTGCAGCTACCATACCCTATGAACTACCAGACGGTTGGGTGATTGAAGAGGTACCACGTAGAGATGGAAGCTTTGTGGATAAGGTACACTCCCCTGTCCTTTAAAAATAGTGAATTCGTTTGTCTTTCTTGCTTTCAGCTGCTATCAAGTTTGCCCAGATTTGCTCTATCGCTTATGTCTAGAAAATGATGATTCATTACATGATCCAAAGTTTAAACTTCTGAAAGTTCTAAGTATTGTTTTTGCATCCAAGTTAAGAGAGCATTCTCCTAAGAATGGATAGCGCGAGACGAGGCAGGTGGAACATATCACCCTGAAAATTGGTAGCCCTGTTTGTATGCTTTTGCAAAACATCTTACATCATGTTTTATGTAGAGAGATCAACTGTCAAAAATAAATGTTTCATGCAGGAGATCAATGATTTAAGTGCTTCAGTTTTGCATAAATTGCAGAGAGCTATTGAGTGAAACTGTTCGAATAGAGAAGTTATAATAGTATCTCTCTAAGTAGCAGGCATTGAGTGTACTACTGAATCACCCTTGCTGTTATAGTTAGAGGCGGACCTATGTTGTAAAGAAAGGGGTCACTGGCACCCAGAAAGTTCGACAAAAATTGCATATATACATGTATATGTCTTTAAAAAATAATGATATATTAGTAGTGGCACCCTATATAGCAGATTTTGGTTGAATGCAAAAGTGCAACCACGACCGTCAAATCTTTGGCCCGCCTCAGGTTATAGCATTATTGGAATTGGAAACGTGATTTTATTTTCAAAACCTTGCTGATATGTCACAAGCAATCTATCTTATGGAATGTGCTAAACCTTCTTTTTACCATTTTGATTTCTTTTTCTGTGTAAAGTTCCATTGATTAACATGATGTTCTTTCCCATTTTCACAACTACGACAAAGACTATTCCTTTTCACGTTTTCCCCCTTTTGTTCCGGCGAGGAGCCTTCTGCTGAAGTTGTAACCTTTTTTTCTCTTCTCGTATGCAGTATTACTATGAACCAGGAACTGGACTAAAGTTTAGGTCCAAAATAGCAGCACAGAGATACTTGGCAGAAATGAGAGAAGATGTTCCTTTGTCAGCTACTTTAGAAGAATTAAAAGAGAATAAACCGTTGTCCAAAATGTTTAAGTTACACCACCATGCAAAGGTGAGCTAATATCTTGAACGTCAAAATGCATGACATTTATCTCTTTTTGATGTCAAGATATTTCTTCTTTTGTGCCTTTGTAGAAATCTGTTCCATGTAAGAGAAACATCTCAGAAGAGGATTCGCAGAAGTCGTCATTTCTGTCTCCGCCGACAAAAGTAAATTGGGTTCTTTCTAGTTCTAAAGGGGATGCTTGGGACCCTTTCATTGCCGGAACACCAATCCCTGATTCGGTGAAACACCAATGGACTAAAAGATTCATGTTGTTCATGAATGATGAGACTCTGAATGCAGAAAACTCAGACTAGAAAGGTAAGCCAACGCGCTAAAGCTTCAACAAATCTATACTCCTTTTCATATACAGATCGAATAGTACTGTGTGATCACATATGTTTCTAATCAATCGGTTATCTTCGTTGCAGTTAAAGACGGTTAGCTGGAGAGTCCAGAAAAAAAATTGGCAGTTGGAAACAGTAGTTTATGGTACAACTGTACAAGCAAAGAGTGGACTGCTTCTGACCTAGAGAATTACATGCTAATCTTGTACATACTGACATTATGGTCTATGGAACTCCATCTATTATTACTTCCTAACCATTGTACAGAATCTGTCGTCCTGTTTATTTCTATGTCCGCTCGTGCTGTCAACGTCCAACTGACGTATCCTACTACAGTTTTGGCAACTTTTTTCTATGGTGCATGTTTACCTTTTATTTATGGATACAATAGCTAGTTTGCTATTATGGGTGATTTGATGTCTGTTCAAGTCCAATCCAGTGTACTATATGAGCTCCATTTGAAAAGCTGGATGCTGCTTGAATCAACAACAAATCAATTACTGAAATTGTTTCCCCTTTGTTTCATTTTACACGACGGTGTTTGGTTGGCATGGAGTTTAAAAAAAAGGAGAACTTTTGGCAAATACCCCAAGTATCATTTAGAATATGTAATCCTAAATACGCCCCGACATTTCATGGCTATAAGAGCATGCCATCTAAGAGTAAACTAAGAAATTTCAAAGTTAAAAAGTTTTCAAAAACAAGTAAGTTGTTATTCTTTTGGAACAAACTAAACAGAAAATAGTGTTTCATAAAATGAAGCGGATAACGTAAATACGCTCTATTTACATCATTAAAAAGGCAAAATTAAAGACTTCATTTGAGGAATTAGGACCATAAAAATCGACTCATTTGGGTCATGTCTGCTGTAATGAAACAGAACGCTTTGATTTGTGTCCAGCCTAATGTTTGGCAATTGAAAGGTACCAGGAATTTGGACAATTCTTGGAACCATGCATTCACATGGATGTGTATATGCATAAACTACAACCAGTTAGAGGTGAAAAATTCTGGAAGGTAGAACCACATCATGCAATGGAGCCACCAGAAATTGTCAAAATGGTTGGTCGACCAAAGGTAAAGAGAAAGAGAGAAAAGGATGAGGCAAGGATGAGAGAGGGGGTTTGGTCAGCTTCAAGAAAAGGACTCGTCATGACTTGTGGATACTGCAGTGAGAGAGGTCACAACATTAGAAATTGTACTATGGTAATGCTACATAGCCACTTCTTATGTTAACTCATTTAATTGTTAGTAACATTATATAATGTCATCTGTCAATTATCTTTTAGGTGAAAGGGAAACATAGCCACTTCTTCCAAGCTGAAGGATGTTCTCAAGAAGTGCAAGATGTGCCTTTGACAGCACCCCAAGATAGTCAAACATCAGAGTTTGTTTTTGTTCCTACACCTGGTATGAGGCCAAGAGCAGTAGCAGGTGCACCAGCAACTATGGCAGCTGCAACAGCAATAGCTGCAACAGCAACAGCTGCAACATCAACAACAACAGCTGCAACATCAACAACAACAGCAGCTACAACAGCAACAACAACAGCTGCAACAGCAACAACAACAGCTGCAACAACTGTAACAGCAACATCAACAGATGTAACAGCAACAACAACAGCTGCAACAGCTGCAACAGCAACATCAACAGCTGTTGGAACAACAACAGCACCACCAACAGCAGCAGGTGCACCAGCAATACCTGAAGATGGTGACTATGACTGTGAAGATGGGGATGCAATCTCTGAAGATGCTGAACAACCAGTTTTGAGACCTAAGGTGATTTCTGAAGCAAAGACTAGGCTTCAAAAGAAAAAGATGAGGCAAATGCCAACTGGTACAAGGAAGATTGCATTCAAGGGTGATGAATCTGGTGCCAATCTCCCTGCAAACTTGCCATATTCACCAAGGAAAGTCACTTGGAAAGGCAAAGCAGCAATGACATCAAGACAACTATTGGCAGAAAAGGAGAAAAAAGTTGGTCAATTGAAGGCTAAGAAGATGAAGCTCTAGGGAGTTCAATGTTGTTTAATGACTAATTTTAACTTAGGAAACAAAACTATATTTTTGTGATAACTGATTCATAGTTAATTCTGTACTATTTTTTTGGTGAATCAGTTGTGAAAGTTATATTGATTCACCCCAAAAATCTTTTGTTGGGCTAATCTTTTGTTAAGTATGTTGTTGGCTATTGTAAGTATTTTGTAAGTATTTTGTTGGAATCAGTTGTGGAACTTGTTCGAATAGTTGTTTAAGCAGCCTTGTTGGCATCAATTGTTTACTCTTACATCTTGTTATTAGGATGCCTTGTTGGAAACACTTGTTTACTTGTTATTGATTCACCCCTGTGTAACATATAACAACAACACACGGTTTTAACAGCAACACTGTCTAACATATTACAACAACAAAATTACAGCAACACTGTCGAACAAGCAAAAAATACAGCAACACTGTCTAACATATTACAGCAAAAAATACAACTTCTAACATAACAGAAATACAACTTCTAACATAACAGCAACACTGTCTAACTGGAAATTGCAGCAAAATATTTCAGAAATATTACAAGTAAAAGATAGGAAATTGCAGCAACTTCTCTACATCATTTTGTAAGCCACAAATATAACAAAAACAGCCCATGACCATTTAATAAATTTTTTCCATTGCTTCAATTTCAACTCCAAATTTGAAACTTTCTCCTCCAATGCAGATACATTATTCAAATTTCCAGCTTTACTACCCACCATATCATCGACCATCTTCCTAAATTTATTCCTTTCTTGGCGAAGAGCATCCACTGTAATTTTTTGCTTGTGGATAAATATTGATACATGAGGTGGGAGTTCTTCATCGCGCCATTCCCAATAACGACAACCATTACTCTCGTAACGAGGACATTTATAGAATCTACGACCACCATTCATAGGTGTCGTAGCAGTAAATTGATTGGCTACTAGTCCGCAATAACAAACACGAGCATCACCTATATCACGAGAAGAATTAGAAGAAGAATGTGCCATTTGAAGAAAAAAGAGATGAGAGAAGCCTAGTCTTTGCTTCAGAAGCTGCTGAAATTTTGGAGATGAAGATGAAAAAGATGAGAGAAGCTGCTGAAATTTTGGAGAAGAAGGAGGTCACCCGAATATAAGACCAAGACCTAACGTGGGTTGATTTTGGGTCTAAAAATATGGTACCTGGGTCGGGTCAGAAAATAGGGGTGGGTTAAAATCATTTGGGTCATGGTTTAATGAAAGCCCAATCATATTCTGCCACGTGGAATTAAAAATGTTTTGATATATAATATATATCAGCTGTTAGTTTTAAGGGCATTAATATGCCACATTTTTAACGGTAGGGATATTATGTGCAAAATAGGTTAACGGAGGGCATTTTTGTACCAGAGTCAATACGTTAGGGGCAGTTCTGACCCTTTTCCGTACATTAAACATAGAGAGCATTTCCTATATGAAACATAGGTATATTTCTGAAAATAACTAAAATAATAACAAATATTAAATTTCAAATATACAAGTTTAAATGTGTAAATAAGCTCAGTACGAAAGTCTTAAAATTTAAAGTATTAATTAAATCGTGTATACGTTTATAATAATATTCTCTCCAGTCCAATTTAATTAATTTCTTGGCTATTTTCACGTTCAACTTGTAGCATTAATTAACAAAAAATTATCGTATTAACTTTAATTTGTTCATTGAAAATATAATAAATATTTTTAGGCTCTTTACTTTCGGAATAACTTTGAAAAAGAAAAAGTTAGCCTACTCTTAATATATGATAAAAAAAAGAGATTAAAAAATCAATTAAATAGGACAGGAGGTAGTAACAATAGTCATTATATATCAATGCTTAATAAAGTAGTTTAAAAAAGAAAAATGTAAGCAGCGAAATTCCCACCAAAACAATAAAATAAAGGATATGAGTATTGAGTATATAACAACAATAACAACAACTATCCAGTATAGTCCCACAAGGTGGGGTCTGGGGAGGGTAATATGTAGACAAGTCTTACCCCTACCCAAAGGGTAGAGAGGCTGTTTCCAATCGACCCTCGGCTTAGAGAAGGAATGGGAAAGCAACAACAAAAACAAAAACAAAAGAGCATTAATAATTCCGGCAGAAATCGCATAAATAGTTATCTAAACATAAGAATCATACATAAAATGACATGCAATAATATCAAACAGTAGCTACCATAAATAACTACTATAAGGGGGACACAATCCAATGCACGAATCATCTATGAGTCGCCCTGACAAGCCTCACCCAACCCCGGGAAAGGAGTACAAAAAATTTTAGGAGCCCCTATCCTACAACCCTAATACTAGACCTCCAGACTTTTCTATCAAGGGCCATGTCCTCGGAAATATGCATCCTAGCCATGTCATGCCTAATCACCTCTTCCCAATACCTCTTAGGCCTCCCCCTGCCTCTTCTCACGCCGACCACCGCCAATCGTTCACAATTTCTCACCGGAGCATCAGGACTTCTCCTCCGCACATGCCCGAACCACCTGAGCCTCGCTTCACGCATCTTCTCATCCACCGGGTCACCCCCACCTTCTCTCGAATAACTTCATTCTTAATTTTATCTAACCTGGTGAGTCCACACATCCACCTGAGCATCCTCATCTCCGCAACCTTCATTCTCTGAACGTGAGAGTTTTTCACCGGCCAGCACTCCGCCCCATACAACATGGCAGGTCTAACCACAACTCTATAAAATTTTAGTTTCAGTGGCACTTTCTTGTCACACAGGTCTCCTGATGCAAGCCTCATGAGTGACATCCCGTCAATCACTCTGTCTCCCTGAATCACCGACCCAAATATCTGAGTACATACTAATGTGTTAAAACAATAAACAAATTAAAGATGGTGTTGCAAGGGCACCAAGGGACAGAGTTTGTAGAGAAAATACTAGGTGGTCTCTGTCACTTTGAGAATCTTGTCAAAAACATGGAGAAACACAATTCCTCAATGCTGGTGCCAATTCCACCGACACGCCACCGAAGCGGCGCAGAATACTCACCTTACGGCCAAATAATGGTTGTGCCGCCTACCACCACCGCCATTACTCCGTACAGTACATACTCAAGCAGCTTTAAGCTGCCCCCTGGTTGGGGTGTTCAAGAAGTTCCTCGCTCTGATGGCTCTCGAGTTGACAAGGTCTCTGCATTTCCTTTTAACTTCACTTTAATATTGAATTTAATTAATGTAATTTTTTATGCATTGGTATTTGGTCTTGTAGAATTTTTTTAGAGAAAATAATACCGTATAGTCGCTATTAAAATAATAGCTGATATTTTTTTTCTGTATGTTATATACAAAGTCTATATACTTTCCAGAGTTTTTGGCGCGGGCTAAAAGTGAAAAAGTCTCACTTTTTAGTGCCATCAGGTTAACATGACTTACCATAGCAAGCTAACTGTCTATAATAAGACTAATCTGTTAAGCTGAAAAATGAAGTTGCATAACTTGTTGTAATATGTTAAATCATACTAACAGTTTGTTTGGATGGTTATTATATATCTTTCATAATGTATCGCATTGTATTGTATTGTACTGTATTTGATGAATACAATGTTTAGATGGATTATGTCATTTTTGCCGTCGTTTCATGGTATGCACAAGTAATATGATGAATAAACTTAAGGTATTATAAAGAAAAATTATGATACCTTATATAAAAAGGTAGGGGTAAATGATAAATAAAATTATCTAATAATAATGAAGGGTGAGATTGAGAGAAAAACACAAGGAAATGATGCGACCACACCAAATCGGTTGTTACATAAAGTGGCACATTTTCATCGTTATATAACGACGGATTTAACGATACGATACAATAAAATTTAAGTAACAAGCAAAACAACCATTATATTTACACTATGTTTGGATAATTGTTACTCATCATTTCATAATGTATTGTATTGTATCGTTTTATGGATACAACGTTTGAATACATTGTATCATTTACTGTTGTTAAAAAATATTTTGTTAATTGGTTTGATTGTATCGTACTATACTGTAACTGAGAAGTTTACTAAAATACCCCCAATTGTTTTAAACAAAATTTATCAAGAATTACACATAAAAATAATTTAAGACAACCTCTTTCTACTAATTTATGATTAATTACGCAGCTTGAAAACAAGAGCAAAAACCTGGAAAAAATAATAGGTTAACTAATATAGCAAAAAAAGAAAAGAAAATTGAAATGATGGAAAGAGACAAAGAATTGAACGCGGACTTGGATAAAAAGAACGGGGCAAACCAACTCATAAAAAAGATGGAAGAAGATAAAGTAGGTCAATAGGTTGGAGATTTGGAGTTAAAATAAAAAAAATTAAATAGTAAAATAGAATTATAGAGTAATAAATAAGGGCATAATTGGAAAAGAAAATAGGAAACGATCCTACCACACCAAATCGGTTGTTTCATAAAATGAGGCTTTTCGTTGTTCTGGAACAATGGATTTAACAATACGATACAACCAATTTTAAATAAACAATCAAAACAAACATTGTTTTAGGATAACAATACAATACAATGGGTAACAACCATCCAAACAACAATACGATACGATACAATAGGTAACGACCATCCAAGCAAGTTGTAATAGTGTGAAACTTCTTTACATTATCTCTGTGTATATATATAAGTTAAATTCTTTTGCGTATTACTAGAGTAATTTGTTGCGGGCAAGGCTATTGGTTTCTATTTTTACTTAATTGTTTCTGGTTAGGAACTTTCAACAAGAGAAAAAAGGGATGAATAATACTTGAATTTCAAAGCCATGAGATTTTGAGTTAAGTGGTGAGGTGAAAAGGGTAAGTGGTAAAAGAAGGATGCAGTAAATTGCTTAATTTGATTTGGGTCTAATTGAAGTTGACAGTGTAACATGTTTAATGATTTTTGTCTCTCCAACTATTCAGGAGGGGCAGATGTAGCTCAATGACAACAGGTGCGAGCAAATTAAACTCAATGCTTTTAGTCCGAATTACGTATGCATACTCTTCACATTGTTGAAATATTCAAAATGAATATCCACTTATACAATATCTACTTATACCAAGTCTACATCTAACATGACGAAGAAAAAGGTGGTAAAATGGTAGTATGTAATCCACTATTTAATAGGATCGTACCCGCCTCTGTAGCCATTTGTTTATATTAAATGTGTAATGGAATTAAATTTTCATGATGGAGGTAGGCCAACTGCAAATGAGAGAGGATACTGTTTATTGGAGCAGATGTTAACTTTCCATCATCTGAATATATTGCTAGCTATCCTGAAAATAAGGTGTTTCAAAGGCTGAGTATTGCTAAGCATTATACTTGTGTTTTTCCTTTCAAGAAATATAGCAAGTTCCCAAATGCTCTGCGTTTTTAACTCTAAAATTTGATGCATAGACTATCGGTTTTATCAATAACCAGTTTTGACTGATTTTGTCGTAGAATTTGAACATTAATGTATCTGGTAGACAACTGGGTAATTTGAACAGCATACTCTAAAAACAGACATTTTGCTTATCATGCAGTACTACTATGAGCCTGGGACTGGGCTAAAGTTCAGATCACTGAGAGAAGTCGAGAGACGATTGAACGATGAAATATATGCTCCTAGATCCAGGGCATTGGTAGTGAGACACAATCAGGCAAGTGTAAGAATTGAATATTTCAAAAGGATTTTTGTTATTTCTCGTCTAAATATGAATATTCTCTTTCTTATTATTTTTTTTTTCTGTTTTCATCATCCATGGTGTATTCATATTTCACAGAGTACTCTATCGCGGAAGATGATTGTTTATGGTGGAAAGGTACAGATTGACTACACTTTGGCCCTCATTTCTTTGACTTCATTACTTTTGTTGGATGGGATGTGTGGAATCTATTAGTATAGTGATGCTTTTATTTTCCTTTATTTACATTATTTCTTGTGTTTTTTATTTTTTGGTCGGTTATATGCAAACTATTGAATCCCCTTGACATGAAGAAAAATTCTAGTTTAATGGTAAGGGGGTTCAAAAGTTGTTGTCGGTCATTGGCTTAGATCACAAGTGTGACATTCTAAATGTTTTTAAATCCATTGCATAAATTCCCGGTTTCGCCACAGACAAAAGGGTATGCAAAGCCATAATTCTGCTGTTTGCTCAGAAATATTAGGTGAATGAATCTAGGGAGTTATATTCCTTAACTGATAGTTAGAAAACAAACAAACTCATTATAATTTGATTTTATGCTATGCAAGTAAAGACTGAAATCCATGCCAACGATTTGCAGATAGTGAGAATGGATGAAGAGCAGTTGAATGAATGGGCAATTGTTCCATCAAGAAGTGCAGCTACCATACCCTATGAACTTCCAGACGGTTGGGTGATTGAAGAGGTACCACGTAGAGATGGAAACTTTATGGATAAGGTACACTCCCCTGTCCTTTAAAAAATAGTGAATTCGTTTGTCTTTCTTGCTTTCAGCTGCTATCAAGTTTGCCCAGATTAGCTCTATCACTTATGTCTAGAAAATGATGATTCATTACATGATCCAAAGTTTAAACTTCTGAAAGTTCTAAGTATTGTTTTTGCATCCAAGTTAAGAGAGCATTCTCCTAAGAATGGATAGCGCGAGACGAGGCAGGTGGAACATATCACCCTGAAAATTGGTAGCCCTGTTTGTATGCTTTTGCAAAACATCTTACATCATGTTTTATGTAGAGAGATCAACTGTCAAAAATAAATGTTTCATGCAGGAGATCAATGATTTAAGTGCTTCAGTTTTGCATAAATTGCAGAGAGCTATTGAGTGAAACTGTTCGAATAGAGAAGTTATAATAGTATCTCTCTAAGTAGCAGGCATTGAGTGTACTACTGAATCACCCTTGCTGTTATAGTTAGAGGCGGACCTATGTTGTAAAGAAAGGGGTCACTGGCACCCAGAAAGTTCGACAAAAATTCCATATATACATGTATACGTCTTTAAAAAATAATGATATATTAGTAGTGGCACCCTATATAGCAGATTTTGGTTGAATGCAAAAGTGCAACCACGACCGTCAAATCTTTGGCCCGCCTCAGGTTATAGCATTATTGGAATTGGAAACGTGATTTTATTTTCAAAACCTTGCTGATATGTCACAAGCAATCTATCTTATGGAATGTGCTAAACCTTCTTTTTACCATTTTGATTTCTTTTTCTGTGTAAAGTTCCATTGATTAACATGATGTTCTTTCCCATTTTCACAACTACGACAAAGACTATTCCTTTTCACGTTTTCCCCCTTTTGTTCCGGCGAGGAGCCTTCTGCTGAAGTTGTAACCTTTTTTTTTCTTCTCGTATGCAGTATTACTATGAACCAGGAACTGGACTAAAGTTTAGGTCCAAAATAGCAGCACAGAGATACTTGGCAGAAATGAGAGAAGATGTTCCTTTGTCAGCTACTTTAGAAGAATTAAAAAAGAATAAACCGTTGTCCAAAATGTTTAAGTTACACCACCATGCAAAGGTGAGCTAATATCTTGAACGTCAAAATGCATGACATTTATCTCTTTTTGATGTCAAGATATTTCTTCTTTTGTGCCTTTGTAGAAATCTGTTCCATGTAAGAGAAACATCTCAGAAGAGGATTCGCAGAAGTCGTCATTTCTGTCTCCACCGACAAAAGTAAATTGGGTTCTTTCTAGTTCTAAAGGGGATGCTTGGGACCCTTTCATTGCCGGAACACCAATCCCTGATTCGGTGAAACACCAATGGACTAAAAGATTCATGTTGTTCATGAATGATGAGACTCTGAATGCAGAAAACTCAGACTAGAAAGGTAAGCCAACGCGCTAAAGCTTCAACAGATCTATACTCCTTTTCATATACAGATCGAATAGTACTGTGTGATCACATATGTTTCTAATCAATCGGTTATCTTCGTTGCAGTTAAAGACGGTTAGCTGGAGAGTCCAGAAAAAAAATTGGCAGTTGGAAACAGTAGTTTATGGTACAACTGTACAAGCAAAGAGTGGACTGCTTCTGACCTAGAGAATTACATGCTAATCTTGTACATACTGACATTATGGTCTATGGAACTCCATCTATTATTACTTCCTAACCATTGTACAGAATCTGCCGTCCTGTTTATTTCTATGTCCGCTCGTGCTGTCAACGTCCAACTGACGTATCCTACTACAGTTTTGGCAACTTTTTTCTATGGTGCATGTTTACCTTTTATTTATGGATACAATAGCTAGTTTGCTATTATGGGTGATTTGATGTCTGTTCAAGTTCAATCCAGTGTACTATATGAGCTCCATTTGAAAAGCTGGATGCTGCTTGAATCAACAACAAATCAATTACTGAAATTGTTTCCCCTTTGTTTCATTTTACACGACGGTGTTTGGTTGGCATGGAGTTTAAAAAAAAGGAGAACTTTTGGCAAATACCCCAAGTATCATTTAGAATATGTAATCCTAAATACGCCCCGACATTTCATGGCTATAAGAGCATGCCATTTAAGAGTAAACTAAGAAATTTCAAAGTTAAAAAGTTTTCAAAAACAAGTAAGTTGTTATTCTTTTGGAACAAACTAAACAGAAAATAGTGTTTCATAAAATGAAGCGGATAACGTAAATACGCTCTATTTACATCATTAAAAAGGCAAAATTAAAGACTTCATTTGAGGAATTAGGACCATAAAAATCGACTCATTTGGGTCATGTCTGCTGTAATGAAACAGAACACTTTGATTTGTGTCCAGCCTAATGGTTGGCAATTGAAAGGTACCAGGAATTTGGACAACTCTTGGAACCATGCATTCACACGTTAAACAACTAGCAAAATTCATAGGAGAAGAAAAGAATGTATGATTATACAAGGAAAAGAGCCCAATAAAGTCTTATTTTCCTACAAGTAATACATCTCAGTATCCACTCTGAAACAGGAACCACCTAAGTAAACTTATAAAAACAAAAATTAAAAATCAAATATTAATGCCTACATATCCTTGAAAATATTCTCTATCTGCCGTCAAATTGATAGCTTATGCTATTCCTTCACTAAGAAGCAGGGACATTATTTAACAATGTCACCTCTCAGATAAGTACAGGGACAGATTGTCCCTTAAAACTGAAGCAGTCTTGTCGACAGATTCACAAACCTCTTGCCCGTATCCTGTATCGTGGTGATGAGATAGAGAAAACTCGTCCAGAACCTCATCTTCCATGTCAATGACAATGTTGTGGAGAATGCAGCACACAAGAATGAACCTCGGTAGCTTGTGCTTGTCCGGTCTCCACATTAATCCATGAATCATTTTCCAGACTTCCTTTAGCCTAGCCAACGCCCTTTGTGCCACGATACGGGTTGCAAAATGCTTCTTATTGAACTCGGCTTTAGATTCTGAAAGTTCTTTTCCTTGATAAGGAGTTAAAAGCCAAGGTAGCAAGGGAAAACCAGAATCGCCAATAATATATTCGCGTAGTTCTGCTTCTTCGGATAGCTTTACCTTGTTCCCGTTCAATCTATCTCCTTTCTCGCAGAGTTTAAAAAAGGTTGAGCTCTGAAGTACTGAATTCTCTTTCATTTTTCCTGGCAATCCCGTGACAACATCACGGAACCTCATATCGGGATCAACAACTGCTTGTAGGATCATGCTGTGGTTCTTGTTTTGATCAAGCCATATGTCAGCTGTCTGCTCGGATGAGGATAACATCATTGTGATGTGTGTAGTATCGATTGAACCACAACAATTTGGAAGTCCTTGGATTCTTTCGAATTTGGACTTTATCTGTGACATATCTTGCTCGGTGGAAGGCCACCGTAGGTGGTGAAGCCCCTTCTCCTCAATAGCCTCTATAAAGCGCCAAGTTACTTGAGACACGGTTGAGTGGTGTGCACCAAACGAGTCACCCACTGAAATTAGAGAATTACCCGAGCTCAGCCTCCTTAGAGCTAGCGCTACTTGCTCATGCAAAGACATGGGCTTGCCATTTGAGAACACAAAGTGGGCCGACTTTGGCTGCATGTGCTCCTTTGCAAGGGAACATATGTAGTCAAAAGTGCTTCTAGACATCTTGAACACAGATTGGAACTTATCCAAACCCTTCGATGGAGAAACATTTCCTGCAGAAAAGATAATTTATCCACAGCAGCAAAATAATCAAATTTCATGCTGACTATCCAAAAAGGCAGGATTCACTTGTAATCAATCACAATCGAGAAATGAAACTTAGAAAGAAAGTGATTTAATCTCCACCAAATATGTATTTAAGGTAATCCATGACACTGGACCGAGCAGCCAATGTCCTTTCAACTAATTTTGGGGGGAGGAGGAGTTGCAAGCATCCAAGATAAGATACTAAAAGCATACAATTTGTCAAGTTCAAGAACTTTGGTAGATTAAGAAGGCAAGGTAAAATAACTAATCCTATTTGCTATTATTTACAACTATCATGCAATATCCACCTGAAAATGAATTTAAAAAGCGAAAATCACACAATTGAGCACATCTAACAGAAAGATGTTTAATGTTAAGCAACATTGCACGACACGATAAATCATTTGACTCCATGCACAGACTTCATTTTGGTCGAATAGGCTGCTGGTTATGTTTGTAACAGTTTTGAACTGTAATACATTAAAAAATGAAATTAGTTCTTCTTGCATAAGGAATCAAGAAAGTTTGATTCTTACTAGCAATCCCTTGAATTAAAGCAAACAGGCTCGCAAAAGCTTTTCAAGTTCTCATGCACAATTAAGTTAGGAAAGTAAAAAGGGTAGTCTCCCGAACCATCCATTATGGATCAAACCATTCATCAGAGTAAAAAAAAAATAAAAAGGCCAGCCCGGCATACGAAACATCCCACGTTCACGCAAGGTCCGGGGAAGGTCCGCACCCTAAAGGGGTGTGATGCAGGCAACCTAACCTGATGCTTGCTGATTCCACAACTTGAACCCGTGAACTATCGGTCAACTTTTATCATCAGATGCAATTCAAATGGCATTTTCTATCGACTTGGATTACTTCATGCCCTTGTTCATGAATGTGTTTCAAAAGATAACATACATATTCTTTTTCCTTTTGACATAAAATACCACAGTATTCAACAGGGAACAGTCAAAAGTGTGGGCCAAGGCCATTTCTGACATTATTTGATAGACGTTCAGAAAACTATTTCTTCAAAGCTAAATAACAGATTAAAATGAACGAGGGAATTCCATCTCTACCTTGATTTGATATTGTCCAGCAAAGCAATATATGAAAAATCAAGACAATAAAAGATACCACCAATTATCAAGGAAAAACAGATATTATTCTTTTGATCATTTTTTAAACTTCTGTTTTGTTCTTTTCAACTCTTACTGTGAATAAGAACACTTTTCTGTAACTACTATTTCTTTTTATTTTTCTTTGCACAATTTTTAACTTAAGGAATAGAGAAACATCTATTCAATTCTAAATGACTGGAAAAGAACACAACAGAATAATATACAAGAAATTGCGACTTTCCTATTTATTGAGTGGACAAATCACTGCCTTGTTTATTTACGAACTAATTCAAAAAATCTAACTTCTTTCACTCTATAAATTAAACCCTACCTACTCACCTCTATCAATAGTATGGTAACAAGAGGCTTTCACAAACTCTACTACTTCGCTTCAGGTCTCCATCTAATCTCGATTTCTGAAGTGCTAACTTAAATGTCTCCCTCAACATTTTCATTTTCTTTCAACCTAAACTATTAGGCTTGTTAAATGAGCTTCATGCTTGTACTTCTCATATATTTTGCTTCACATGCTGTCAACATATGGAAGTTCAAGCAACAAAATAACTAAATAGTTTCTCTAAAGTGCCCTCAAGCATAGGAGACACCCTGCACACGCAGAAGAAATACACTACAACAAGCAGACACCCTCCATAAAAATTAATGCTGTAATAATAATTTTTTTTTAAAATTACTTAGTAGCATATGCATTTGGGGTGCTGAAACCTTCAAGAGTCTATTGATTACTCGAGAATGTAAAAGATACTGGCACTACTCGTACATATACATATTTTATACACACATACGTATTTATATGTATATAAATTTGGAAAACACCTAAACCCCACACAAAGGTGCTGCTCAAAATCTTTTTCAGAAAAAGATCATTGCTATTATCTTTAATAAGATAACAGTCATCTCTTGTAACCTTTTGTTTCCTTGTGCATCTTCTTGATGCCTTTTAAATGATAACACCTTACTTCATAAAAAAAAATATAGATATTGCTATTATCTTTGATGGATAAAGGATGGGTTTTCTACTTTTATTTATAAATGGATGTTTGTGTCTGGTGCACTGGTGCCAGACTGTCAGGTAGGTTGTAAGGAACTCAGAAGCCTAAGGCATCCTCTATTGTGATTCTATGTAGTAGATGAAGAAGTTAAATCAGAAATCGATGCCACCAAAAACTCATTGGTAGAGTCTATCAACTTTTGGCACCAAGTGACTTGCAGTGTATCTACAACCACTTGTGGCACTAGATTTGATCTAGACAAATATATACTTAATGAAACATTGAGAGGAACTTCGTCATTGGTCTTCTCCTCTAATTCTTGCCCATCCAAAGAAACTATGCTAGAATATATAATTGACTACCACCAACTAAAAATCTCACTTACAGATTCAACAGCTTTACCATTCTAGATCTATTTGAATGTCATCATAATATCCACGCAGAAAGCAATGACATAAGCATCATAATAGATTCTAGTAATATCTTTGTCCTGGAACCTTTGTGGGAAGACTGGCAGCAGACAAAATGGCATTTACTGCGGCAGCTCCTTAACTATCATCTATTGCCTAGTAAAATATGTCGCATACATATGCTTCAGCTACATCTCTACAGTAAGAATGGTAGTAGAGAAACCTCTTTGTCCACTGGCCTTTGCTTCGGCAAATCCATCAATCCTTCTCCTAATTGCAGTTCATAATTCAGTAACAAAAATTCCTCAAAAATTGCATACTTCCCCAAACATTCAATTGTTAATTGATCTTTAAAAAAACTACATATGCTCAACATTTGTGGAACCAGGTCTAATGACTTCACCGGAACTGCGGTTTTTGTGTAAGACATTCATCCAATTACCATGTACATAACAACTGAGAGGAACACACTAGCCTGCTAGTACAAGAGGACCACCACTGTAATCCACTGAAAGTGAGAAGTGTACGACTCCCATTTTCTAAAGTCAGCAATATGAAAACCATTTAATCTGCTACATTAATTGGTAGACTGCATCTTCAAAGAAAGAATGCAATGGCAAACCAAGAATGTTCATTTCTAACTTCAAAAATTTCAGCTTATTTGCCATTATGTTGAATATTTGAGCAACCTTGTCTGACCTTGATATCTCCTTTGGTCCGAGTACTTCGGTAAAAAGTTGTCCTTTGGTCCGAGTACTTCAGCAAAAAGTTGTCCCTTAGATACACCCCTAATTGAAATTGATATATACTAACCCCATCTTTATTTGAACAAGCCAGTGTTGTCTTGCAGCCAGTATTACTCTGTGTTCATTAAGTTCTTGGCTAATGAAAACTTTAGATCCATGTGGCGACTTAAAAGGTAGATGCCAAACAAGAAACTGCTAGAAGTGAATGAATACGTACTTTTGATCACGCTTCAACATTTTTTCTTAAAAAAATAAAAAGAGAAAGAACAATTTCCTGTTAAATATAATGGTTTCTTTTTTGGCGGATAGTCAGGAACCTGTTGTGGTATCTCGCCAGTCTCCAGTTAATACAAAACATGCTTTCCAAGGAGCATAGGAAAAAACAAAGAAGTCACCATATTTTTAAGAAAGTCTAACCGAGAGGAAGTTAAAGAGAAAATGATCACCTATCATCAGTAGATGTTAGCCTAGGATAATAGATGCGAACTTTCACGCGCAGATGAATCTCATGTCAAGATCTCAAGCAAGCTAAAAAATATAAATGGTTCTCTAAGGGCCAAAAGATGAAGTAAAAGCAGAATGATTATAATTTGGTCGAAGAAACAAAAAAACTGTTCCTTTGAAGTATTATGGGTATAGAAAGTTAAGGAGTCAAGAAGCTTCATTGGACGTAGCGGGCACAAGGAATTCGGTCAACATGTAAAATATCACAGGTAAACTCCCTAAAGAAACAGGCAAGAAATATTCCATCTGTCCAAGCCTTGCTTGGACAGAGTCAACCGGTACATGTGCTAGTGGGAGGTCGCAGGTATACCATGGAATTGGTCAAGGTGCGGGCAAGCTGGCCCAGACACCACGGTCCCTTGAAAATTTCGTTTTTTGGCTCTACGAGATGTAATGTTGGATAGCTGGTCCAATTTAAGGCCAGGTCTAATATAATCTTCACCATCTAGACTAACAACTGAAATTACTCAAGATAAGCTAATATGTGTTGATCACCACACTCCAAATTCCAATTTCTAAAATATTGTTTTCTTTTTCTTTCTCTTCCTTTTTTCGGTTGGCAACTTGGTTTTGATTCTCAAAATCTTCCAGGTATCTTTTCTAGTCAGAATTTAAGCTCCAGAACAAAATGGAACACCACATCAACCAAAAGATCAACATAAATTTTAGCTGTAAATCAGGAGCCCTAGGAGTGAGGAGAGTCTTAGCTATCGGTATCCTACTTCTCGGAACACAGAAAAACAAACTTTTGTTTACTTGATACCCAAGAACCAAGACTTCATAGTTGATGCAAAATATGTTAGCGTATCGCATCAGTCCTTACAATCTAAAAGGAAAAGGACCATGAAAACAATTTTTATGGTAAAGCATACCATTGAAGCAAAGCAACCTTAACTGTAAAAAGAACAAAACAGTGTATTATTCAGATGAATTTAAAAAAAAAAAAACTCTCCTCTATAACTTGGAGCTTTTAGCAATGTGCACCCTACATGCACTGCAAACTCCTCACTTTGCTGATTAAACGCGTGAAATTCTTCAAATGCTGTTGCTATTATAAGTAGAAACGCCAGTCATATGTAGAATTTAGCAGTCCAAAGATGGATCATTTGACAAGAGAATTAAGGACAAAACATATCAAAGAACAAATTCTCAGGTCTAAACTTGACAAATGGCACTCTATCTTTTATCTATCTCAAACAATTAGAGTGCACATACTCCTAATTCATAATAATTCAAATATAAGAGGAAATATCAGCAAAAAATAGGAAAATCAAGAGGCTAATACCGATACAAACTTATAAATTGCTCCAAACATTGTAAATCATCAACACCAGAGGCGGGGTTAGGATTTGAAACTAATGGGCTCGGTATTTTAGTGTTTCTAAGTTAATGGGTTCTAAATTAATAATTTGTACGTATTCAATCAATATTGTAAGATGAATACAATATTTGAACCAAAACAGTTGGGTTCAGCTAAACCCTGAACCTGCAACTGAAGCTCTAGTTCCGCGCCCCTGATCAACACATTTCCAAATTGAAGTCATCCTTGTTATATACTACATGTGCATAATAATTTAACCCATAATGACTTTTCCTTTTGCATCATTTGGTAACTTAATGAATCAGTACGTTAGGTCAACAAGAGCATTCTATACAGTTGTAACAAGCAAACAACACTAAATTAGGGATCTTTATACATTAACATAACAGAAGCATGTAACATCAATGAGAGGCAAAGAAACACACAAATTTATTTATCCACAAATCAAAATTAACTATAGGCAGATGATCAAGGGGTAAAAACCAATATTCAATATATAAACAAGACAACTTTTTTTCAACACATACATAAAACCAAAACAGGAAAAGATAAAAGTTTTTACCAGCAATTCTTTTGGATAAAATCTCAAACCAATCAGCAGCAGAACCTTTCTGTGAAGACCCAGAAGCTAAATCATCCTTTTCAACTTTCTTCTCTATCTTTCTCTTCTTTTTTTGCCCTTTAACTGGACCCATCACTCAAATTGAATCAAAACACACAAATCCCACTTAATTCAAACATAAAACAAACCCCATTTCATTATAAAACAATAAACACAAACAAAGATCATACACAAGTATTTAAAACACAAAAACATGCAACTTATATATATGTAAAAGATGCTTTAGTTACTTGGTGTCAATGCTGTGTGTTTTTGGTGTGAGTGGTTTTCTTGAAATGTTTCAAAGCATGCAAAGTACATATTGTTAGAGAAAATTAAAAAAGGAAATACATATCGTGGGTTTTGATATAAATAGAATTAAAGAACAGAAAAAAGATAGGGAGTATTGTGTTTAGTGTTTGTTTGTTTAAGACAATGTGACAGACATTGGAATTAGGCGAGACTTCAAAAAATACATGGAACGGGTTACTTTGATTTTTATCAAAATCAAATCAAATTAATTATATCTGTTTGAATTGGTTTTATTTTGTCTGATTTTCAAGTTTTTTTTAGAATATTATTTCAGTCTTACGTTATTAAAATTATAGATAAAGTTTTGATAAGTGAATATATATTTAGTAAATATGAAAAAAAATTGACAAATATATGATCTATTAAAATATTCTAATGTGAGAAATTTTTTAATAACACATGATAGTTATTTTCTTAGTCGTCTAACAATAATTTTTCTTTAATTTACGCTTTCAAAGTTAATACATGAAAGGATCTCAAATATTTTTACATTTACCAAAGAAAACTCACTACAAAGTCTTAAAAAATATAAATAAAATTTATATATTTATATGTCCGTTTGGTTCGAATTTTTTTACTCGATAGTAAACTAAGTCAAATCAAACCTAATCAGATTTTTTAATCGATTTAATTTGGTTTTTCGATTTGGTGTTGTTTGAACACCCCTAACTATGGTTATAGATTTCAGAGTGAAAAAGAGAGACGCAAAAACTTTAGCGTAAATTGGATTTAAAGGGAAAAAATGAGTTGCTATGGTTTAGTCTTTCTATCGAATGTCGATATACCAATTTATAATAAGTTTTGCTAGATCTATAATCTAGTTTAAGAGAAATAATATGGTGAAAATTAACTCACACTCGCGCTTTTACATCAAGTCAACACTTATTGTTACATAATATATTTTTTATAGACACGTGTGTCATCTTTAGAGGCGGAGCTTCACTGTAAAATACACTTATAACTTGGCCAAAAAAATATTTTTTATTATGAATAGAATTCTATTTAGAGTGAATGTTTATCTTGTGGAGAGTTTTACTTTGTGACTAAGTCATTTTACTCCTATAAATAGAAGGGTCTTACCCCATTGTAAATCATCCCAAAATTCAATAAGAATTCTCTCTCCCTACTTTTCTCTACAATATTGTTCTTCTTCTTTTATTATTTCATAACACGTTATTAGCACGAGACTCTAACCAATTGAGTAAAAGCTTTGAGATTGAGCACAATGATTGTCAATTGTTCCATGGACTTCCTTCATTATTTAATTTTGGGTTTAAGGTAAGTATTTTTCCGTTTTCTCTTTTATTCTATACTTTGATTTTATATACAAGCAAAAACAACAAAATTTAATTATAACTCTAATGGAGTTTAAGAAATTACAACCATCCAAAGTGGCAAAGTTTCTATGCCTTGCCATGATTAAATTCATGTATGATTGTGGGCAAAGAATTGAAAACTCATTCCATTGAATTTGCTCCATTCTCATTCCCTTTAGAGAATGTGATAGCAGTATGTGATAAGTCTGAAAGAAGACAAAATTATTACCGTGAATGTATCAATGGATGTGGATGTGGCAATAGAAGAAATTATAATCGTCACCATTGTGATAATGAGAATAATAAGGATTCTCAAAATAATCCTTCACTCTGTAAGGTAATATTTGTCATCGATTTGACGTGAGATTTTATATAGCACATATAGATGATTATGATTCATTCATGATGGGAATGTGACAACATCTGATTTATGAAGAGATATTCATTCTTGAAAGAATATGAACATGCTATTGGTATTGAATATACCACACTCACCTCTAGAAGGAGGTTTGAGATGATATAAGAAAATAATATCATTACTATGGCATGAATGACCATTGGTCACGTACCTACTGTACGCCAAAATATTTTGGCGATATGATTATTAAAGGACAATAATAATGCAAGAAACATATCTTGCATATAATTTTGGCCATGACCATAATGGTATAAGTTTCTCTTTGAAAGAGATATTCACCATATAGGTGTTGATGATTATGTGGTACTATCAATTAATTGAGAGCTCTAGAAGAGCCAATTACCACTATATTGGAGAAACACAATTAATTACCAATAAGGTATTGTGTTGTAGTAAGTCTCAAAGAAACTTATTCAGTTTCCAAAGTATACGCGAAAGCGGTTGATTATATTGAGACTATAAATAAAGGAAAGATTAAATATCTTCTATTACTACAACTTGTAGCGGGGTAATATGTATGTGAAAAGTTACCTGCTTTATTCTCCAATTTGTACTACATAAACAAAAGAATACCACAATGAAGTGGATATTTTTATTGATATAAAACCCATATCATAATAAACTTGGAGTTTATTCATAATTGCACACATCATTGTGTAAATGAAGTTTATCAATACTGATAATTTATCCAGTTGGCATAATTGGTTTTGCCATATCAATTTAAGTATGATGTGCAAAAATGAAAGAGAATTCACATGGCTAAAGATTAAAGAACTAGAAAGTTCTTTACGAATTCTCTTACATTGCTTGTTCTAATTAATTAATAGACCAATTAAAATTGGGATTGAATCCCATGAATGCTGGAAATATCAAAAGTGAATATGGGCACATTCACCCGCCATGTATACCACATAAGATGTGTTGCATTTTTAAAGGGTGTGAATGGAAAATGGAAGAGGCACCTTTTGGATTGCACCTCTTCATCTCACCCTCCTTTCTCTATAAATTTAGAGGCTTGACCTCATTTTATAATATGGAAAAATCTGAAAATTTCTCCCCTCTTTTTATATTATTGTATTATTTTCAAATAAACATAAGTGTCAAGTGTGATTTGCTCCGTCTGTTGAGTTCGCTGAAATTCCGTAGTTTCGATTGCCAGTGTTGCAGAATAGTTATTCCGTTCTATCCTGGGAGGAATTAATCCAAAACCTTGGGCAACAGTGAGGGGATTAAATTCCTTAAGGACACACAAGCAACTTGTGGCCTCGGAATTATTATTTCACGTTTTGTTTATTGAACTAACATTTATTTGTTTACTTCTCTAATTTATTATTTCGAACACAGATTACCAACAATCTTAAGGAATTTTCTATTTTTATGTTCGTTTTTCTTTTCTGGCTGAAAGTTGGATCAATTGGAGATCTAACAATATAATAGGTGTCATTTGGGAGACATCATTACAAGTGGTCTCACTGTGCATTACCTATTGCAATTGGTTTACATGGATTTCCAAAGGCCTGGCTGTTGTTAAGACGTGGCAATAGCAAAAGCTTATCTTGAAGCGTATTATTGCTGGAATATTTGAGCGGCTCGATGGCAAATAGAATCAGGTTCTATGTACTTTACCTTATTTTTTTATTATCTATCCTTATAATTTATGAAATTCAATAATTTTGAATGTTAGGATAGATGATCATGATCTTACCACATATATTTATGCATGGTATCGAATTGATTACCAATAATTATTTGATGATCTCAAAAGATATACTAATATACATTTGCATGCTGTGATAGTTGAGAATAACATAAAAAAATACTTTGTTATTCAGTTGACCAAATATAATCGATTGATTGGTATACTATTTGGTAGTATGCATCAAAATATGTGGAAAAAAAAATTTCAAGGTATGTAAGATATGAATTAGACTTATCGTAATAGTTGAAGTATCTTGAGATCATGAATATAATATATGTAAAGATATATGTTTGATTAGAGAAAAAGATCAAACTGTTTAAAGTGTTATAATGGTTTAGTTGGAAAAACCTTTTGGAAAGGGAATTAAAATTCTCATGTTTTTCTACATATGTTATGGAGACTAAAATCTTCGTGATTTTCTACTCATGCTTCGAGATCAAAATCTGTCTGATTTATACTCGATCGTTGAGATTAAAGTTTTCGTAACTTTCTACTCATTTGTCGGAAATTAAAGTCTAAATGACTTTATACTCGTTTTGGAGATTAAAATCTTAATGATTTTTCTACTCTAATTATTATTCGATTTGAAGATTAAAAACTTCATCGTTTATTAAATGTGTTGTGTCACATATTACATGGTTTGAAGATGAAAAACTTCACCATTTAATACATCCGATATCAGATAGTACTCGGTTAGAAGATTAAAAATTTCACCGTTTATTAATTCTGATTGTGTCATATTGGTTTGAAGATTAAAAACTTCACCATTTATTCTGACTATGTTATGGCACAAACAACATTTCTTGTGGCGGGCTCAACAATGTAATAGGGGCGTCGAATATGAATCTCCTTTTTGATAAAATATGTTTGAAATATGGTATTATTCACCAAACGACTGCCCATTCATTAGCGCAATCTATTAGAATTGTGGAAAGAATGAGTAGAACGTTAAATGAGATGATAAAATGCCTTGTTGTAAGTTATGGTTTACCCAAATCTTGTGGGAGAAGCTATTCTTACGGAATCCTTTCATACGAAAAATGAATAAAAGGAAGAAAACCCAACTTGAAATATTTTCAAGTGTGGGGGATATTTGGGTAAAGTGCAAGTTCTTAAACCCAAAAGGATAAAATCGAATCGAAAACGGTTGATTCGTAAGATATGCAACAAATAGTAAGGCATATCATTTTCTGATTCATAAATCAGAAAATCCCGACATTCATATTAATACGGTAATTGAATCGGATAATGCTGAATTCTTTGAGAATAGTTATCCGTATAAAAAGAATGTGAGTCGTCTAGTGAAAAATCTAAGCGAACACGGGAAGAAGCAAAAGAAAGTACACCTATTGAGGTAAATCTAAGACATAGCAAACGTCAAAGGATAACTACTTCCTTTGGACAGGATTTTCTAACATTCGTGTTGGAAAATGAGCCTCAAACGTTTAAAGAAGCATTGTCTTCTTCGGAAGCACAATATTGAAAAGAGGTTGTCAATAGTAAGATAGAATCCATATTAAGTAATCATACTTGGGAAAATGGTTGATCTTCCTCCAGAAAATAAACCTTTGGATTCTAAGTGGATTTTGAAAAAGTAAAATAAAAGTTGATGGTGCTATTGACAAATATAAGGTAAGATTAGTCGTCAAAAGAGTTTAGACAATGAGAAGGTCTTGTTTATTTTGATACATACTCATCGGTAACGATGATTACATCTCCTCAGGTGTTAATAGCGTTAGCCGCGGTGTATGGCCTTAAAATCCATCAAATGAAATTAAAGAAAATCTTCTTACATGGAGATTTGGAGGAAGAAATTTACATGGAACAACCTGAAGGGTTCATGGTTCCCGAAAAAGAAACGAAGGTGTGTCGACTTGTTAAGTCACCCAAACAATGACATGCGAGATTTGACCAAATAATATTGTCAAATAGTTTCAAAAATTAATAAGTGTAAATAAAAGTATTTACATTAAGAATACTTCAAATCATATAGTCGTTATTTTGATTATATATTGATGAAATATTTAAAATGTGGGGGCTTTTATCTTATGCATGACAAAAGCAAATGTTAGACGTAATGTCTAAATGATATAATTTTTGAAACCCATTGATATAGTAGTTGGTAAATTCATAAGTTGCTTAGTCATAATGAAGACTAGTTGATAGACTACTAATGCAGAAGTTGGTCACGTGCTTTTCTCGAAAGGTCTTGTGAATTTATATGGTTTAGTTCTTTTATGAAATAATGTCACTTTGAAGGTTGTGACTTTTCATAAAAAGATACGTCTATACGTTTTTGTATGGACATGACCATTCATGAACGAATATATTAATACGCTGGTCTATAATGAGGTGAACCAACCGATGAACATGACAAAAATCCATTGCAAGTTGGATTTGTTTCATAAATAAAGGTGCTATAATTTGCATATCATATAGACGTATGAATAATTAGCATACAAATGCTTGGAAATGGCGGAGTGATTGCGAAATATGTTATATATTAAAAGGTTATGGTCACAACTGATGCCAATCATTCCGGCCGTCATTATAATATACTACATTAAGTGTAGTCAATAATCCGATATGCAATCGAAAGTCGAGACGTATTAGTCTACAACATAAGGAAGTTTGCATTGAATGTTTATGACAATGAAATGAATTTTGAAGTATTTGAGATATACTCCAAATTATGCTTTGCACTACAATAAGTATCCCACGATAATAGGGGGTATAGTGATGCAAATTAAATCACCGGTTCAATCGATTCTAAACAGTCGATGGATGAGCGATATCTTGGAAATTGTCCAAAAAAATGTGCATTGACCGCTCTGCAGTGGAGGCTCAACTTATAGCCTTAGACAAGGCCGGTGAAGAAGCTGAATGGCTCCTGAATTTCTTGAAAGATATTCTATTTTTGCCCAATTTTTGGCACCTATATGTATAGATTGTGATAATCAAGCGACAATATGAAGGGCTGGGAGCGTTATGCATAAAAGAAAGTCTCGTCATATAAGACGCAGACATAGCACCGTTAGACAACTACTTTCTAGTGGAATTATCACAATTGATTATGTAAAATCAAAGGATAATTTGGCGGATCTGCTTACAAAAGGCATGACTAGAGAGGGAGTTGAGAAATCATCTAAGGTAATGGGACTATGGCCGAGGACAAGTCATCATGTCGGTAACTCTACCTAGAATTTTGGAGGTCCGAGATCTAGGTTCAAGGAGCAAACAAAGTTATGTATGACCGGTTCAACATTGTCAAATATAATATTTTAGTCCATTCTCGTGATGAAGACAATGTTCAGTAACAAAGATAAAATATTAAGACATTTTTAATGGTTTCTAAGTTTGATACAGGGTATATCAAATAGTGAATCTATGGAATAATACGTTTAGGAATCACCTATGTAAGTGTGAAGTGTAAGACGCTTCAAGGAGAATTATGTAAGGCCAGTTCTCTATGCACTTATGAACCAGGTGGTGTTCATGGCTGAAACGAACATAACAATGAGAACCAAGGACGGTTAAGGGTTGATTGTGTGACTTATGGTTGTCTAGGTATACACTAAAGCTCGACGGTTCAAAGATATCAATTCTACCGATTGACCGAGTATATCCGACATAAGTTCACTACCGAAAGTTCAAAGGGAAACCTACTTATCTAGATGCGATTAATCCTACTTGCGAATCACACAGTATTTTCATGCATATGTTTTGACATATGCCCATTCCCCATTCATGTGGGGGATTGTTGCATTTTTAAAGGGTGTGAATGGGAAATGGAAGAGGCACCTTTTGGATTGCACCTCTTCATCTCACCCTCCTTTCTCTATAAATTTAGAGGCTTGGCCTCATTTTATAATATGGAAAAATCTGAAAATTTCTCCCTTCTTTTTATATTGTTGTATTATTTTCAAATAAACATAAGTGTCAAGTGTGATTTACTCCGTCTGTTGAGTTCGCTGAAATTCTGTAGTTTCGATTGCCAGTGTTGTAGAATAGTTATTCCGTTCTATCCTGGGAGGAATTAATCCAAAACCTTGGGCAACAGTGAGGGGATTAAATTCCTTAAGGACACACAAGCAACTTGTGGCCTCGGAATTATTATTTCACGTTTTGTTTATTGAACTAACATTTATTTGTTTACTTCTCTAATTTATAATTTCGAACACAGATTACCAACAAGATGCATCTATGAGATGGTTACATGTGCAATTATTATTAACCCGCAATCTAACCGGTGTGTGCGAGGTAACTTGCTCATTAATTTAATTTCGAGCATAATTTCCAGATTTCCTATTCAAGATAGTTTATCTTGATAAGTTGGTTTACATCACAATTGCTTTAGCAAAATAATTTATTGAGTGCCTCCACTTGATAGCTAAACAATTGCTTATGAGAACAAAGTTTTGTATATCAGTTCGATACACGTTATATACGAAAGTATATTACATTCTCCCCTCACAAGTGGTTCAGGGTCAGGAACCTAATAATTTATCTTATTATTATTGATGTGTAGTGTATATTTTGATTAACACCATAACACACAAAGATGTGTTCTCAAAGTTGAGGAAACAAGTTAGTTTTTCTAACATGAGGGGGAGACAAGATACAACGGTTGAGAAAAGTTACATGGAATAAATTATCATTTATACATCGAGATCTTCGAATAAAATAATATGAACTTGAAGTTCATAAAAGGATAATTCATGTGCAATTTATTGCAAAGCATGTCAGACGCATTTGCTGACCCAAATGAAGTAACTATATTCTCATTGCAAGTGCTCATATTAAGTCCTAGAAGGACAACGCCTATGGTAAGCTTAAAGCGTATAGACAATCGGTTTCAAATAAACTTCTTGATAAAGAAGATGAGCAATTGATCACAATAAAGGAGGCAAGTGATCTAGAAGATCACATGACATAACATTTCATAATATCTCACGAGAGATTCAGGTACATGAATATATGAATGAAGAGATCTCTATGTTATATCGTTATGAAAATACATTAAAATTGATATAAAATCCTTGTCGACGTCAACCTTCAAGAAGCTAGTGCACAAGATTGGGATGTGAAGGCTCAATGATGTGAATTGATGCTCTCATCAGGGGGAGTTAATGCGCGTTGCACTCTTTTTTCCTTACAAGATTTTATCCCACTGGGTTTTTCTTGCGAGGTTTTTAACGAGGCAACCAAAAGGCGTATTGTTAGATATGTCTACTCTTTTTCCTTTTCTAGAATTTTTTTCCCGTTGGGTTTTCTTTTAGTTAAGGTTTTAACGAGGCACATTATCATTGAATAGACATTCAAGAGGGAGTGTTATGAATAGAATTCTATTTAGAATGAATGTCTATCTTGTGGAGAGTTTTACTTTGTGACTAAGTCATTTTTCTCCTATAAATAGAAGGGTCTTACCCCATTGTAAATCATCCCAAAATTCAATAAGAATTCTCTCTTCCTACTTTTCTCTACAATATTATTCTTCTTCTTTTATTATTTCATAATATTTTTGTATATATATTAAATCTCCTTAGTTTTTTTGTGCGTTTACATTACAGTTGACTTTCGTATATTCTTAAATTTTATTGGCTCCACTAATCATCTTACCACGGTTAAGTGTATACTTTTTTCTTTTTTTTGGTATAGAAGTGTATACTTCAATATCACAACTTTCAAAATACTAAAATTAAATTATTATATGTTATATTTCCTTAATTGTTTCCTGTGTTTACTTTCTTATACTATGAAACATCTTTGTGTGGCTTTTTATTTTCTCGGTTACTTTTATTTTCACCGGAATATCGATAAAAGAAAGTGGTTTCTTTCAAATACTTCAAACAATTAAGCGGACAAGTTTATATAATTTAACATAGCATTAGAGTCCATCATATAGGGTGCAAGAATCTAACTCACACATGAGGGGACATATGAAAAACATAAAGAAATAAACTTCAGAACTTAAGACTTTTTGCTTTTCAAGTAACATAATTCTTTGCTTTAAAGCATGTAGTTTGAATCATAGAATGCCACTACACATTTTACTTCTTACTGACCAAGCCAGTGAACTTAATATAAATTGATATGATAAGTAAAATGCATATCATAAAATATCTCAACTATAGATTTACACGTAGTTTGAGTTTAAAATAATGATTAATAGGTGCAGCCACACCCAGAAGTCTGACAAGAGTAGGTCAATGTCGTTATAAATTTATTGCTTAAGGGGATAGGACAATTCCTAGTAGCTACGTACCGATCCAATATATATATATATATATATATATATATATATATATATATATATATATATATATATATATATATATATATATATATATATATATATATAACGACCCGGCCCGTCGTCACGAGAATTACCGGCCCGTTACCCCTTCATTTATATGTTTTATGTTTCGATATCGGTGTTAGAGTCTATCAGGTGAGTTATGAGTGATTCTGGTTGTAAATGAGGCATATAGCCTTTTGAAATGAGGCTTGTTTATGAAAAGTCAACATGAAGTTGACTATGTGGTTAGAGGGCTCGGAATCGAATTCTGATGATTTAGTTAGTTACGGGAGGTGATTTGTGACTTAAGGGAGCGATCGAAATTGAATTTGGAGGTCCGGTGTAGAAATAGGCTTGAATTGGCTAAGGTTGAATTTTGGCGAAATCCGAACGGTAGGTGAGATTTTGATCCGGCAGTCGGAATGGAATTCCGACAGTTGCAGTAGCTTCGTTAGGTGATTTTGGATATGTCTGCAAATTTTAAGGTCATTCGGACGTCGTTTGGTCGGTTTTTGATTGAATGTAGTTTTCGAAAGTTCTAGTTGAAACTTAGGCTTGAATTCGCCTTGATTTGTTGATTTCCATGTTTAAGGGTGTGTTTTTATGATTGAAACAAGTTTGGATCGTGTTTTAGAGTAGGTTGGTGGTTTTCGTTGGGGACTAGGGGGCCTCGGGATGAATCCAGGGGTCCAAACGGACCATTTTGTGCCAAAAAGGCACTGCTGATCTGCTGCAATAAAAGTGCAGATAATTTGTTCATCGCGATCGTGAAGTGCTTCATGCGATCGTGTAAGGTGACGTTTGTGTGCTTCGCGATCGCGAGGGTCTGTCTGCAATCGCGTAAGGCAATGTCTGGAAGCAATGTGATCGCGTAGCCAGTGTCGCGATCGCGTAGAGTTGATAAGTTGGTCATCACGATCGCGTAGAAGGAAATTCAGTCGCACAAATTTTGTACATCGCGATCGCGTGTCGAAGGCTGCGATCGCATAGAGATAAAAACTTCACAGAAAGATTAAAAATCAGAACATTTTAGTCGCGAAGCGACACAATATTTCCTCCATTTTTGAGTTCCTTGAGAGCTAAGTAACGGGATTTGAAGGGGATTTCACTGGGTAAACATTGGAGGTATGTTCTATGGTCTAAATACGTGATTTTATCGTAGAATCTTCAATTATTTCACTGTAAATGGGAAGATTAATGGGGGATTTCTGCCCTAAGCCTAGGTTATGATAAATCATCGATTTGAATGGGGAAACAGAGTCCGATTTCGATAGACTTTATATGTATGGACTCGTGTTGAGATAAGAAATCCGAAAATGTAACTTTTGTAATTTTTTGAGAAGCGTACCGAAAGTCGGATTTTGGCAACTTTGTGGTTTTTGGTGTAATTCGAGTTGTTTCGATTGGGTAATGTCCCTTTGGCATATTTTGATGCATTTCTAGTGATTTTGATCAGATTATACACCTGTGGAGGCCGATTCTTGTGGAAAAGGCATTGTAGACTAGTCTTCGAGCCGAGTCGAGGTGAGTAATGGGTGTGGGTGATGACCAGCGGGTTCGAAACCCCGGTATATCACTATGTGACGCTGTATTGAGGCGAGACACGTACTCTCCTGTGAGTGCGGGGTCGAATGTGATTGGGGACTATGGCTTAGTCCGACCTGTTGATACTATACTGTGTTGTTGGCTGTCATTGAGCCGGTGAACCTCCTACTTGGATGGTTGTGTATATTTTTGGGCTATGAGCCAGTTATTGGGATCCTGCGAGGATCGATGCTATTGTTTCTATGATATTGACATGCAATTTTGATACAAGTCCTGAGCTATTACTGTCTAAATGGTTTTCCAAACTCTAGAATTTCTGAAATACTGTTTTCTACTGAAAATGTTGAAAAGAGTTTTCAACTACTATTTCTGAGCCTGTGAGGTTGCATTGTATTATAGCTGACTGGTAGTGGATCGGGCTGCACGTCGCAGTGTATCATGATATTGTGCTTGGGCTGTAGGAGCCCCTCCGGAGTCTGAACCCCCATAGTGACCATGAGTACCCAAATGGACCGGGCTATGCCCTGTAGCGGTCATATTCATGCATTGCATTGCATTTAGCTATATCTGTTATGTTGTTAGCTGATATTGGTGGTTCTGATATTGCTGGTTCGGATATTGTTCATGTTGATACTGATGCAGGATATTGTGTATAGCTTTACTTAGTGTTGTATTAGGTTTTCTTACCTTCGTTTTCTTACCCCTGCTTATTACCACCGAGTCTGGAAGTACTCTCTTTACTCCCTGCACCTTGTGTGCAGATCTTGGTACATCGCAGCAGATCTGAGTCTATAGCTGCTTCGGAGATTGCTTTTGGATAGTCGAGGTAGCTGCCAGCGTCTGCAGGACCTGACTTTCCAGTTTATCCTTATTTTTGTTCTGTCTATCCCACACTTGTGCACAGTTGTATACACTATCACAGTTTATAAATTCTGGTAGAGGCTCATGACTTGTGACTCCTGTTCCGTTGGGAGGTTGTACTGGTTTGGGATGTCTAATCCCGATGTTTGGATATTTCTTTATTATCATTCTATCATTGTTTATGCTTAAAAGGGGTTAAATGTGAGATGATAGCTCCGTATTTATGTTGATTGGTCGGGCTGGCCTAGCAGTGTGCTGGGCGCCATCACGACCGGGTTTGGGGTCATGACAAGTTGGTATCAGAGCCTAGGTTACTAGGCTTCATGAGTCTTGAGCTGGTTGGTAGAGTCTTATGGATCAGTACAGGGATGCCTGTACTTATCCTCGGGAGGCTGCAAACGTTTAGGAAACACTTCACATTTCTTGAACTCTGTCGTGCGATCTTGTCGTTCTGAGAACTAAACTTCTGTATTCTATTCTCTCGCAGATGGCGAGAACTCGAGCTTAGGACGAGGTGGGCGACCACCATTGCCACCTACTGTAGGCCGTGGGCGCGGCCGTGGTCGAGGTAGAGGTAGGGCAGTTGAGGCAGTGCCAGCTGACCCACCCATTGTACCTATTCAGGAGCAGCCCCCAGTGGTTGATGCTCCAGCAGCACCATGAGACTTTGGCCTAGATATTATCACTATGTTCTGGATTGGCTCAGGTAGTATCAGCTATCACTACAACAGCGACATCCCAGATAGGGGGTGGTCAGCAGACCCCCGCAGCTCGCACACCTGAGCAGGACCCAGTTAACCAGGACCGACCCAGTCCCTCACAAACACCCAAACGACACCGTTTGGATAACTGAGGCGATCCAGACCATCGATCTCGTTAGATCGAACGGCCAGGAGGCATTGCTCAGATGAGTATATAAGCCTCCTATCACACCCCCCCCAAGCCAAACCCTCCTTCGTCGTCTCTCACCTCTCAGAGACGACCCCAGATCCCACCACCGCAAATCACCACTGACCGCCCGTCGAAAATCGCCCACGGCGGTGGCCAGTCACCAAACCTCACCAAAATCACACCCTAGCTTCCCCTTCTCCCCCTCAATACGAATCTATTACCCTTTTTCTTCAAATCATCACCAAATGGTTCGAATCTTCAATCGAAGATTCGAGTCGAAACCAAAACCATGCCAAACTGATCCAAACTCACCCCAAACACTCCCATGACCTCCCTCACACCCCTACTAACCTTGGTCCGGCTCGAATCTTGCTAGAACCGGTCAAGCCCCAAAAACGGCCTCAAGAACCCTAGAATCAAAAAACTAGGTATTTCGTCCAAATCAATGGTAATTGAAGTCAATAGACTTTAATTGGAATGTTTTTCATTTGAAAACACTTCAATTAAAGTCCGTTTACTTCAAAAAATGCAAACTCAAGTCCATTGGGGCTGTTCGATTTCGATTTCTCTTCTTAAGGTATTTCATTTTTCTCCTTCCATTTTATTGTTGTGCTCATTGTATTGGTTTAGTCGTTCGTTTGTTTCTATTTTGTGTTTAATTTTTAATCTTCTCTGCTTCTACCCCGTAAGACCTTTATTTGGTCATTCTTATTTTGGTTGTATGTCGGAGTAGATTAAGTTATAGAAATACGAATTGGTTTTAATCGATACTGTCAAGTAGCTAAATTCTGCATTTTTGTGTTTTGTTTGCGTGAGCATTTCGAATCACTAATTCAATGATTGATTGTTGTTACTTATATGTGTTATACGAATGTTGTCGATTAGTTTCGTAGGTCTGTTTATTAGCATTTTATTGCAGAAATTGACAATGTAAATCACATTGTGAATAACTGTTGGATCGAGTTTTTTTTTGAACTGTTGTTTAATTAAGTGGTGAATTGGATATAGTTGTTTGTTAGTTAGGAACTGATGGGTTTAACTGATAGACTGCAGCGCACATTAGGACAGCTAGTGGAACCTGTTGTACAGCAGGGTATCCCATTAGCTTCCTGCACTTAGTTTTCTTAATACTAAAGTCCATACATAGACACTTAGTAGTGGTGGTTCGGGGAACCTAATGGGCTGAACAGAAGGAGGATGGGCAGGGTTCTTTTTTTTTTAATTCTCTGAGTGTCCCTAGGGGCTTTTTTGGTTATAAGTATAGGGAGGGGGCACATATAAAAAGGGTGTTCCATTTTGGCAAAAAGGCAGTGATAGAGAGTTCTTACACAGACATATTTAAAAAAAAAACTCACACAGA
>JASVEL010007421.1:0-40945 GCA_032618575.1 Nicotiana noctiflora
ATCAGGTTAACATGACTTACCATAGCAAGCTAACTGTCTATAATAAGACTAATCTGTTAAGCTGAAAAATGAAGTTGCATAACTTGTTGTAATATGTTAAATCATACTAACAGTTTGTTTGGATGGTTATTATATATCTTTCATAATGTATCGCATTGTATTGTATTGTACTGTATTTGATGAATACAATGTTTAGATGGATTATGTCATTTTTGCCGTCGTTTCATGGTATGCACAAGTAATATGATGAATAAACTTAAGGTATTATAAAGAAAAATTATGATACCTTATATAAAAAGGTAGGGGTAAATGATAAATAAAATTATCTAATAATAATGAAGGGTGAGATTGAGAGAAAAACACAAGGAAATGATGCGACCACACCAAATCGGTTGTTACATAAAGTGGCACATTTTCATCGTTATATAACGACGGATTTAACGATACGATACAATAAAATTTAAGTAACAAGCAAAACAACCATTATATTTACACTATGTTTGGATAATTGTTACTCATCATTTCATAATGTATTGTATTGTATCGTTTTATGGATACAACGTTTGAATACATTGTATCATTTACTGTTGTTAAAAAATATTTTGTTAATTGGTTTGATTGTATCGTACTATACTGTAACTGAGAAGTTTACTAAAATACCCCCAATTGTTTTAAACAAAATTTATCAAGAATTACACATAAAAATAATTTAAGACAACCTCTTTCTACTAATTTATGATTAATTACGCAGCTTGAAAACAAGAGCAAAAACCTGGAAAAAATAATAGGTTAACTAATATAGCAAAAAAAGAAAAGAAAATTGAAATGATGGAAAGAGACAAAGAATTGAACGCGGACTTGGATAAAAAGAACGGGGCAAACCAACTCATAAAAAAGATGGAAGAAGATAAAGTAGGTCAATAGGTTGGAGATTTGGAGTTAAAATAAAAAAAATTAAATAATAAAATAGAATTATAGAGTAATAAATAAGGGCATAATTGGAAAAGAAAATAGAAAACGATCCTACCACACCAAATCGGTTGTTTCATAAAATGGGGCTTTTCGTTGTTCCGGAACAATGGATTTAACAATACGATACAACCAATTTTAAATAAACAATCAAAACAAACATTGTTTTAGGATAACAATACAATACAATACAATGGGTAACAACCATCCAAACAACAATATGATACGATACCAATAGGTAACGACCATCCAAGCAAGTTGTAATAGTGTGAAACTTCTTTACATTATCTCTGTGTATATATATAAGTTAAATTCTTTTGCGTATTACTAGAGTAATTTGTTGCGGGCAAGGCTATTGGTTTCTATTTTTACTTAATTGTTTCTGGTTAGGAACTTTCAACAAGAGAAAAAAGGGATGAATAATACTTGAATTTCAAAGCCATGAGATTTTGAGTTAAGTGGTGAGGTGAAAAGGGTAAGTGGTAAAAGAAGGATGCAGTAAATTGCTTAATTTGATTTGGGTCTAATTGAAGTTGACAGTGTAACATGTTTAATGATTTTTGTCTCTCCAACTATTCAGGAGGGGCAGATGTAGCTCAATGACAACAGGTGCGAGCAAATTAAACTCAATGCTTTTTGTCCGAATTACGTATGCATACTCTTCACATTGTTGAAATATTCAAAATGAATATCCACTTATACAAATTACAATATCTACTTATACTAAGTCTACATCTAACATGACGAAGAAAAAGGTGGTGAAATGGTAGTATGTAATCCACTATTTAATAGGATCGTACCCGCCTCTGTAGCCATTTGTTTATATTAAATGTGTAATGGAATTAAATTTTCATGATGGAGGTAGGCCAACTGCAAATGAGAGAGGATACTGTTTATTGGAGCAGATGTTAACTTTCCATCATCTGAATATATTGCTAGTTATCCTGAAAATAAGGTGTTTCAAAGGCTGAGTATTGCTAAGCATTATACTTGTGTTTTTCCTTTCAAGAAATATAGCAAGTTCCCAAATGCTCTGCGTTTTTAACTCTAAAATTTGATCCATACACTATCGGTGTTATCAATAACCAGTTTTGACTGATTTTGTCGTAGAATTTGAACATTAATGTATCTGGTAGACAACTGGGTAATTTGAACAGCATACTCTAAAAACAGACATTTTGCTTATCATGCAGTACTACTATGAGCCTGGGACTGGGCTAAAGTTCAGATCCCTGAGAGAAGTCGAGAGACGATTGAACGATGAAATATATGCTCCCAGATCCAGGGCATTGGTAGCGAGACACAATCAGGCAAGTGTAAGAATTGAATATTTCAAAAGGATTTTTGTTATTTCTCTTGTCTAAATATGAATATTCTCTTTCTTATTATTTTTTTTTTCTGTTTTCATCATCCATGGTGTATTCATATTTCACAGAGTACTCTATCGCGGAAGATGATTGTTTATGGTGGAAAGGTACAGATTGACTACACTTTGGCCCTCATTTCTTTGACTTCATTACTTTTGTTGGATGGGATGTGTGGAATCTATTAGTATAGTGATGCTTTTATTTTCCTTTATTTTCATTATTTCTTGTGTTTTTTATTTTTTGGTCGGTTATATGCAAACTATTGAATCCCCTTGACATGAAGAAAAATTCTAGTTTAGTGGTAAGGGGGTTCAAAAGTTGTTGTCGGTCATTGGCTTAGATCACAAGTGTGACATTCTAAATGTTTTTAAATCCATTGCATAAATTCCCGGTTTCGCCACAGACAAAAGGGTATGCAAAGCCATAATTCTGCTGTTTGCTCAGAAATATTAGGTGAATGAATCTAGGGAGTTATATTCCTTAACTGATAGTTAGAAAACAAACAAACTCATTATAATTTGATTTTATGCTATGCAAGTAAAGACTGAAATCCATGCCAACGATTTGCAGATAGTGAGAATGGATGAAGAGCAGTTGAATGAATGGGCAATTGTTCCATCAAGAAGTGCAGCTACCATACCCTATGAACTACCAGACGGTTGGGTGATTGAAGAGGTACCACGTAGAGATGGAAGCTTTGTGGATAAGGTACACTCCCCTGTCCTTTAAAAAATAGTGAATTCGTTTGTCTTTCTTGCTTTCAGCTGCTATCAAGTTTGCCCAGATTAGCTCTATCACTTATGTCTAGAAAATGATGATTCATTACATGATCCAAAGTTTAAACTTCTGAAAGTTCTAAGTATTGTTTTTGCATCCAAGTTAAGAGAGCATTCTCCTAAGAATGGATAGCGCGAGACGAGGCAGGTGGAACATATCACCCTGAAAATTGGTAGCCCTGTTTGTATGCTTTTGCAAAACATCTTACATCATGTTTTATGTAGAGAGATCAACTGTCAAAAATAAATGTTTCATGCAGGAGATCAATGATTTAAGTGCTTCAGTTTTGCATAAATTGCAGAGAGCTATTGAGTGAAACTGTTCGAATAGAGAAGTTATAATAGTATCTCTCTAAGTAGCAGGCATTGAGTGTACTACTGAATCACCCTTGCTGTTATAGTTAGAGGCGGACCTATGTTGTAAAGAAAGGGGTCACTGGCACCCAGAAAGTTCGACAAAAATTGCATATATACATGTATATGTCTTTAAAAAATAATGATATATTAGTAGTGGCACCCTATATAGCAGATTTTGGTTGAATGCAAAAGTGCAACCACGACCGTCAAATCTTTGGCCCGCCTCAGGTTATAGCATTATTGGAATTGGAAACGTGATTTTATTTTCAAAACCTTGCTGATATGTCACAAGCAATCTATCTTATGGAATGTGCTAAACCTTCTTTTTACCATTTTGATTTCTTTTTCTGTGTAAAGTTCCATTGATTAACATGATGTTCTTTCCCATTTTCACAACTACGACAAAGACTATTCCTTTTCACGTTTTCCCCCTTTTGTTCCGGCGAGGAGCCTTCTGCTGAAGTTGTAACCTTTTTTTTTCTTCTCGTATGCAGTATTACTATGAACCAGGAACTGGACTAAAGTTTAGGTCCAAAATAGCAGCACAGAGATACTTGGCAGAAATGAGAGAAGATGTTCCTTTGTCAGCTACTTTAGAAGAATTAAAAGAGAATAAACCGTTGTCCAAAATGTTTAAGTTACACCACCATGCAAAGGTGAGCTAATATCTTGAACGTCAAAATGCATGACATTTATCTCTTTTTGATGTCAAGATATTTCTTCTTTTGTGCCTTTGTAGAAATCTGTTCCATGTAAGAGAAACATCTCAGAAGAGGATTCGCAGAAGTCGTCATTTCTGTCTCCGCCGACAAAAGTAAATTGGGTTCTTTCTAGTTCTAAAGGGGATGCTTGGGACCCTTTCATTGCCGGAACACCAATCCCTGATTCGGTGAAACACCAATGGACTAAAAGATTCATGTTGTTCATGAATGATGAGACTCTGAATGCAGAAAACTCAGACTAGAAAGGTAAGCCAACGCGCTAAAGCTTCAACAAATCTATACTCCTTTTCATATACAGATCGAATAGTACTGTGTGATCACATATGTTTCTAATCAATCGGTTATCTTCGTTGCAGTTAAAGACGGTTAGCTGGAGAGTCCAGAAAAAAAATTGGCAGTTGGAAACAGTAGTTTATGGTACAACTGTACAAGCAAAGAGTGGACTGCTTCTGACCTAGAGAATTACATGCTAATCTTGTACATACTGACATTATGGTCTATGGAACTCCATCTATTATTACTTCCTAACCATTGTACAGAATCTGTCGTCCTGTTTATTTCTATGTCCGCTCGTGCTGTCAACGTCCAACTGACGTATCCTACTACAGTTTTGGCAACTTTTTTCTATGGTGCATGTTTACCTTTTATTTATGGATACAATAGCTAGTTTGCTATTATGGGTGATTTGATGTCTGTTCAAGTCCAATCCAGTGTACTATATGAGCTCCATTTGAAAAGCTGGATGCTGCTTGAATCAACAACAAATCAATTACTGAAATTGTTTCCCCTTTGTTTCATTTTACACGACGGTGTTTGGTTGGCATGGAGTTTAAAAAAAAGGAGAACTTTTGGCAAATACCCCAAGTATCATTTAGAATATGTAATCCTAAATACGCCCCGACATTTCATGGCTATAAGAGCATGCCATCTAAGAGTAAACTAAGAAATTTCAAAGTTAAAAAGTTTTCAAAAACAAGTAAGTTGTTATTCTTTTGGAACAAACTAAACAGAAAATAGTGTTTCATAAAATGAAGCGGATAACGTAAATACGCTCTATTTACATCATTAAAAAGGCAAAATTAAAGACTTCATTTGAGGAATTAGGACCATAAAAATCGACTCATTTGGGTCATGTCTGCTGTAATGAAACAGAACACTTTGATTTGTGTCCAGCCTAATGTTTGGCAATTGAAAGGTACCAGGAATTTGGACAATTCTTGGAACCATGCATTCACACGTTAAACAACTAGCAAAATTCATAGGAGAAGAAAAGAATGTATGATTATATAAGGAAAAGAGCCCAATAAAGTCTTATTTTCCTACAAGTAATACATCTCAGTATCCACTCTGAAACAGGAACCACCTAAGTAAACTTATAAAAACAAAAATTAAAAATCAAATATTAATGCCTACATATCCTTGAAAATATTCTCTATCTGCCGTCAAATTGATAGCTTATGCTATTCCTTCACTAAGAAGCAGGGACATTATTTAACAATGTCACCTCTCAGATAAGTACAGGGACAGATTGTCCCTTAAAACTGAAGCAGTCTTGTCGACAGATTCACAAACCTCTTGCCCGTATCCTGTATCGTGGTGATGAGATAGAGAAAACTCGTCCAGAACCTCATCTTCCATGTCAATGACAATGTTGTGGAGAATGCAGCACACAAGAATGAACCTCGGTAGCTTGTGCTTGTCCGGTCTCCACATTAATCCATGAATCATTTTCCAGACTTCCTTTAGCCTAGCCAACGCCCTTTGTGCCACGATACGGGTTGCAAAATGCTTCTTATTGAACTCGGCTTTAGATTCTGAAAGTTCTTTTCCTTGATAAGGAGTTAAAAGCCAAGGTAGCAAGGGAAAACCAGAATCGCCAATAATATATTCGCGTAGTTCTGCTTCTTCGGATAGCTTTACCTTGTTCCCGTTCAATCTATCTCCTTTCTCGCAGAGTTTAAAAAAGGTTGAGCTCTGAAGTACTGAATTCTCTTTCATTTTTCCTGGCAATCCCGTGACAACATCACGGAACCTCATATCGGGATCAACAACTGCTTGTAGGATCATGCTGTGGTTCTTGTTTTGATCAAGCCATATGTCAGCTGTCTGCTCGGATGAGGATAACATCATTGTGATGTGTGTAGTATCGATTGAACCACAACAATTTGGAAGTCCTTGGATTCTTTCGAATTTGGACTTTATCTGTGACATATCTTGCTCGGTGGAAGGCCACCGTAGGTGGTGAAGCCCCTTCTCCTCAATAGCCTCTATAAAGCGCCAAGTTACTTGAGACACGGTTGAGTGGTGTGCACCAAACGAGTCACCCACTGAAATTAGAGAATTACCCGAGCTCAGCCTCCTTAGAGCTAGCGCTACTTGCTCATGCAAAGACATGGGCTTGCCATTTGAGAACACAAAGTGGGCCGACTTTGGCTGCATGTGCTCCTTTGCAAGGGAACATATGTAGTCAAAAGTGCTTCTAGACATCTTGAACACAGATTGGAACTTATCCAAACCCTTCGATGGAGAAACATTTCCTGCAGAAAAGATAATTTATCCACAGCAGCAAAATAATCAAATTTCATGCTGACCATCCAAAAAGGCAGGATTCACTTGTAATCAATCACAATCGAGAAATGAAACTTAGAAAGAAAGTGATTTAATCTCCACCAAATATGTATTTAAGGTAATCCATGACACTGGACCGAGCAGCCAATGTCCTTTCAACTAATTTTGGGGGGAGGAGGAGTTGCAAGCATCCAAGATAAGATACTAAAAGCATACAATTTGTCAAGTTCAAGAACTTTGGTAGATTAAGAAGGCAAGGTAAAATAACTAATCCTATTTGCTATTATTTACAACTATCATGCAATATCCACCTGAAAATGAATTTAAAAAGCGAAAATCACACAATTGAGCACATCTAACAGAAAGATGTTTAATGTTAAGCAACATTGCACGACACGATAAATCATTTGACTCCATGCACAGACTTCATTTTGGTCGAATAGGCTGCTGGTTATGTTTGTAACAGTTTTGAACTGTAATACATTAAAAAATGAAATTAGTTCTTCTTGCATAAGGAATCAAGAAAGTTTGATTCTTACTAGCAATCCCTTGAATTAAAGCAAACAGGCTCGCAAAAGCTTTTCAAGTTCTCATGCACAATTAAGTTAGGAAAGTAAAAAGGGTAGTCTCCCGAACCATCCATTATGGATCAAACCATTCATCAGAGTAAAAAAAAAATAAAAAGGCCAGCCCGGCATACGAAACATCCCACGTTCACGCAAGGTCCGGGGAAGGTCCGCACCCTAAAGGGGTGTGATGCAGGCAACCTAACCTGATGCTTGTTGATTCCACAACTTGAACCCGTGAACTATCGGTCAACTTTTATCATCAGATGCAATTCAAATGGCATTTTCTATCGACTTGGATTACTTCATGCCCTTGTTCATGAATGTGTTTCAAAAGATAACATACATATTCTTTTTCCTTTTGACATAAAATACCACAGTATTCAACAGGGAACAGTCAAAAGTGTGGGCCAAGGCCATTTCTGACATTATTTGATAGACGTTCAGAAAACTATTTCTTCAAAGCTAAATAACAGATTAAAATGAACGAGGGAATTCCATCTCTACCTTGATTTGATATTGTCCAGCAAAGCAATATATGAAAAATCAAGACAATAAAAGATACCACCAATTATCAAGGAAAAACAGATATTATTCTTTTGATCATTTTTTAAACTTCTGTTTTGTTCTTTTCAACTCTTACTGTGAATAAGAACACTTTTCTGTAACTACTATTTCTTTTTATTTTTCTTTGCACAATTTTTAACTTAAGGAATAGAGAAACATCTATTCAATTCTAAATGACTGGAAAAGAACACAACAGAATAATATACAAGAAATTGCGACTTTCCTATTTATTGAGTGGACAAATCACTGCCTTGTTTATTTACGAACTAATTCAAAAAATCTAACTTCTTTCACTCTATAAATTAAACCCTACCTACTCACCTCTATCAATAGTATGGTAACAAGAGGCTTTCACAAACTCTACTACTTCGCTTCAGGTCTCCATCTAATCTCGATTTCTGAAGTGCTAACTTAAATGTCTCCCTCAACATTTTCATTTTCTTTCAACCTAAACTATTAGGCTTGTTAAATGAGCTTCATGCTTGTACTTCTCATATATTTTGCTTCACATGCTGTCAACATATGGAAGTTCAAGCAACAAAATAACTAAATAGTTTCTCTAAAGTGCCCTCAAGCATAGGAGACACCCTGCACACGCAGAAGAAATACACTACAACAAGCAGACACCCTCCATAAAAATTAATGCTGTAATAATAATTTTTTTTTAAAATTACTTAGTAGCATATGCATTTGGGGTGCTGAAACCTTCAAGAGTCTATTGATTACTCGAGAATGTAAAAGATACTGGCACTACTCGTACATATACATATTTTATACACACATACGTATTTATATGTATATAAATTTGGAAAACACCTAAACCCCACACAAAGGTGCTGCTCAAAATCTTTTTCAGAAAAAGATCATTGCTATTATCTTTAATAAGATAACAGTCATCTCTTGTAACCTTTTGTTTCCTTGTGCATCTTCTTGATGCCTTTTAAATGATAACACCTTACTTCATAAAAAAAAATATAGATATTGCTATTATCTTTGATGGATAAAGGATGGGTTTTCTACTTTTATTTATAAATGGATGTTTGTGTCTGGTGCACTGGTGCCAGACTGTCAGGTAGGTTGTAAGGAACTCAGAAGCCTAAGGCATCCTCTATTGTGATTCTATGTAGTAGATGAAGAAGTTAAATCAGAAATCGATGCCACCAAAAACTCATTGGTAGAGTCTATCAACTTTTGGCACCAAGTGACTTGCAGTGTATCTACAACCACTTGTGGCACTAGATTTGATCTAGACAAATATATACTTAATGAAACATTGAGAGGAACTTCGTCATTGGTCTTCTCCTCTAATTCTTGCCCATCCAAAGAAACTATGCTAGAATATATAATTGACTACCACCAACTAAAAATCTCACTTACAGATTCAACAGCTTTACCATTCTAGATCTATTTGAATGTCATCATAATATCCACGCAGAAAGCAATGACATAAGCATCATAATAGATTCTAGTAATATCTTTGTCCTGGAACCTTTGTGGGAAGACTGGCAGCAGACAAAATGGCATTTACTGCGGCAGCTCCTTAACTATCATCTATTGCCTAGTAAAATATGTCGCATACATATGCTTCAGCTACATCTCTACAGTAAGAATGGTAGTAGAGAAACCTCTTTGTCCACTGGCCTTTGCTTCGGCAAATCCATCAATCCTTCTCCTAATTGCAGTTCATAATTCAGTAACAAAAATTCCTCAAAAATTGCATACTTCCCCAAACATTCAATTGTTAATTGATCTTTAAAAAAACTACATATGCTCAACATTTGTGGAACCAGGTCTAATGACTTCACCGGAACTGCGGTTTTTGTGTAAGACATTCATCCAATTACCATGTACATAACAACTGAGAGGAACACACTAGCCTGCTAGTACAAGAGGACCACCACTGTAATCCACTGAAAGTGAGAAGTGTACGACTCCCATTTTCTAAAGTCAGCAATATGAAAACCATTTAATCTGCTACATTAATTGGTAGACTGCATCTTCAAAGAAAGAATGCAATGGCAAACCAAGAATGTTCATTTCTAACTTCAAAAATTTCAGCTTATTTGCCATTATGTTGAATATTTGAGCAACCTTGTCTGACCTTGATATCTCCTTTGGTCCGAGTACTTCGGTAAAAAGTTGTCCTTTGGTCCGAGTACTTCAGCAAAAAGTTGTCCCTTAGATACACCCCTAATTGAAATTGATATATACTAACCCCATCTTTATTTGAACAAGCCAGTGTTGTCTTGCAGCCAGTATTACTCTGTGTTCATTAAGTTCTTGGCTAATGAAAACTTTAGATCCATGTGGCGACTTAAAAGGTAGATGCCAAACAAGAAACTGCTAGAAGTGAATGAATACGTACTTTTGATCACGCTTCAACATTTTTTCTTAAAAAAATAAAAAGAGAAAGAACAATTTCCTGTTAAATATAATGGTTTCTTTTTTGGCGGATAGTCAGGAACCTGTTGTGGTATCTCGCCAGTCTCCAGTTAATACAAAACATGCTTTCCAAGGAGCATAGGAAAAAACAAAGAAGTCACCATATTTTTAAGAAAGTCTAACCGAGAGGAAGTTAAAGAGAAAATGATCACCTATCATCAGTAGATGTTAGCCTAGGATAATAGATGCGAACTTTCACGCGCAGATGAATCTCATGTCAAGATCTCAAGCAAGCTAAAAAATATAAATGGTTCTCTAAGGGCCAAAAGATGAAGTAAAAGCAGAATGATTATAATTTGGTCGAAGAAACAAAAAAACTGTTCCTTTGAAGTATTATGGGTATAGAAAGTTAAGGAGTCAAGAAGCTTCATTGGACGTAGCGGGCACAAGGAATTCGGTCAACATGTAAAATATCACAGGTAAACTCCCTAAAGAAACAGGCAAGAAATATTCCATCTGTCCAAGCCTTGCTTGGACAGAGTCAACCGGTACATGTGCTAGTGGGAGGTCGCAGGTATACCATGGAATTGGTCAAGGTGCGGGCAAGCTGGCCCAGACACCACGGTCCCTTGAAAATTTCGTTTTTTGGCTCTACGAGATGTAATGTTGGATAGCTGGTCCAATTTAAGGCCAGGTCTAATATAATCTTCACCATCTAGACTAACAACTGAAATTACTCAAGATAAGCTAATATGTGTTGATCACCACACTCCAAATTCCAATTTCTAAAATATTGTTTTCTTTTTCTTTCTCTTCCTTTTTTCGGTTGGCAACTTGGTTTTGATTCTCAAAATCTTCCAGGTATCTTTTCTAGTCAGAATTTAAGCTCCAGAACAAAATGGAACACCACATCAACCAAAAGATCAACATAAATTTTAGCTGTAAATCAGGAGCCCTAGGAGTGAGGAGAGTCTTAGCTATCGGTATCCTACTTCTCGGAACACAGAAAAACAAACTTTTGTTTACTTGATACCCAAGAACCAAGACTTCATAGTTGATGCAAAATATGTTAGCGTATCGCATCAGTCCTTACAATCTAAAAGGAAAAGGACCATGAAAACAATTTTTATGGTAAAGCATACCATTGAAGCAAAGCAACCTTAACTGTAAAAAGAACAAAACAGTGTATTATTCAGATGAATTTAAAAAAAAAAAAACTCTCCTCTATAACTTGGAGCTTTTAGCAATGTGCACCCTACATGCACTGCAAAGTCCTCACTTTGCTGATTAAACGCGTGAAATTCTTCAAATGCTGTTGCTATTATAAGTAGAAACGCCAGTCATATGTAGAATTTAGCAGTCCAAAGATGGATCATTTGACAAGAGAATTAAGGACAAAACATATCAAAGAACAAATTCTCAGGTCTAAACTTGACAAATGGCACTCTATCTTTTATCTATCTCAAACAATTAGAGTGCACATACTCCTAATTCATAATAATTCAAATATAAGAGGAAATATCAGCAAAAAATAGGAAAATCAAGAGGCTAATACCGATACAAACTTATAAATTGCTCCAAACATTGTAAATCATCAACACCAGAGGCGGGGTTAGGATTTGAAACTAATGGGCTCGGTATTTTAGTGTTTCTAAGTTAATGGGTTCTAAATTAATAATTTGTACGTATTCAATCAATATTGTAAGATGAATACAATATTTGAACCAAAACAGTTGGGTTCAGCTAAACCCTGAACCTGCAACTGAAGCTCTAGTTCCGCGCCCCTGATCAACACATTTCCAAATTGAAGTCATCCTTGTTATATACTACATGTGCATAATAATTTAACCCATAATGACTTTTCCTTTTGCATCATTTGGTAACTTAATGAATCAGTACGTTAGGTCAACAAGAGCATTCTATACAGTTGTAACAAGCAAACAACACTAAATTAGGGATCTTTATACATTAACATAACAGAAGCATGTAACATCAATGAGAGGCAAAGAAACACACAAATTTATTTATCCACAAATCAAAATTAACTATAGGCAGATGATCAAGGGGTAAAAACCAATATTCAATATATAAACAAGACAACTTTTTTTCAACACATACATAAAACCAAAACAGGAAAAGATAAAAGTTTTTACCAGCAATTCTTTTGGATAAAATCTCAAACCAATCAGCAGCAGAACCTTTCTGTGAAGACCCAGAAGCTAAATCATCCTTTTCAACTTTCTTCTCTATCTTTCTCTTCTTTTTTTGCCCTTTAACTGGACCCATCACTCAAATTGAATCAAAACACACAAATCCCACTTAATTCAAACATAAAACAAACCCCATTTCATTATAAAACAATAAACACAAACAAAGATCATACACAAGTATTTAAAACACAAAAACATGCAACTTATATATATGTAAAAGATGCTTTAGTTACTTGGTGTCAATGCTGTGTGTTTTTGGTGTGAGTGGTTTTCTTGAAATGTTTCAAAGCATGCAAAGTACATATTGTTAGAGAAAATTAAAAAAGGAAATACATATCGTGGGTTTTGATATAAATAGAATTAAAGAACAGAAAAAAGATAGGGAGTATTGTGTTTAGTGTTTGTTTGTTTAAGACAATGTGACAGACATTGGAATTAGGCGAGACTTCAAAAAATACATGGAACGGGTTACTTTGATTTTTATCAAAATCAAATCAAATTAATTATATCTGTTTGAATTGGTTTTATTTTGTCTGATTTTCAAGTTTTTTTTAGAATATTATTTCAGTCTTACGTTATTAAAATTATAGATAAAGTTTTGATAAGTGAATATATATTTAGTAAATATGAAAAAAAATTGACAAATATATGATCTATTAAAATATTCTAATGTGAGAAATTTTTTAATAACACATGATAGTTATTTTCTTAGTCGTCTAACAATAATTTTTCTTTAATTTACGCTTTCAAAGTTAATACATGAAAGGATCTCAAATATTTTTACATTTACCAAAGAAAACTCACTACAAAGTCTTAAAAAATATAAATAAAATTTATATATTTATATGTCCGTTTGGTTCGAATTTTTTTACTCGATAGTAAACTAAGTCAAATCAAACCTAATCAGATTTTTTAATCGATTTAATTTGGTTTTTCGATTTGGTGTTGTTTGAACACCCCTAACTATGGTTATAGATTTCAGAGTGAAAAAGAGAGACGCAAAAACTTTAGCGTAAATTGGATTTAAAGGGAAAAAATGAGTTGCTATGGTTTAGTCTTTCTATCGAATGTCGATATACCAATTTATAATAAGTTTTGCTAGATCTATAATCTAGTTTAAGAGAAATAATATGGTGAAAATTAACTCACACTCGCGCTTTTACATCAAGTCAACACTTATTGTTACATAATATATTTTTTATAGACACGTGTGTCATCTTTAGAGGCGGAGCTTCACTGTAAAATACACTTATAACTTGGCCAAAAAAATATTTTTTATTATGAATAGAATTCTATTTAGAGTGAATGTTTATCTTGTGGAGAGTTTTACTTTGTGACTAAGTCATTTTACTCCTATAAATAGAAGGGTCTTACCCCATTGTAAATCATCCCAAAATTCAATAAGAATTCTCTCTCCCTACTTTTCTCTACAATATTGTTCTTCTTCTTTTATTATTTCATAACACGTTATTAGCACGAGACTCTAACCAATTGAGTAAAAGCTTTGAGATTGAGCACAATGATTGTCAATTGTTCCATGGACTTCCTTCATTATTTAATTTTGGGTTTAAGGTAAGTATTTTTCCGTTTTCTCTTTTATTCTATACTTTGATTTTATATACAAGCAAAAACAACAAAATTTAATTATAACTCTAATGGAGTTTAAGAAATTACAACCATCCAAAGTGGCAAAGTTTCTATGCCTTGCCATGATTAAATTCATGTATGATTGTGGGCAAAGAATTGAAAACTCATTCCATTGAATTTGCTCCATTCTCATTCCCTTTAGAGAATGTGATAGCAGTATGTGATAAGTCTGAAAGAAGACAAAATTATTACCGTGAATGTATCAATGGATGTGGATGTGGCAATAGAAGAAATTATAATCGTCACCATTGTGATAATGAGAATAATAAGGATTCTCAAAATAATCCTTCACTCTGTAAGGTAATATTTGTCATCGATTTGACGTGAGATTTTATATAGCACATATAGATGATTATGATTCATTCATGATGGGAATGTGACAACATCTGATTTATGAAGAGATATTCATTCTTGAAAGAATATGAACATGCTATTGGTATTGAATATACCACACTCACCTCTAGAAGGAGGTTTGAGATGATATAAGAAAATAATATCATTACTATGGCATGAATGACCATTGGTCACGTACCTACTGTACGCCAAAATATTTTGGCGATATGATTATTAAAGGACAATAATAATGCAAGAAACATATCTTGCATATAATTTTGGCCATGACCATAATGGTATAAGTTTCTCTTTGAAAGAGATATTCACCATATAGGTGTTGATGATTATGTGGTACTATCAATTAATTGAGAGCTCTAGAAGAGCCAATTACCACTATATTGGAGAAACACAATTAATTACCAATAAGGTATTGTGTTGTAGTAAGTCTCAAAGAAACTTATTCAGTTTCCAAAGTATACGCGAAAGCGGTTGATTATATTGAGACTATAAATAAAGGAAAGATTAAATATCTTCTATTACTACAACTTGTAGCGGGGTAATATGTATGTGAAAAGTTACCTGCTTTATTCTCCAATTTGTACTACATAAACAAAAGAATACCACAATGAAGTGGATATTTTTATTGATATAAAACCCATATCATAATAAACTTGGAGTTTATTCATAATTGCACACATCATTGTGTAAATGAAGTTTATCAATACTGATAATTTATCCAGTTGGCATAATTGGTTTTGCCATATCAATTTAAGTATGATGTGCAAAAATGAAAGAGAATTCACATGGGTAAAGATTAAAGAACTAGAAAGTTCTTTACGAATTCTCTTACATTGCTTGTTCTAATTAATTAATAGACCAATTAAAATTGGGATTGAATCCCATGAATGCTGGAAATATCAAAAGTGAATATGGGCACATTCACCCGCCATGTATACCACATAAGATGTGTTGCATTTTTAAAGGGTGTGAATGGAAAATGGAAGAGGCACCTTTTGGATTGCACCTCTTCATCTCACCCTCCTTTCTCTATAAATTTAGAGGCTTGACCTCATTTTATAATATGGAAAAATCTGAAAATTTCTCCCCTCTTTTTATATTATTGTATTATTTTCAAATAAACATAAGTGTCAAGTGTGATTTGCTCCGTCTGTTGAGTTCGCTGAAATTCTGCAGTTTCGATTGCCAGTGTTGCAGAATAGTTATTCCGTTCTATCCTGGGAGGAATTAATCCAAAACCTTGGGCAACGGTGAGGGGATTAAATTCCTTAAGGACACACAAGCAACTTGTGGCCTCGGAATTATTATTTCACGTTTTGTTTATTGAACTAACATTTATTTGTTTACTTCTCTAATTTATTATTTCGAACACAGATTACCAACAATCTTAAGGAATTTTCTATTTCTATGTTCGTTTTTCTTTTCTGGCTGAAAGTTGGATCAATTGGAGATCTAACAATATAATAGGTGTCATTTGGGAGACATCATTACAAGTGGTCTCACTGTGCATTACCTATTGCAATTGGTTTACATGGATTTCCAAAGGCCTGGCTGTTGTTAAGACGTGGCAATAGCAAAAGCTTATCTTGAAGCGTATTATTGCTGGAATATTTGAGCGGCTCGATGGCAAATAGAATCAGGTTCTATGTACTTTACCTTATTTTTTTATTATCTATCCTTATAATTTATGAAATTCAATAATTTTGAATGTTAGGATAGATGATCATGATCTTACCACATATATTTATGCATGGTATCGAATTGATTACCAATAATTATTTGATGATCTCAAAAGATATACTAATATACATTTGCATGCTGTGATAGTTGAGAATAACATAAAAAAATACTTTGTTATTCAGTTGACCAAATATAATCGATTGATTGGTATACTATTTGGTAGTATGCATCAAAATATGTGGAAAAAAAAATTTCAAGGTATGTAAGATATGAATTAGACTTATCGTAATAGTTGAAGTATCTTGAGATCATGAATATAATATATGTAAAGATATATGTTTGATTAGAGAAAAAGATCAAACTGTTTAAAGTGTTATAATGGTTTAGTTGGAAAAACCTTTTGGAAAGGGAATTAAAATTCTCATGTTTTTCTACATATGTTATGGAGACTAAAATCTTCGTGATTTTCTACTCATGCTTCGAGATCAAAATCTGTCTGATTTATACTCGATCGTTGAGATTAAAGTTTTCGTAACTTTCTACTCATTTGTCGGAAATTAAAGTCTAAATGACTTTATACTCGTTTTGGAGATTAAAATCTTAATGATTTTTCTACTCTAATTATTATTCGATTTGAAGATTAAAAACTTCATCGTTTATTAAATGTGTTGTGTCACATATTACATGGTTTGAAGATGAAAAACTTCACCATTTAATACATCCGATATCAGATAGTACTCGGTTAGAAGATTAAAAATTTCACCGTTTATTAATTCTGATTGTGTCATATTGGTTTGAAGATTAAAAACTTCACCATTTATTCTGACTATGTTATGGCACAAACAACATTTCTTGTGGCGGGCTCAACAATGTAATAGGGGCGTCGAATATGAATCTCCTTTTTGATAAAATATGTTTGAAATATGGTATTATTCACCAAACGACTGCCCATTCATTAGCGCAATCTATTAGAATTGTGGAAAGAATGAGTAGAACGTTAAATGAGATGATAAAATGCCTTGTTGTAAGTTCTGGTTTACCCAAATCTTGTGGGAGAAGCTATTCTTACGGAATCCTTTCATACGAAAAATGAATAAAAGGAAGAAAACCCAACTTGAAATATTTTCAAGTGTGGGGGATATTTGGGTAAAGTGCAAGTTCTTAAACCCAAAAGGATAAAATCGAATCGAAAACGGTTGATTCGTAAGATATGCAACAAATAGTAAGGCATATCATTTTCTGATTCATAAATCAGAAAATCCCGACATTCATATTAATACGGTAATTGAATCGGATAATGCTGAATTCTTTGAGAATAGTTATCCGTATAAAAAGAATGTGAGTCGTCTAGTGAAAAATCTAAGCGAACACGGGAAGAAGCAAAAGAAAGTACACCTATTGAGGTAAATCTAAGACATAGCAAACGTCAAAGGATAACTACTTCCTTTGGACAGGATTTTCTAACATTCGTGTTGGAAAATGAGCCTCAAACGTTTAAAGAAGCATTGTCTTCTTCGGAAGCACAATATTGAAAAGAGGTTGTCAATAGTAAGATAGAATCCATATTAAGTAATCATACTTGGGAAAATGGTTGATCTTCCTCCAGAAAATAAACCTTTGGATTCTAAGTGGATTTTGAAAAAGTAAAATAAAAGTTGATGGTGCTATTGACAAATATAAGGTAAGATTAGTCGTCAAAAGAGTTTAGACAATGAGAAGGTCTTGTTTATTTTGATACATACTCATCGGTAACGATGATTACATCTCCTCAGGTGTTAATAGCGTTAGCCGCGGTGTATGGCCTTAAAATCCATCAAATGAAATTAAAGAAAATCTTCTTACATGGAGATTTGGAGGAAGAAATTTACATGGAACAACCTGAAGGGTTCATGGTTCCCGAAAAAGAAACGAAGGTGTGTCGACTTGTTAAGTCACCCAAACAATGACATGCGAGATTTGACCAAATAATATTGTCAAATAGTTTCAAAAATTAATAAGTGTAAATAAAAGTATTTACATTAAGAATACTTCAAATCATATAGTCGTTATTTTGATTATATATTGATGAAATATTTAAAATGTGGGGGCTTTTATCTTATGCATGACAAAAGCAAATGTTAGACGTAATGTCTAAATGATATAATTTTTGAAACCCATTGATATAGTAGTTGGTAAATTCATAAGTTGCTTAGTCATAATGAAGACTAGTTGATAGACTACTAATGCAGAAGTTGGTCACGTGCTTTTCTCGAAAGGTCTTGTGAATTTATATGGTTTAGTTCTTTTATGAAATAATGTCACTTTGAAGGTTGTGACTTTTCATAAAAAGATACGTCTATACGTTTTTGTATGGACATGACCATTCATGAACGAATATATTAATACGCTGGTCTATAATGAGGTGAACCAACCGATGAACATGACAAAAATCCATTGCAAGTTGGATTTGTTTCATAAATAAAGGTGCTATAATTTGCATATCATATAGACGTATGAATAATTAGCATACAAATGCTTGGAAATGGCGGAGTGATTGCGAAATATGTTATATATTAAAAGGTTATGGTCACAACTGATGCCAATCATTCCGGCCGTCATTATAATATACTACATTAAGTGTAGTCAATAATCCGATATGCAATCGAAAGTCGAGACGTATTAGTCTACAACATAAGGAAGTTTGCATTGAATGTTTATGACAATGAAATGAATTTTGAAGTATTTGAGATATACTCCAAATTATGCTTTGCACTACAATAAGTATCCCACGATAATAGGGGGTATAGTGATGCAAATTAAATCACCGGTTCAATCGATTCTAAACAGTCGATGGATGAGCGATATCTTGGAAATTGTCCAAAAAAATGTGCATTGACCGCTCTGCAGTGGAGGCTCAACTTATAGCCTTAGACAAGGCCGGTGAAGAAGCTGAATGGCTCCTGAATTTCTTGAAAGATATTCTATTTTTGCCCAATTTTTGGCACCTATATGTATAGATTGTGATAATCAAGCGACAATATGAAGGGCTGGGAGCGTTATGCATAAAAGAAAGTCTCGTCATATAAGACGCAGACATAGCACCGTTAGACAACTACTTTCTAGTGGAATTATCACAATTGATTATGTAAAATCAAAGGATAATTTGGCGGATCTGCTTACAAAAGGCATGACTAGAGAGGGAGTTGAGAAATCATCTAAGGTAATGGGACTATGGCCGAGGACAAGTCATCATGTCGGTAACTCTACCTAGAATTTTGGAGGTCCGAGATCTAGGTTCAAGGAGCAAACAAAGTTATGTATGACCGGTTCAACATTGTCAAATATAATATTTTAGTCCATTCTCGTGATGAAGACAATGTTCGGTAACAAGGATAAAATATTAAGACATTTTTAATGGTTTCTAAGTTTGATACAGGGTATATCAAATAGTGAATCTATGGAATAATACGTTTAGGAATCACCTATGTAAGTGTGAAGTGTAAGACGCTTCAAGGAGAATTATGTAAGGCCAGTTCTCTATGCACTTATGAACCAGGTGGTGTTCATGGCTGAAACGAACATAACAATGAGAACCAAGGACGGTTAAGGGTTGATTGTGTGACTTATGGTTGTCTAGGTATACACTAAAGCTCGACGGTTCAAAGATATCAATTCTACCGATTGACCGAGTATATCCGACATAAGTTCACTACGGAAAGTTCAAAGGGAAACCTACTTATCCAGATGCGATTAATCCTACTTGCGAATCACACAGTATTTTCATGCATATGTTTTGACATATGCCCATTCCCCATTCATGTGGGGGATTGTTGCATTTTTAAAGGGTGTGAATGGGAAATGGAAGAGGCACCTTTTGGATTGCACCTCTTCATCTCACCCTCCTTTCTCTATAAATTTAGAGGCTTGGCCTCATTTTATAATATGGAAAAATCTGAAAATTTCTCCCTTCTTTTTATATTGTTGTATTATTTTCAAATAAACATAAGTGTCAAGTGTGATTTACTCCGTCTGTTGAGTTCGCTGAAATTCTGTAGTTTCGATTGCCAGTGTTGTAGAATAGTTATTCCGTTCTATCCTGGGAGGAATTAATCCAAAACCTTGGGCAACAGTGAGGGGATTAAATTCCTTAAGGACACACAAGCAACTTGTGGCCTCGGAATTATTATTTCACGTTTTGTTTATTGAACTAACATTTATTTGTTTACTTCTCTAATTTATAATTTCGAACACAGATTACCAACAAGATGCATCTATGAGATGGTTACATGTGCAATTATTATTAACCCGCAATCTAGCCGGTGTGTGCGAGGTAACTTGCTCATTAATTTAATTTCGAGCATAATTTCCAGATTTCCTATTCAAGATAGTTTATCTTGATAAGTTGGTTTACATCACAATTGCTTTAGCAAAATAATTTATTGAGTGCCTCCACTTGATAGCTAAACAATTGCTTATGAGAACAAAGTTTTGTATATCAGTTCGATACACGTTATATACGAAAGTATATTACATTCTCCCCTCACAAGTGGTTCAGGGTCAGGAACCTAATAATTTATCTTATTATTATTGATGTGTAGTGTATATTTTGATTAACACCATAACACACAAAGATGTGTTCTCAAAGTTGAGGAAACAAGTTAGTTTTTCTAACATGAGGGGGAGACAAGATACAACGGTTGAGAAAAGTTACATGGAATAAATTATCATTTATACATCGAGATCTTCGAATAAAATAATATGAACTTGAAGTTCATAAAAGGATAATTCATGTGCAATTTATTGCAAAGCATGTCAGACGCATTTGCTGACCCAAATGAAGTAACTATATTCTCATTGCAAGTGCTCATATTAAGTCCTAGAAGGACAACGCCTATGGTAAGCTTAAAGCGTATAGACAATCGGTTTCAAATAAACTTCTTGATAAAGAAGATGAGCAATTGATCACAATAAAGGAGGCAAGTGATCTAGAAGATCACATGACATAACATTTCATAATATCTCACGAGAGATTCAGGTACATGAATATATGAATGAAGAGATCTCTATGTTATATCGTTATGAAAATACATTAAAATTGATATAAAATCCTTGTCGACGTCAACCTTCAAGAAGCTAGTGCACAAGATTGGGATGTGAAGGCTCAATGATGTGAATTGATGCTCTCATCAGGGGGAGTTAATGCGCGTTGCACTCTTTTTTCCTTACAAGATTTTATCCCACTGGGTTTTTCTTGCGAGGTTTTTAACGAGGCAACCAAAAGGCGTATTGTTAGATATGTCTACTCTTTTTCCTTTTCTAGAATTTTTTTCCCGTTGGGTTTTCTTTTAGTTAAGGTTTTAACGAGGCACATTATCATTGAATAGACATTCAAGAGGGAGTGTTATGAATAGAATTCTATTTAGAATGAATGTCTATCTTGTGGAGAGTTTTACTTTGTGACTAAGTCATTTTTCTCCTATAAATAGAAGGGTCTTACCCCATTGTAAATCATCCCAAAATTCAATAAGAATTCTCTCTTCCTACTTTTCTCTACAATATTATTCTTCTTCTTTTATTATTTCATAATATTTTTGTATATATATTAAATCTCCTTAGTTTTTTTGTGCGTTTACATTACAGTTGACTTTCGTATATTCTTAAATTTTATTGGCTCCACTAATCATCTTACCACGGTTAAGTGTATACTTTTTTCTTTTTTTTGGTATAGAAGTGTATACTTCAATATCACAACTTTCAAAATACTAAAATTAAATTATTATATGTTATATTTCCTTAATTGTTTCCTGTGTTTACTTTCTTATACTATGAAACATCTTTGTGTGGCTTTTTATTTTCTCGGTTACTTTTATTTTCACCGGAATATCGATAAAAGAAAGTGGTTTCTTTCAAATACTTCAAACAATTAAGCGGACAAGTTTATATAATTTAACATAGCATTAGAGTCCATCATATAGGGTGCAAGAATCTAACTCACACATGAGGGGACATATGAAAAACATAAAGAAATAAACTTCAGAACTTAAGACTTTTTGCTTTTCAAGTAACATAATTCTTTGCTTTAAAGCATGTAGTTTGAATCATAGAATGCCACTACACATTTTACTTCTTACTGACCAAGCCAGTGAACTTAATATAAATTGATATGATAAGTAAAATGCATATCATAAAATATCTCAACTATAGATTTACACGTAGTTTGAGTTTAAAATAATGATTAATAGGTGCAGCCACACCCAGAAGTCTGACAAGAGTAGGTCAATGTCGTTATAAATTTATTGCTTAAGGGGATAGGACAATTCCTAGTAGCTACGTACCGATCCAATATATATATATATATATATATATATATATATATATATATATATATATATATATATATATATATATATATATATATATATATACATACCCGGCCCGTCGTCACGAGAATTACCGGCCCGTTACCCCTTCATTTATATGTTTTATGTTTCGATATCGGTGTTAGAGTCTATCAGGTGAGTTATGAGTGATTCTGGTTGTAAATGAGGCATATAGCCTTTTGAAATGAGGCTTGTTTATGAAAAGTCAACATGAAGTTGACTATGTGGTTAGAGGGCTCGGAATCGAATTCTGATGATTTAGTTAGTTACGGGAGGTGATTTGTGACTTAAGGGAGCGATCGAAATTGAATTTGGAGGTCCGGTGTAGAAATAGGCTTGAATTGGCTAAGGTTGAATTTTGGCGAAATCCGAACGGTAGGTGAGATTTTGATCCGGCAGTCGGAATGGAATTCCGACAGTTGCAGTAGCTTCGTTAGGTGATTTTGGATATGTCTGCAAATTTTAAGGTCATTCGGACGTCGTTTGGTCGGTTTTTGATTGAATGTAGTTTTCGAAAGTTCTAGTTGAAACTTAGGCTTGAATTCGCCTTGATTTGTTGATTTCCATGTTTAAGGGTGTGTTTTTATGATTGAAACAAGTTTGGATCGTGTTTTAGAGTAGGTTGGTGGTTTTCGTTGGGGACTAGGGGGCCTCGGGATGAATCCAGGGGTCCAAACGGACCATTTTGTGCCAAAAAGGCACTGCTGATCTGCTGCAATAAAAGTGCAGATAATTTGTTCATCGCGATCGTGAAGTGCTTCATGCGATCGTGTAAGGTGACGTTTGTGTGCTTCGCGATCGCGAGGGTCTGTCTGCAATCGCGTAAGGCAATGTCTGGAAGCAATGTGATCGCGTAGCCAGTGTCGCGATCGCGTAGAGTTGATAAGTTGGTCATCACGATCGCGTAGAAGGAAATTCAGTCGCACAAATTTTGTACATCGCGATCGCGTGTCGAAGGCTGCGATCGCATAGAGATAAAAACTTCACAGAAAGATTAAAAATCAGAACATTTTAGTCGCGAAGCGACACAATATTTCCTCCATTTTTGAGTTCCTTGAGAGCTAAGTAACGGGATTTGAAGGGGATTTCACTGGGTAAACATTGGAGGTATGTTCTATGGTCTAAATACGTGATTTTATCGTAGAATCTTCAATTATTTCACTGTAAATGGGAAGATTAATGGGGGATTTCTGCCCTAAGCCTAGGTTATGATAAATCATCGATTTGAATGGGGAAACAGAGTCCGATTTCGATAGACTTTATATGTATGGACTCGTGTTGAGATAAGAAATCCGAAAATGTAACTTTTGTAATTTTTTGAGAAGCGTACCGAAAGTCGGATTTTGGCAACTTTGTGGTTTTTGGTGTAATTCGAGTTGTTTCGATTGGGTAATGTCCCTTTGGCATATTTTGATGCATTTCTAGTGATTTTGATCAGATTATACACCTGTGGAGGCCGATTCTTGTGGAAAAGGCATTGTAGACTAGTCTTCGAGCCGAGTCGAGGTGAGTAATGGGTGTGGGTGATGACCAGCGGGTTCGAAACCCCGGTATATCACTATGTGACGCTGTATTGAGGCGCGAAACGTACTCTCCTGTGAGTGCAGGGTCGAATGTGATTGGGGACTATGGCTTAGTCGGACCTGTTGATACTATACTGTGTTGTTGGCTGTCATTGAGCCGGTGAACCTCCTACTTGGATGGTTGTGTATATTTTTGGGCTCTGAGCCAGTTATTGGGATCCTGCGAGGATCGATGCTATTGTTTCTATGATATTGACATGCAATTTTGATACAAGTCCTGAGCTATTACTGTCTAAATGGTTTTCCAAACTCTAGAATTTCTGAAATACTGTTTTCTACTGAAAATGTTGAAAAGAGTTTTCAACTACTATTTCTGAGCCTGTGAGGTTGCATTGTATTATAGCTGACTGGTAGTGGATCGGGCTGCACGTCGCAGTGTATCATGATATTGTGCTTGGGCTGTAGGAGCCCCTCCGGAGTCTGAACCCCCATAGTGAGCATGAGTACCCAAATGGACCGGGCTATGCCCTGTAGCGGTCATATTCATGCATTGCATTGCATTTAGCTATATCTGTTATGTTGTTAGCTGATATTGGTGGTTCTGATATTGCTGGTTCGGATATTGTTCATGTTGATACTGATGCAGGATATTGTGTATAGCTTTACTTAGTGTTGTATTAGGTTTTCTTACCTTCGTTTTCTTACCCCTGCTTATTACCACCGAGTCTGGAAGTACTCTCTTTACTCCCTGCACCTTGTGTGCAGATCTTGGTACATCGCAGCAGATCTGAGTCTATAGCTGCTTCGGAGATTGCTTTTGGATAGTCGAGGTAGCTGCCAGCGTCTGCAGGACCTGACTTTCCAGTTTATCCTTATTTTTGTTCTGTCTATCCCACACTTGTGCACAGTTGTATACACTATCACAGTTTATAAATTCTGGTAGAGGCTCATGACTTGTGACTCCTGTTCCGTTGGGAGGTTGTACTGGTTTGGGATGTCTAATCCCGATGTTTGGATATTTCTTTATTATCATTCTATCATTGTTTATGCTTAAAAGGGGTTAAATGTGAGATGATAGCTCCGTATTTATGTTGATTGGTCGGGCTGGCCTAGCAGTGTGTTGGGCGCCATCACGACCGGGTTTGGGGTCATGACAAGTTGGTATCAGAGCCTAGGTTACTAGGCCTCATGAGTCTTGAGCCGGTTGGTAGAGTCTTATGGATCGGTACAGGGACGCCTGTACTTATCCTCGGGAGGCTGCAAATCTTTAGGAAACACTTCACATTTCTTGGAATTTGTATCGTGCGTACTTGATTCAGCTTGAGATATAATTTTTGAAATTCCATCCGCACGTCTGTGTACGCGTGGGCGACCACCATTGCCACCTACTGTAGGCCGTGGGCGCGGCCGTGGTCGAGGTAGAGGTAGGGCAGTTGAGGCAGTGCCAGCTGACCCACCCATTGTACCTATTCAGGAGCAGCCCCCAGTGGTTGATGCTCCAGCAGCACCATGAGACTTTGGCCTAGATATTATCACTATGTTCTGGATTGGCTCAGGTAGTATCAGCTATCACTACAACAGCGACATCCCAGATAGGGGGTGGTCAGCAGACCCCCGCAGCTCGCACACCTGAGCAGGACCCAGTTAACCAGGACCGACCCAGTCCCTCACAAACACCCAAACGACACCGTTTGGATAACTGAGGCGATCCAGACCATCGATCTCGTTAGATCGAACGGCCAGGAGGCATTGCTCAGATGAGTATATAAGCCTCCTATCACACCCCCCCCAAGCCAAACCCTCCTTCGTCGTCTCTCACCTCTCAGAGACGACCCCAGATCCCACCACCGCAAATCACCACTGACCGCCCGTCGAAAATCGCCCACGGCGGTGGCCAGTCACCAAACCTCACCAAAATCACACCCTAGCTTCCCCTTCTCCCCCTCAATACGAATCTATTACCCTTTTTCTTCAAATCATCACCAAATGGTTCGAATCTTCAATCGAAGATTCGAGTCGAAACCAAAACCATGCCAAACTGATCCAAACTCACCCCAAACACTCCCATGACCTCCCTCACACCCCTACTAACCTTGGTCCGGCTCGAATCTTGCTAGAACCGGTCAAGCCCCAAAAACGGCCTCAAGAACCCTAGAATCAAAAAACTAGGTATTTCGTCCAAATCAATGGTAATTGAAGTCAATAGACTTTAATTGGAATGTTTTTCATTTGAAAACACTTCAATTAAAGTCCGTTTACTTCAAAAAATGCAAACTCAAGTCCATTGGGGCTGTTCGATTTCGATTTCTCTTCTTAAGGTATTTCATTTTTCTCCTTCCATTTTATTGTTGTGCTCATTGTATTGGTTTAGTCGTTCGTTTGTTTCTATTTTGTGTTTAATTTTTAATCTTCTCTGCTTCTACCCCGTAAGACCTTTATTTGGTCATTCTTATTTTGGTTGTATGTCGGAGTAGATTAAGTTATAGAAATACGAATTGGTTTTAATCGATACTGTCAAGTAGCTAAATTCTGCATTTTTGTGTTTTGTTTGCGTGAGCATTTCGAATCACTAATTCAATGATTGATTGTTGTTACTTATATGTGTTATACGAATGTTGTCGATTAGTTTCGTAGGTCTGTTTATTAGCATTTTATTGCAGAAATTGACAATGTAAATCACATTGTGAATAACTGTTGGATCGAGTTTTTTTTTGAACTGTTGTTTAATTAAGTGGTGAATTGGATATAGTTGTTTGTTAGTTAGGAACTGATGGGTTTAACTGATAGACTGCAGCGCACATTAGGACAGCTAGTGGAACCTGTTGTACAGCAGGGTATCCCATTAGCTTCCTGCACTTAGTTTTCTTAATACTAAAGTCCATACATAGACACTTAGTAGTGGTGGTTCGGGGAACCTAATGGGCTGAACAGAAGGAGGATGGGCAGGGTTCTTTTTTTTTTAATACCTGAATACCTTCCTCTGATACAATATGACCCATAAATGCCACCGAACTCAACCATAACTCGCATTTCGAAAATTTGGCATATAGCTGAATATCTTTTAGAGTCTGAAGAACCAGTCTGAGGTGCTGCTCGTGTTCGTCTTGGCTGCGGGAGTATACTAGGATGCCATCTATAAAGTGTCACGACCCTAGTTCACTAATTGTGAACATGTCGTGATGGCACCCAATCCCCACGACTAGGTAAGCCTAACACGTTGCGGAATCTATAAATTATAATTACTTAAATAAGAAACAGCGGAAAATAACATAAAAGATATGTAATCCGTGCCACTTGGCACATACATCCGTCACACAATAAATAAACACTACCAAGATCCGGAACCCCACGGTAACACGGACTAAAAGGGAAATACAACTGTGGCTCTATGTGTAAAGAGTATCTAACAACGAAATGAAGAAAAATGTCAACTAGTAATACTAGAATAGAAGGGAAGCCTCCGGATCCGCGGACGTAGCGGATCATACCTCGAAGTCTCCCAGAAAGCTGCAGAATCACCTAGTACGAGCCTCCTCTGATGTACCTGGATCTGCACAACAAAAGTGTGCAGAAGAGTAGCATGAGTACACCACGGCGGTACTCGGTAAGTGCCAAGCCTAACCTCGATGGAGTAGTGACGAGGAAGGTCGGGGCCCTACGAGAAACAATAATAATATGATGATAACAAAATAAACGGTTTAACAGATAATAACAAACATTTACTGAAGCTGTCTACAACCAAGCTAATAACAAATAACCAACTCAAATAAACAAATCCGGGATCCGAGAATTGAACCCACGGTCCCATTCTCGGTACCCACGGGTCTCAGGAATCGAACCCGCGGCCCATATCTCAATAACATCACAATAACTCGGGATCTCCGGGAATCGAACCCGCAGTTCCTACCAATAACTCGGGATCTCGGGAATCGAACCCGTAGTCCCTACCAATAACTCGGGATCTCGGGAATCGAACCCGTAGTCCCTACCAATAACTCGGGATCTCGGGAATCGAACCCGTAGTCCCTACCAATAACTCGGGATCTCGGGAATCGAACCCGTGGTCCCTACCAATAACTCGAGGATCTCGGGAATCGAACCCGTAGTCCCTACCAATATCACGTCGGGTCTGCGGGAATCGAACCCACAGCCCCGGGTCTCCGGGAATCGAACCGCAGGTCCACAAGCACGACCGATTAAGGAATCCACAGAGTGAATAATTATGCTTTTATAACTTCAACGAAAAATAGTGCCAATAATTAACAAGGAATTCAAATAAGGCAGATTAGGCAACTAAACAATTAAGTGCTACCTAATCATGCTCTTCTAACCACTACCGGGTAAAATATCAAATTAACAACCAAAGACGGGGATATCGCTCATCGAACATTTCTGAATAAAATACGTGTTCATCAACCAGCGCATGTACACGCCCGTCACCTCGCGTACAAGGCTTTTAAACCATCACATAATATCCTAGGGGTGAAAATTCCCCCACACGAGGTTAGACAAGCCACTTACCTCAATTCCGGTACCAAACCGCTATGAAATAACCCTCTTGCCGCGAATGTCGGCCTCCACAAGTGTAGTATCTGTTAAAAATCAATAGAATCACATCAAAATAGGCCAATTGGGCATTACCCAATCAAAATAACTCAAAATGCACCAAAACCCACAAGTTGCCAAAACCCGACTTTCGGTACGCTTATCGAAAAATCACGAAAATTATATATTCGGGATCCTCATGTCGATACGAGTCTAGGCATATAAAATTTACCAAAATCGGACTCCATTTGCCCACTCAAATCAGTGTTTTTCTTAAATTTAGGCCTAGGGCTCAAACCCACCTTTAATCTTCCATTTACAGGGATTTAACCAAGGATTTCATGTTAAAATGATGTAATTAAGCCACAAAACTTACCTCCGACAAATCCCCGATGAATTACCAGCAATTCCCGTGAGTTTCTCTCTCTAGAACTCAAAAATGGTGTTTTGGGTATATGAACCCGCGACTGGTTCTGTTCTGGTCTTAATTTCACTGCCAGACCCTCATTTCTTCATCGCGTTCGCGACGCCTCTCACGCGAACGCGATGCCTTCCTCCTCTTCTTCATCGCGAACGCGGCACTCTCTCACGCGTCCGCGAAGATCAAATCCTCAGCCTCCCGACTTTACTCAACGCGAACGCGACGTGAAGTCACGCGCCCGCGATGCCTTTCCTTTCCCTCTTACGCGAACGCGACCCACCCATCGCGAACGCGATGACCAACTGGCCTCACCCTTCGCGAACGCGGCATTGACCTCGCGAACGCGATGCCTTACTGAACCTGGCCTTCGCGAACGCGGGACCTTCCTTCGCGAACGCGAAGGCTTATTTTATGCCCAGTGATCTGCAGATTTCAGCAGACCATTTCATGCTTCCAAACGCCGGATGATGGTCCGGATTCACCCCGAGGCCCCCGGGACCCCAACGAAAACCACCAACATACCCCAAAACACGATACGAACTTGTTTTAATCATAAAAACACCATCCTAAACATCAAAATCACCAATTACACACGGATTCAAGCCTAAATTTCTTAAAATTTTCCGAATTACACATTCGATGAAAAACCCGACCAAACAACGTCCGAATGACCTGAACTTTTGCAGACATATCCAAATTCACATAACGAAGCTACAGAAATTGTCGGAATTCCATTCCGACCCCCGGATCAAAATCTCACCTATAGTTCGGATTCGCCAAAATTTCAACCTTCGGCATTTCAAGCCTAATTGAGCTACGGACCTCCAATATATATTCCGAACGCGCTCCCAACCCCGAAATCACCTAACGGAGCTAATGGAACCATCGGATTTCCGTTCCGAGATCGTCTTAACACTGTTCCGGCTATGGACCGTTTTCTAGTTTCAAAGCTCTTATTTGGGGACTAAGTGTCCCAAAATGCTCAAATTTTCGGAACCAACTCACCCGGCAACCCACAATAGTAGAAATGAACTTAGGGGAACAGTTAAATTAGGGATAGGGGCGTAATTTTCTAAAACGACCGGTCGGGTCGTTACATCTTCCCACACTTAAAGATTCGTTCGTCCTCGAACGAGCATAGAAAACATACCTGGAGTAGTGAAAAGATGAGGGTACTGGCTGCGCATATCCTGCTCGGTCTCCCAAGTCGCCTCCTCGACCGGCTGGCCCCGCCACCGAACCTTTACCGAAGCGATGTTCTTTGACCTTAGCTTTCTGACTTGCCTGTCTAGAATGGCTACTGGCTCCTCAACATAAGACAGATCCTTGTCTAGCTGAACAGATGTGAAATCCAACACGTGCGACGGGTCACCATGGTATCTCCGGAGCATGGAGACATGAAATACGGAGTGAACTCCGGCTAGGCTGGGAGGTAAGGCCAACTCATAAGCAACCTCCCCGACACGCCTCAAAATCTCAAAAGGGCCAATAAATCTAGGACTCAGCTTCCCTTTCTTCCCAAACCTCATAACGCCCTTCATGGGCGAGACTCGAAGCAGAACCCGCTCACCCGCCATAAAAGCCACATCGCGAACCTTCTTGTCCGCATAACTCTTCTGTCTAGACTGGGCCGCACGAAGTCTGTCCTGAATCACCTTGACCTTGTCCATAGCCTCCTGAACCATATCAGTACCTAGCAACCTGGCCTCGCCCGGCTCAAACCAACCCACGGGAGACCTGCACCTCCTACCATATAGGGCCTCGTACGGTGCCATCTGAATACTAGACTGGTAGCTGTTGTTATAAGCAAACTCCGCCAGTGGCAAGAAGTGATCCCGTGAACCTCCAAACTCAATCACGCACGCACGGAGCATATCCTCCAAAATCTGAATAGTGCGCTCGGACTGCCCATCAGTATGGGGGTGAAATGCTGTGCTCAGCTCCACCCGAGTACCTAACTCCTGCTGTACAGCTCTCCAGAACCGTGAAGTGAACTGAGTGCCTCTATCTGAAATGATGGAAACTGGAATACCATGCAGCCGAACTATCTCCTTGATATAGATCTCCGCCGGTCGCTCCGATGAATAAGTAGTGCTCACCGGTATAAAATGGGCGGACTTGGTCAGCCGATCCACGATAACCCAAATAGAATCAAACTTCCTAATAGTCCGTGGAAGCCCAGATACAAAGTCCATGGTGATGCGCTCCCATTTCCACTCTGGAATCTCAATCTGCTGCATCAATCCACCCGGACGCTGATGCTCATACTTCACCTGCTGGCAATTGAGGCATTTAGAAACATAATCAACTATATCCCTCTTCATCCGCCTCCACCAGTAATGCTGTTTCAAGTCCTGATACATCTTCGCGGCACCCGGATGGATGGAATACCGCGAACTATGGGCCTCTGCTAGAATCAACTCTCGAAGATCATCTACATTGGGCACACAGATACGGCCCTGCATCCTCATAATTCCATCATCCCCGATGGTAACATCCCGAGCATCACCACGCCGAACTCTATCCTGAAGGACAAGCAAATGAGGGTCGTCGAACTGACGCTCCCTGATGCGGTCAAATAGAGAAGACCGAGAAACCACACAAGCTAGAACCCGGCTGGGCTCCGAAAGATCCATTCTAACAAACTGCCTGGCCAAAGCCTGAACATCCATCGCCATAGGCCTCTCCGAAGCTGGTAGATATGCTAAACTCCCCAAACTCTCTGGCCGACGACTCAAGGCATCAGCAACCACATTAGCCTTGCCCGGATGATAGAGAATAGTAATATCATAGTCCTTCGATAGCTCCAACCATCTCCTCTAATGCATATTCAGGTCATTCTGCCTAAGCTAGTGCTGCAAGCTCCGGTGATCGGTGTAGATCTCAGAAGGAACCCCATATAAATAATGACGCCAAATCTTCAAGGTGTGAACAATGGCAGCTAGCTCCAAATCATGAACAGGGTAATTCTTCTCATGCACCTTCAGCTGTCTCGACGCGTAGGCAATCACCCTACCGTCTTGCATCAATACCACACCGAGTCCAACTCGTGAGGCATCACAATATACAGTATAGGACCCCGAACCTGTAGGCAACATCAATATAGGGGCCAAAGTCAAAGCTGTCTTGAGCCTCTGAAAGCTCGCCTCACACTCGTCTGTCCATTGAAAAGGGGCACCCTTTTGGGTCAATCTAGTCATAGGTGCTGCAATCGAAGAGAACCCCTCTACAAAACGACGGTAATATCCCACCAAGCTAAGGAAACTGCGAATCTCAGTAGCGGAGGAGGGTCTGGGCCAACTCTGCACGGCCTCCACCTTTCTCGGATCTACTCGAATACCATCACTCGACACTACGTGGCCCAAAAATGCCACTGAACTCAACCAAAATTCACATTTAGAGAACTTGGCATAAAGTTGCTTCTCCCTCAGGATCTGAAGCACTATCCTCAAATGCTGCTCGTGCTCTTCCCGGCTCCGAGAATATACTAGAATATCATCAATGAAGACAATCACGAACGAGTCCAGATATGGCCTAAACACACTGTGCATCAAATGCATAAAGGCTGCTGGGGCATTACACAACCCAAAAGATATCACGAGGAACTCGTAGTGACCATACCGAGTCCTGAAGGCGGTCTTCGGGATATCTGGCTCCCGAATCTTCAGCTGATGATAACCAGAGTGCAAATCAATCTTAGAAAACAGCTGTGCGTCCTGCAACTAGTCAAACAAATCATCAATGCGAGGCAAAGGATACCGGTTCTTCACTGTAACCTTGTTCAACTGACGATAGTCGATACACATATGCATAGAACCGTCCTTTTTCTTCACAAACAACACAGGAGCACCCCAAGGCGAAACACTGGGTCGAATAAAACCCTTGCCCAATAACTCCTGTAACTGATCCTTCAACTCCTTTAATTCGGGAGGAGCCATACGGTACGGTGGAATAGAAATGGGCTGAGTGCCCGGCAACAAGTCAATAGCAAAGTCAATGTCTCTGTCGGGCGGCATGCCCGGAAGATCAGCTGGAAATACATCAGCAAAGTCACGTACCACAGGAACAGAATCAATAGAGGGAGGGTCAATACTGACGTCCCGCACATAGGCAAGATAAGCAGCACACCCCTTCTCAACCATCCGCTGAGCTCTGAGAAAAGAAATAACACGGCTAGGGGTGTGATCTAGAGTACCACTCCACTCAATACGTGGAATGCCTGGCATAGCCGGCGTCACGGTCTTGGCGTGACAATCAAGAATAGCATAATGGGGCGACAACCAGTCCATGCCCAGAATAATATCAAAATCGACCATCCCAAGCAGCAATAGATCCGCTCTGGTCTCAAAATCACAAATGGTAATCAAACACGACCGATATACGCGGTCCACGGCCAAAGAATCACCCACCGGAGTGGAAACATAAATGGGGGCACTCAAAGAATCCCGAGGCACACCCAAATGAGAAGCAAAGTAAGAAGACACATATGAAAAAGTGGAACCAAGGTCGAATAGAACCGATGCCTCCCTGTGACTAACCAGAATAATACATGTGATAACAAAATCAGATGCAACAAAATAACAATATTTACTGAAACTGTCTACAACCAAGCTAATAACAAATAACCAACTCAAATAAACAAATCCAGGATCTGTGGGAATTGAACCCACAGTCCCATTCTCAGTACCCCTGGGTCTCCGGGAATCGAACCCGCAGCCCGTATCTCAATAACATCACAATAACTCAGGATCTCCGGGAATCGAACCCGCAGTCCCTACCAATAACTCAGGATCTCGGGAATCGAACCCGTAGTCCCTACCAATAACTCAGGATCTCGGGAATCGAACCCGTAGTCCCTACCAATAACTCGGGATCTCGGGAATCGAACCCGTAGTCCCTACCAATAACTCAGGATCTCGGGAATCGAACCCGTAGTCCCTACCAATAACTCAGGATCTCGGGAATCGAACCCGTAGTCCCTACCAATAACTCAGGATCTCGGGAATCGAACCCGTAGTCCCTACCAATAACTCAGGATCTCGGGAATCGAACCCACAGCCCTGGGTCTCCGGGAATCGAACCCGCAGTCCACAAGCACAGCCAATTAAGGAATCCACAGAGTGAATAATTATGCTTTTATAACTTCACCGAAAAATAGTGCCAATAATTAACAAGGAATTCAAATAAGGCGGTTAGGCAACTAAACAGTTAAGTGCTACCTAATCATGCTCTTCTAACCACTACCGGGTAAAATATCAAATTAACAACCAAAGACAGGGATATCGCTCATCGAACATTTCTGAATAAAATACGTGTTCATCAACCAGCGCATGTACACGCCCGTCACCTCGCGTACAAGGCATTTAAACTATCACATAATATCCTAGGGGTGAAAATTCCCCCACACGAGGTTAGACAAGCCACTTACCTCAATTCCGGTACAAAACCGCTATGAAATAACCCTCTTGCCGCGAATGTCGGCCTCCACAAGTGTAGTATCTGTTAAAAATCAATAGAATCACATCAAAATAGGCCAATTGGGCATTACCCAATCAAAATAACTCAAAATGCACCAAAACCCACAAGTTGCCAAAACCCGACTTTCGGTACGCTTATCGAAAAATCACGAAAATTATATATTCGGGATCCTCATGTCGATACGAGTCTAGGCATATAAAATTTACCAAAATCGGACTCCATTTGCCCACTCAAATCAGTGTTTTTCTTAAATTTAGGCCTAGGGCTCAAACCCACCTTAAATCTTCCATTTACGGGGATTTAACCAAGGATTTCATGTTAAAATGATGTAATTAAGCCACAAAACTTACCTCCAACGAATCCCCAATGAATTACCAGCAATTCCCGTGAGTTTCTCTCTCTAGAACTCAAAAATGGCGTCTTTGGGTATTAAACCCGCGACTGGTTATGTTCTGAACTTAACATCACTGCCAGCCTCATTTCTTCATCGCGTTCGCGACGCCTCTCACGCGAACGCGATGCCTTCCTCCTCTTCTTCATCGCGAACGCGGCACTCTCTCACGCGTCCGCGAAGATCAAATCCTCAGCCTCCCGACTTTACTCAACGCGAACGCGACGTGAAGTCACGCGCCCGCGATGCCTTTCCTTTCCCTCTTACGCGAACGCGACCCACCCATCGCGAACGCGATGACCAACTGGCCTCACCCTTCGCGAACGCGGCATTGACCTCGCGAACGCGATGCCTTACTGAACCTGGCCTTCGCGAACGCGGGACCTTCCTTCGCGAACGCGAAGGCTTATTTTATGCCCAGTGATCTGCAGATTTCAGCAGACCATTTCTTGCTTCCAAACGCCGGATGATGGTCCGGATTCACCCCGAGGCCCCCGGGACCCCAACGAAAACCACCAACATACCCCAAAACACGATACGAACTTGTTTTAATCATAAAAACACCATCCTAAACATCAAAATCACCAATTACACACGGATTCAAGCCTAAATTTCTTAAAATTTTCCGAATTACACATTCGATGAAAAACCCGACCAAACAACGTCCGAATGACCTGAAATTTTGCAGACATATCCAAATTCACATAACGAAGCTACAGAAATTGTCGGAATTCCATTCCGACCCCCGGATCAAAATCTCACCTATAGTTCGGATTCGCCAAAATTTCAACCTTCGGCATTTCAAGCCTAATTGAGCTACGGACCTCCAATATATATTCCGAACGCGCTCCCAACCCCGAAATCACCTAACGGAGCTAATGGAACCATCGGATTTCCGTTCCGAGATCGTCTTAACACTGTTCCGGCTATGGACCGTTTTCTAGTTTCAAAGCTCTTATTTGGGGACTAAGTGTCCCAAAATGCTCAAATTTTCGGAACCAACTCACCCGGCAACCCACAATAGTAGAAATGAACTTAGGGGAACAGTTAAATTAGGGATAGGGGCGTAATTTTCTAAAACGACCGGTCGGGTCGTTACATCTTGAAGCAACCCTTGTTCTTTGGAGTTTGATTTCTTCTTCTTGTTTGAGTTTATTGAGTGTGTCAAAAAATCAGGAGGGTGATGTTGATTGGTTGTTTGTTGCTAAGTTGATTCCCAGCAGTCCCATTTTAGTTTGTTCTTCTCCAAAGGGTTCTGTTGGTCTGTTTGATGAAACTGACTGTTTGAAAAGGATGTGTGATTCCCTAAAAGTTTATTTCAAGTTAAAGTTAGGGTGTTAGTTTGGGATCAATTTTATTTCTGCCTGGGCTTTGTGTCATCGGTTGGATTCGAATCTGGTTTTGGTTGATGCTGTGACTGTTGATCTGCTGGGTTCTGCTTACTGCTGTTGTTGCTATTTCATTGCTGATTTGTCCTCCTCTTAAATTCAGGTACATAACTCCTATCTTCAGTGCTGTAGCTATTTTGCTGAATTGAAATGTAATTGAAGGAAATATGAGAAAGCCTCTCCTGCATTCGAAATCAAGGAATATAAATCAGTGTAGTATTTAGTTGTTGCAATACAGTTTGTTTAGTTGTAGTTTGACGCGCTTTTTTATTTGTTCTTGACCTTTTTTAGGTTCTATTTTGATTCATATGTAAATTTCTTGACTTAGATGATTACGCCGTGATTCAACTGTTAAAACCTGTTAGTTTAGTAAAATTTGTTGGTTTAGTCAGATAACTTAATATATTAGTAAAAATCTATTTACTTTAACACTAATTTGATATTGATTCATCTTCTAAGAGATTAAATTGTTTTGTTTAGAAAACTAACATGTATTAGCATTGCAAATTACAGTAGTTAGTCTAATAAGAATTTGGTATATAATATATTCAGTTTAGCCGAACAAAGAGAATGATACACAATTCCACGTCTATTAATTCATATAGCCTGTTTTGCCTCTCTGCTTGGGCTTGTCTTAGGCCCAGCATCTGAATGGTCATTAGTCCAAATCAACTACTATTGAATAAAGATTTCTTCTCAGCAATGTAAATGGATTACCTAAGTTTCGACTTTTATTTAGAATTTAGCCAACAACAAAAGCATATCACCCTGCCTGTACATCTCACATGTCGATTGGATAGTGACCATTAAATAGAAAAATGATAGTTATGTTAGGGTTGGCCTTTAATAATAATGAGACGAGCCTCGCTAAACCAAAAAAAAAACACAATTACGGGGCCCTCGAATAAATTGTTATAAAAGCCTAGTCTCGGGAAGAGCGTTTAGCAAATTTCACGGTTTTTCCCAAAAGTTAATAAAGATGATAGACTCATTAGGCACGATTTGTAAATAAATTACTTTCCTAAATACGGGTGCGCATTTATGTGACCCAAATCTACTCTCGGCGAAACTGAAATACATTAAAGTCACAGGCATACCGGTTGCGGTGTGACTCGAAATGTGTTTTCGTGACGTCTCAATTCTTCTAAATTAAAAAGCGGAACATTAATAGCACATAATTAAAATATATAAAGAAATCAGATAAAAATCAAAATTGCAGTTGAGCGACCGTGCCAAAACCACGGAATCCGGGAGTGCCTAACACCTTCTCCCGGGTTAACAGAATTCCTTATCCAGGTTTCTAGTTTTGCAGACTGTAATACAGAGTCATAAATTTCCTCGGCTCGGGATTAAGATCAGTGACTTGGGACACCATTATTTTCCCAAGTGGCGACTCTGAATAATTAAATGAATTGATCCCGTTTCGATTGTCCTTAAAATGGAAAAACTCTTTTCCTGATTATTATTATATCTCTTTCCGGGGTGTAGTAGTAAACAGTGGCACATTCACGATGTGTGGGAAAAAAGGAGGTGTGACAGCTCTGGCGACTCTACTGGGGATAAGTAACCCAGAACTTCGGTTCAGGGTTTAAGAATTCGAGCTCAGTTAATTTGTTGTTTTTGTTTATATCCGATTTCACTATATGCTTTGATTAATGTGCTACATGTTTACCACTTTGATATTGCGTGAACTGTATATATAAAAACTGTGCCGAAAACCCTTCTCTTCTTACCTCCGGGGATGTGCTTACTGGTTGAGACTCCCCTTTCTGTTAATGTCAATACCAAAAATAAGAAAAGAGGCCGGATAAGTTACAAAGCCGATTGACCCCGCGGGTCACCGGTACGTAGCCCCCTCCTTGATCCGAGTTGTCCACTCGGGTACACGGTCTAGTACCAATGAAAAATCAGGATATTGAGCCTAGATTTAGGACGTTTATTTGCATCATATCCGACTTAGGGGACTCAACACAGGGGTTGGGTCCGTCTAGGACAGGTGACCCGGTAATCAAAGATCGAGCATATTATATGTTGCATTTATTTGTCTTGTATTATTATGATGATTGGTTAAATTCCTGAAAGAAATAGAATTTTGGAATAGAAAAATATCGAAATATTGACGAAACGTTGTCGGAAAATTTAGAAAAAATAGGTATAGCAATTTTGTTGAAATAATTGGTCACATAATTATCGGACCGAACTACGCTGGTTTGATTCTCGCCATTAGGTGGGATACGTAGGCAACCCTCAACGGGTCCAACCACCCCTTTCAAAAAATTAAAAAATAAAATGTGTCGAAGTTCTAATTTTCAATAAAATCAAAGTAACGCTGTTTTTGAAAATAGTCGAATGTTCCGAAAGGACGCCGGAAGGTTGTTTTTGCAAAAATAGCCACTTTGAGCCATTTTAAATAATTTACGAGCATAGCTTTGAAATATTCCTCATGGAAATTTTGCAAGGCCATAGCCGCAGAATCAAGTCCGGGTTCACACCCCTTTTTGCAAAAAATAACCAAAAAAAAAATATCAAATTTTTGATTTTGTTATAAATAAATCAGGTGATGCTATTCTTGTTTAAAATAAGCCGAATGTTCCCCAAAAGGACGCTGGAAGGTTATTTTGCAAGAATAGCCACTTTGAGTCTTTGTAAATAATTTTCGGGCACAGCCTTGAAATATTCCCTCGTGGAAATGTTGAAAGGCCGTATCCGCAAAATTAAGTTTGAGTCATCACTCAACATTTCAAAAAAAAAAAAAAAAAATAATATATATATATATATATATATATATATATATATACACACATAACCACTTTATCAAATAAGCCATTACATGGCTGATTTTGCTGAAATAGCCACATTTGGCATTTAAACTTTCTTAGTCTTGTGTTGGCCTGTGTCGGTACTGAACGATGCCCCATGGGCCCCAAGATGAAAAATTTTGAATTTGTTGTTTCTTAACTAAAATTTTGCAAAAATAGTCGCTTTGTCAAATAAGCCATTGCATGGCCAATTTTGTAAAAATAGTCAATTGACATTAGAAACTTCTCAGTCTTATGTTGGCTTATGGCGATGCCGAACGATGCCCCCCATGAGCCACAGGATGAAAAAAAATTTCAAGTTTATCTTTCTTAAATAAATTTTGCAAAAATAGCCATTTTGCCCAATAAGCCATTACATGGCTAATTTTGTAGAAACAGTCATAATTGGCGCTAAAAATAGTCTTATTCTTGTAGAAATCTCTGGCACAAGGTGTGAAAGTTTTTCATCAGAGTTTGTAGTTGGAGTCGGCTTTTACAATTTTTCTTTAAAAAAGGCAAAACAAAAAATCAAATAAACATCTCTTTATTTCTTGCATTAATTTGCAAGAACTACGCTCGGTCCGATTCATGCGGGGTCATGATACGTAGGCAATCCACATAGGATTCGACCATATCCATAACCAAAAAAAAAAAAAATGGAAAACTACAAAAAGAAAAAAAAAGAAAAGAAAAAGAGAAAAATAGAAAAAATAATAAACAATTAAGAAAATAAAGGAAGGTTTAGGAAGCACAAATATGAGAAACTGGAACGATGCATGTAATTGAAGCAAATGCATGATAGAAAGGTTTAACTGCATAGGTTCATTGCATCCCTAATGCACGTTTACCTGTTTGTCAAATGCCCTAACGCTAACGTAATGTCTTCACTTTGTTGTGTCCATTTCCAGAAAGGTGATTGGTTGTGGTTCTAAAATAACTCTTCCCTGTAACACAAAGTCAGAGGACAATGGCAGAGGATCTCAAGACTGAGTGGGTTGATACCGTTACCCGACAACAGCTGGTTGAACGGAACCACAGGTTAGTAGAAGAAGTCAAAATATTGAGACAACATGTGGCTGACATGTATCGGGCGTGGATGGATGGAAAAGCACCACCCCCGCCACCACCTAGCTTCATGGACTCTGTCCTTACCCGTACACTGAACCTGATGCCAGATGATCCCTCACACTCTCCATATATACCCGCATATCATAGCTTTTCCAACCACTCGAGTAGCTCAATTACTCGTCCCCCAGCTATGTTTTCACAACGCTACTCCCGTCCCCAACACCACTACTCTCCCCGGTACACCCAAAATCGTACTTCACCTTCCAGGGACCCAGCTCCACAAAAATCCTACCAACCCCCACGAACATACCAAAAACCCCCTAGGTCAAGTTTCAGGCGAAATAAGGCGTTTAGGGAGGAGAGGTTGCTGAAGCGAGAAAAGGCTCTCACCCCTATCGAAGAATCCTATGCAAGTCTGTTTGAAAGGTTAAAACATGTCGACCTGATTACGTCGCTCCCCGGATATACTCCCGACCCATGTGCAAGAAGCTTCGATCCTACTGCACGATGTGCATACCATTCCAATGTCAGAGGGCACGACATTGAGAGTTGTCGTACCTTGAAAAAGGAAATAGAAAGAATGATTCAAAAAGGGTGGTTGATTGTGATCAATGACGATGACAAGGAGCACACGAATCCTCTGGGAGGTGTATTGACTGAAGCTAAAAATATTGAAGCAGATGGTAGCCTCGGCAATATTGATGCAGAACTTAGTGGCTAAAGCGTCGTGCTTGGTAATTGGGAAGACACTCTATCTTTTGGTCAGCTAGATGGAGCTTTGGTGGTTCGTTTTTGTTGTCATTTCTGTTGTC